>JADHKN010000007.1:291801-480271 GCA_019925475.1 Ophiostoma ips | reverse complement strand
GAAGCCCTGGGCGCGAAACTGCCCGAGGGCGAGACCAAGTCGGTGATGATGACGCTGACCAGCAGCAACCGCATGAACGTGAGCGAGCCGGCGGGCCCCCCCCCCCCCCCCCCCCCCCCCCTGGTAACCAAGATACATACTCCGTACTCCGTACCTGCTCCGCAGCAGCCCTCCTCCCCGTCGACTACATGGTACTAGACCGTACTTTGACACTCTCGACACCCTCGAGGACCTGCTCTGCTTTCTTCTTTTATTATTTTGATTTCTTTTCTCTCTCTGCCAGCCAGCAAACCCAAAAAACTCACACACCCTCCATATATCATATATACCACCAAATCCCAACCTGTCTGTTTTCCCTTCAACGTCTATTGACGACTCATTAACGCCCTCAACCTTTTTGTCTTCTATTCTTTGAACATTCCTACTACCATCGTCTCTCGTCGACATCTATCCACGCCTCGTCATGATCATCTAGATTGCATCTTATTACTTTTCTCTCTTGCTATCACCTTTTAACAATTAACAAACAAACAAACAAACAAAAAACACTCTCCCATCGCCACCGTGACTTTTGTCATCGGTACCACCTGCCATCACGACGACCAACAACTTGCACCTGTCCGGCTTTGCCTACCAAGCTGGTGGCACAGTGAATAATCAACCGGCAAGCCACCACCAGCACCACCACGACGCCGGCAAAATGGCACTCGCCGCCCAACCGCCCGAGCCGCCGCACTGGGCACGCTGGAGCCAGCCCCAGCCCGAGCAGCAGTACGTGCTCATGGACTCGCCGTCGGTCATGTACGACGTGCCGCGCACCGAGCACAGCCAGCCGCAGCAGCAGCAGCCGCAGCCGCAGCAGTCTCACCAGCAGCAGCCGCAGCCGCAGCACCACCACCAGCATCATCAACAACAGCATCAACACCAACACCAACACCACCAGCACCACCACCAAGGCAATGGTGACCGCTCACCTCAGTACATGGTGGCCGCCGGCCCCTACGGTGGCGTGCCCACCACGGCACCGCCGCCGCAGCCCGACCCCAGCATGGCCATGGGCATGACCGGTGCCACCCACTACACCACCACGACCAGCGCCGCGGCAGCGGCTGCTGCTGCTGCTGCTGCCGCTGCTGCCGCCGCCGCCTCGGCCACAACGTCGCCCGCCATGCCCCAGCACCAGCACCAGCACCAGCACCAGCACCAGCACCAGCAGCACCAGCCTATGACGTCGATGCCGACGATGCCGTCACCACGTCGCAGCTCGCGGCGCGGCAGTAGCAACAACAACAATATGTCCTCCTCGTCGTCATCGCCGCGCGCAACGCGTGCTGGCAAGAAGGGCTCGCGCGTGCCGCAGATCGCCACGGGGGCCGGTGCCGGCGGCATGAACTCGAGCAGCGCCTCGGCCATGGCCAGCCCGGTGTCGCTGCCCGACACGTCGTTCCGGCCGCAGTTTTCGACGCAGGTCGACCTGCTGATGCGGACCATTCAGCAGAAGGCGGAGGAGGCGGCTGCGGCGGCTGCCCAGCAGCAAGGGCAAACCGACCAGCAGCGCCATGACCAGCAACAACAGCAACAGCAACAGCAACAACAACATGAGCAACAACAACAGCAGCAGCGGGAACAGCAGCACCGCGAGCAGCAGCAGAGCCTCTATGGTGTTGCGTTGGCAGCAGCGGCGGCCAACAGCAGCAGCAACTCGTCGTCCACCCACGGCAGCGGCGACGACGTGCAGCCGGTGCAGAAGCCGTTTGCGTGCACGATGCCCGGTTGCTCGATGAAGTTTTGGCAAAAGACGCACCTGGACATCCACCGGCGGTCGCACACGGGCGAGAAGCCGTACGTGTGCAGCTACGCGGGGTGCGGCGCGCACTTTTCGCAGCTGGGCAACCTGCGGACGCACGAGCGGCGGCACACGGGCGAGAAGCCGTTTTCGTGCGACAAGTGCGGCAAGTACTTTGCGCAGCGCGGCAACCTCAAGGCGCACGACAAGACGCACCTGCGGCTGCAGCCGTACGAGTGCCGGCTGGACGGGTGCAAGAAGCGCTTCACGCAGCTCGGCAACATGAAGGCGCACCAGAACAAGTACCACGTCGGGTCGCTGCAGGCGCTGACCAACAAGTTTGCGGCGGCGGCCGACGGCGACGCGGCCGCCGAGGCCTCCATCACCGACGCGGACCGCGAGCTCTTTGGCTACTTTGCCAGCCTCTACAAGAACAGCAACAAGGGCATCAAGGGCCGCGGCAAGCACCGCCGCGTGCGGCCGCTGGATGTGCCGCCGGGCGGGATTTCGCCTGCTGCAGCGGCGGCGGCGGCGGCGGCACAGCAGCAGCAGCAGCAGACCTCTACTAGCACCAAAATGGACACGTCCGACAGCATGGACGACGGCATGTCGGGCCGCGTCCGGCGTCACGATAACAACAACAATACCACCACCACCAACAACAACCGCGGCGTGGCCCCGCTGTCCCCCCCGGCCTTGACGGCTCCACTGCCGCATCCGCCGCCGCCGCCCAACACCAACGCGGTCGCGTACGGCAACATCTACGGCCCGCCCGGTGGCCAGCACCTGGCGCCGCCATCCCCGCCCACGCCACACCAGCACCAGCAGCAGCAGCACCATCACCAACAGAGCGCCCTGGGCCTCGGCAAGCTCGGCAACGGCAACGGCAACGGCAACGGCGCACCGGGCTTGGGCTCGCCCAACCAGTACGGCCTGCCCCACCCGGGCCCGCAGCACCAGCAGCACCAGCAGCAGCACGCGCATGGGTCGTCGCTGCCGCTGCCACCACCGCCGCCGCCGGCAGCGGTCGGCGGACCCACCGCATACGGCATGCACCACCCGCAAGCGCCGGCACCGCACGCGCACCACCCGGGCATGTCCATGCACGGTCTGACGGCGTCGCAGCACGGCCACCACGACGGCAACGGGCAGCCGGGGTACGGTGTTTATTAGTTTTGTTTTTTCTTTTCCTTTTTCTGTGTTTTGTGTCTTCTTTTACCTGTTTGTTTGCTTGCTTGTTTCCTATCATGGAGGAGTCACTGAGAGGAGTTGCTATGGTCAAGGTGTTTTACTGTTCTTTTCCTGTTCTTTGTATGGCTGGATTTATCAGGAGGCGCGGACGTCGCTGTCGATGCCATGGTGGAGGATCTGTTTACATGGTTTCGTATCTCGAGGCGAGGATATTTGGACGACTTGGCTTGGGATGTCGAGAGGAGGAGACGGCGTATTGTGGTATTCTTTTATTCTTTTATATCTTTTTATATCTATTCATATCTATGCTTTGTCTATGCTTACATTTATTGTACATTTCTCGTGATATTGCCTCTGCATCCATGCCACCATCACGCCATCCACAGCGGCAGCCGGTGCCGCATGTTCTCGTACACCAAAAACGTCACCCACGTCGCCGGCATCACGCGCACCACGCTCGGCACCAGGCCCCGGTAGAACCCGCGCGCGCCGTCGTCGCGCCACAGCTGCCGCGACACGCCCACCAGGCCCCGGCCGAACCGGGCCTCGGCGTCGTAGTTTTGCAGCCGGCTGCGCACGACCTGGTACGGATACGTCACGGCGCCGGCCACCAGCTTGGACAGGGTGGACACGAAAAGGGTCTCGCGCGTCGTGGGCGCTTTTTTTTCTCTGTTCCTGTGCACCCACCGCTTCACCGGCTCGTACACGGCAAACTGCACGGCGCCGTGCGACACGCCAATCAGGCTGACCCCCAGCCCGCGGTAGAACCCGCGCCACCCGTCCTGCCGCCACACGTGCCGCGCGCCCGCCCACATGCTGGGGTACGCGCCGCGCGCGTGCCGGTCCGACGACAGCATGCGCGTCTTGAGCACCCACAGCGGGTTGGTCAGCACCTGCACGCCGACGCCGGCGAGGCCGGAGGCCAAGAAATAGTCGGCGGCCGTCAGTGCCGTCTGCTGCGGGGCCTTGTACAAGGCCAACGCCGCCTCCAGCCGCGACTTGAAAAAGAAAAACGCCGCCCACGACGTGCCGTTGCCCAGCAGGTTCGGCGTCAGGCCGCGGTACAGCGCCGCCACGGGCTGCGGCGCCTGCAGCAGCCCGCGCAGCACCTGCACCGTCGTCGGCCGCACGCCGTCGTTTTTGCCATGAACTAGCTGTCAGCAATGCCTTTTACTTTACTCTTAAAAAGAACCTACTCTGCATGCGCGTCTTGACAATGTCCAGGGGGTGCACGACGAGCGTCGCCATGGATCCGGCGCTCAGGCCGGCGACGGCCTCGACAAACGCCGGCGAGGCCGGGGCACGGCGGACAACAGCATCGCGCACGTCGGCTGAGCCTGCCGAGGAGGCCATGCAAAGAGAAAGCCAGAAGAAATCAATACAGACAAAAAAAGGGAAACGTTGCTATGGATTCATGGCGTGTGTCGTGCTCTCGTCCGGCTGAGGGCGTAGTGGTGAGAATTGCAAGAAGCGGCCCCACAGTGCGTATATGACGTCGAATGCTTATGTAAGTACGCTCGTTGAAACATAACATGAACTTGACGACGGCACACACGTGGGCAAATGGGCAACGGGAGGTCAAACTTACATCCAGACTGACCTTATGGGATTGCAATTGAAGGTGCACCGGAGGATTATAGCCTTTGAGTATGCCTAGCAGACTGGCCGTGTCGATGGATGACTAAGCAAACACTTTTGATACTACTCCGTACGTCTTCCAGTTCACAAACGGCTACCAACCAAACAAGTCATGGTGAGAGTGGTATTATTTTGATCATTCCATAACTAGTGTACACGCCTGCATCCTGTTGTCCAAAAAAGCAGGCGGCCGCCCATAGGTAGGCGTGGCAGAGTAGACACGCCGACCGCACGCTGTGCTGCTGCTCTTTCTTTTTGTTTTTTGTCTCGGTATGAATATCCGTCTGCGGCCTACGAAAGGGGAGACAGGAGGCTGTGCCTTGTTAGTTACTGTCAAAAGATAAGCCAGGGAAAGCACTCTTGCGTCTTGCACCTACCGGATAATGGCTGGCCGGGGCTCGCTGCGGGTGTAGCCTGGGTGGGAATGGTGTTAGCTGGGCGTCTCGGACGAGGAAACGGCGTCTGTCGGCATGGGCACGAACCGAGGTAGAGGATGAAGGGCAGGTAGCCGCTGCAGATAGGTTAGCCGATGCACGACATAAAAAAAATAAGAGGTGCTTTGACGTACTAGTGGATGACAACGCGCGAGAGGTCGATGATGCGACCGATGCGCTCCTGGATGGTGTGTTAGTAGGGTGCGTTGGTATGTCTCCAAAAGGCCACGCAATCCAGATGGCCCGAGCATATGCTGCTCGCCTATTGCTGCTCGCAATCGCATGCGTGTCGTCGACCCGTCGTGGCCTCGCTGTCGCGCCGTCATCAAAAGGGAATTGGCGTACCTTGGACTCTTCGGAAAGGGCAAACATGTTGGCGGTTTGACGAATGTGCTGTGGCAAAAATGTCAGTCTGCTGTCTAGGGGCGCACAGTTCAGCCGTGCGACTCACAATTGTCGAGCCTCGTGTGTTGCGTGTGTCGTGAAGATGCTGGTGATGGGCAGTCGTCAGAGCAGCTTTTTTCGATATGATTTTCGCTTTTCGATGGTTCCGCCCAAAAGAACAGGCTCCCCGCGGGTGGGTACCGTGCTAGCCTGTACTCGTACACTGGCCCCGGCTGCTGCTGTCCCACTGTAAACCGTCTGCGCTGCAAAGCGGCGCGCTTCGGTGGTCGCACGGAAAATCGGTTAGTCCGGCCGCCGGTATGCTACTCGTATTTTCTCAGCCTTGTCGGGGCAGCGCGTCTCCTGAGTGGCTGCTTCTCATTAGCAGGGCGTGTTGGAATTTGGCAAAGCTGCGCAACCAACCGCGCAAAGCAAAAAGAACCGCGCGCAAAAACGAACAGCCCAACGGTGGTCGACGTCTCTTTAACGGTACTCTTCTCTCGATCCAGTCAGTTGCGCATCATCACGACTTTGCATCAGCGCATCCCGGCATCAACGACTTTTCTTTTTCCTCCTCTCCTCCTCTTCCTCCTCTCTTTTCGTTTTCCTCTCTTCACCTCTCAATCCCCCCCCCCCCCCCCCCCCCATCATGGCGGCCCGCCATTGGGAACAGAACAAGGAGGCCACCGTCTACGTCGGCAACCTCGATGAGCGCTTCTCCGAGCCCCTCATGTGGGAGCTCATGACCCAGATGGGCCCCGTCGTCAACGTCCACATGCCCATGGACCGCGTCTCGCGCCTCCACCAGGGCTTCGGCTTCGTCGAGTTCGACACCCCCGAGTCCGCCGACTACGCCGCCCGCTGCCTCAACGGCATCCGCCTCTACGGCAAACCCGTCCGCGTCAACAAGGCCAGCGCCGACCGCCAGCGCGCCACCGACATTGGCGCCGAGCTCTTTGTCAACAACCTCGACCCCCAGGTCGACGAGAAGATCCTCTTTGACACCTTTAGCCAGTTTGGCCGCCTCGTCGCCGCCCCCAACGTCGTCCGCGACCAGAACAACGTCTCCAAGGGCTACGGTTTCGTTAACTTTGACTCCTTTGAGGCCTCCGACGCCGCCCGCGCCGCCCTCCACGGCGAGTACCTCCTGAGCAAGCAGATTGCCGTCGAGTACGCCTACAAAAAGGACGGCAAGGGCGAGCGCCACGGCGACGACGCCGAGCGCAAGCTCGCCGCCGAGGGCAAGAAGCACAACGTCGTCCCCGAGATCCAACCCTTGCCGCCCGCCTTTCTCATGCAGTCCGCGACAGCGACGGCGACAGCGACCGGCGCGCCACCACCACCGGGTGCGCCACCATCACTACTATCGGGGGCCACCACCTTGGGCGCGCCGCCCGGCCTCGTCACCAACAACAACGGCGCTGCTGCTCCTATTCCTCCTCCCACCAACGGCTACATGAACGGCGTCGCGCCACCATCGGGCTCTAATGCGGCCCCCTTGGGCGCACCGCCACCAGCACGCGGCTACCAAGGCCACCAGTACCCGCGCGGACCCGGTGCCGCCGGCGCCGGCGGGCCGGGTCTGCCCATGGCACCCTCCGGTCTGCCGCAGCGCCCGGGTGGCTACCGCGGTGGCTACGGCCAGCAGCCATATGGTGGCGCTGGCGGGCCGCCGCCGCAGCAGGGCTATGCCGGCGCCAACGGGGCACCGCCGCCCGGCTTCAACAACATGCCACCGCCGGGCTTCACGCCGCAAGGACCAGGCGGCAGCCAATACCAAAATATGCCGCCCGGGTTCAGGCGGTAGGCGTCGGATTTTTGTCACTGTTTTTTTTTATCAAAAATTTGCTGTACGAGTTTTTTTATGTATTTCTTGCTCCTAGTCGGTACGGCGTTCTGTGTTGATATACCATTGCATTTGCATCTATCTCTGTGGCTGTGGAAACAATAATATGTAATATATAAAGAGATGCCCACGACAATCAATGCCCGGGCAAACTATAAAACGGAAACAAAACACGGGATAACATACATGACAAAGGGGTATACCAAGACCGAAGACGGCGGGGTATATAGAAGAAGACGCAAGAAGCAGAACGCAAAGCAACACGCATAGCAAAACGCAAAGCAAACTGACGCAAAGCTTGTACAAGAAAAGAGTATACTATCCAAGGGCAGGACGCACTGAGACAAAGGAGCGGCAAACAGGTGCAAAGAACAGCCAGGCGCGAAAGCTGTGGGCGAGACAAAAGGGGTTATAACTCGAGTCGCAGAAGCAGAAAAGACGGAAAGGAAAGACGGTAAAAAGAGAGAGACAGATAGAGAGAAAGGCATCACGCATACAACCATGTCGGGACCAACCATACAAGAAAACGAGAAACAAAAAAAAAAGAAAACAGCAAAAGAGAAACAAGAGAACGTAGACAGACACATCGCACCAACCTCAGTTGAACCCCATCGGCGACAGCGGCTCGATCGGCGACAGCGGCCGCATGACATGCGTGAGCCGCAGCGGTTTTGGTGAGCGCGTCGTGTCCAGGGACAGGCCGCCCAGCGGCGTTGACGGCGCCTCGTCGTCCGAGTCCCCCTGCGGCGCCGGCGCCTGCTGGTCGTGGCGGGTCTCGGGACGCTCCGAGCGGTTGTCCGACCGCTGCTCCGACTTGCTGTCCACTGACGACACGCCGTCGTCCGGCGTCATAAACTCCCCCGTCTCTTGCCACGCGTTGCCCTCGTCATCCTCGGCGTCGTCCGCATCCGCTCCGGACATGCCCGCCGGCAGTGGTGCCGAGATCAGCTTGTACTCCTCCCGCATGTACCGCGTCTCGTTGGCACAGCCCTTCCAGCACTCGCGCCAGTCGCACACCAGGAACTTGAACGAGAACGCATCGATCTTCATGCACGGCTGGAAGCAGATGCACAGGTTGCGGAAGTCCATCTTGTTCTTGTCCGAGTGCGCCAGCAACAGGCTCAGGTGGCACGTAATGGCAAACAGCAGGTAGTAGTTGAAGGGCGACAGGTTGGACAGCTCGTCGATGAGCATCTGGGGGACCGTCTCGGAGCCAGCACACTCGCGCGCGATGCGGTCCTGGGCATCTTTGGGGAACAGCTCATCGGGCAACTCACGCAGCCAGGCCTTGAGCATGGAGCCGATGATGTTGATATCGTACAGGTCTTCCTGCTCGAACAAGTTGATGTCATATTCTGGGAGACGCTGTTAGTAACTGCACCGTCAAGTGGAGGGCAAGAGAGGAGAGGGGGAGTAAATTACCTTCGTCGAACCGCCGCTGCCACTTCTTGATCTGCGGTCCGCTGCCGGGAACCCGGTACAGGCCCTCCACGTCGCATCCCTTGTAGTTGAGGTAGTCGATGGCGCGCCATGGGAACGCCGGCATCCAGAACTCTGTACGGTCGCGCGAGTCCTCCAGGCGCTTCGAAATGCGCGTCAGCCGCGTCTGCTCCACCAGCGGCAGGTTGATCACTTTCAGAACGTAGTGCTCGTCATCCACCACAGGTTCGCTCGGCTGCCCGTTGCCATGTGCCCCGCTGCCGCTGCCGCCGTTTTTGCTGTTCTTGCCAAACAGGCCCTTGCTGATGATATCGGCAGCGGACCGCGACGAGTTCTTGAGGCCGTTGAAAAAGCTACCACTGTTGCCATTGCCATTGCCGTTGCCGTTATCGTGGTTGCGGTTGCTCCGGGAATGCTGGTCCCGGTCTCCACGGGCCTCACGTGTCTGCACCCGGTCTGCGGAATGATTGCGATTCGACGATGCCATCTTGTCGCGGAAGCCACGATCGTGCTGGGCGATGGGAGCCGTCTTGAGAGCCAGAGGCTGCTGGTTCTGGTGATGTTGCGAATGGTGCGTAGCGTGATGGGCACGGGCCGGCTCGGTGACGCGCATCTTCATCTCCAGACCGGGACTCGACGCGCTGCCGGGGTCCAGCGCTGCTGCGTTTGCCGCACTGGTGTTGATACTGTTGAGGTTGCTGCTGAGCGGGTTGGGCTCGTCGCGAATGGATCGGGTGCGGCCCAGTCGAGCAAACGTCTTATGTTTGCCTTTTTTGACCGAGGTCGTGTCGACGTCTGCCGATGCCGTAGACGATGCGTCTGATCGCGTCTGTCCGCCCGCTGTTCTTGGCGGCGCCTGCTGTGCCTCGTCCGTCTGGCTGCCGTCAAAGCGACCCGACCTGGAGCCAGGCGGGCCCGAGTTCGTTTGTGTGTTGGATTTGGAGAGCACACGGCTGGAGCCTTGCGATTGCCCCTTGCTCTTGCTTGAGCTGGAGCTGGAGCTGGCAGCCTGCTTCTCGGACGACTTGGCGGCAGACGATTTGCCAAAGTGAAAACGGAAGTTGGACTTGGATGCCTTCTCTTCAGCCTGGCGGCGGCCGTGACCGTGTTTTTGCTGGAAGGATACAGGTGGTCGCTTGGAGGTCTGGACTAGCTGTTGTTGCTGTTGTTGTTGCTGCTGCTGCTGTTGCTGTTGGGAAGACTGCTCTTCTTGCTGGGAAGACTGCTGCTGCTGGACCGATAGGCCGTCGTCGTCAATGTCGTCGAGGGGTTGCTGAACAAGGTCGGCCACGTGCAGCGGTTGCGGCGATTGAGGATGGTGTGGTTGGGATGGAGGGAGGGGAAGAACCTGTGACCGCGTGGACGAAGGAGACAGGGGAAGATTCTGCGGCAGAGAATGGGCAGAGGCGGCTTGAACAGTCTGGAGCTTGAGGGAGACGGGCGATGTGGGCGATCGCGTTGTGGTGAACTGGCTGCTCGGGGAGGCCATCTTGAGCGTTTCAGCCCGTCGGTGGTCTGTTGTGGCGGGCAGAGCAGATTCTGCCAAGGCCAGCGGCTGCGGAGCAGACTTGCGCACCATGTTGGGGAATGGCTGTGCGGCGCAGTGCGTGTTTTGATGTCCTTTCTGGAGTGTTTTGGTCCGCCGTGTGTTTTGTCTTTTCGTCGTTTTGTTTTCCGCCTACGGAGTAGTAGTGTATGATGATGGTAAGGCGTGGGCGATGGTTCCGTTTTGGGATACGAGCGGGCTAGGCGAGTGGGCAGGACAAGCGCGGGAAAGGAGAACAGGTACGGAGTAGGGGTCTGGCGTTATTCCCTTTGCGACCTATGGGCCGGAGATTTAATATTATGGGCTTAATAATAGCCCTCTGTCGCGTTGATCGAGCAGGTCCGATAATAGTCTCTCTCTCTTTGGGCACCCTTTTTCGTTTGGGCCGGGGGCGATGATCTGCGACAGGCGTTTGAGGACGACAGGGAGGGAGGGAAGGAGGGAGGGGGAGAGAGGAGGCGGAGCGAGGCACCGAGCAACAAAATGCGACGAAAGGTTGACGAACAGCGATGAAACGGGCACTGAGATGACAGAGCGAGATGGAGGGCGAAATTGAGGCCAAAGACAGACAGACAGACAGACAGACGACCTCGAGAGGCACAAAAGATCCCTTTTTGTCCCGTGTGTCTCAGCCCAATACTGCAAGTCGAGTGGCAGAAGGACTCGGTGTCGCTGGCCGAGGATGGACCGGGAGGCGTTGTCTGGAGCGGCAACGTGCCAACGGCCACCAGGGAGGGACTTTGGTTGGAAATGCGTGGAACGGGATCGAGAGGAGAGGGGCGATGATGATATTGGGGGCCACGTCGATAATAGTGCGCGAGGATGGCTGATAATAGGGCGTTTCGCAGAGGGGCAAAGGAAGTAGCAAGGAGGAGGGGGGCGGTTTGACAGACAGACGGAAGGAGAAGGAGCACTCTGTGAAGAGCAGCAAAATCCAGCAGGAAGGAGCAGTACTGGGCCAGAGCAAAGCTACGGAGTAGGTGCTAAGAGCGGCTTGTCTGTTTGGGAAGGCGACGGAAACAAAAAAGGGAAAGAACCCCCAAGACAGTCGAAACAAACCAAACAAAGACGAATTGAAACAGGAAAGAGCGAGCAAAGGGACACGGACACAGACGACGAGCAGAAGCGAGCGAGACTGTGACGGACAGTCCGAGGCAGGCAGGCAGACAGGGGTGTCTCTATCTACGAGGAAGGAATGGGAGAGGAGGAGGAGGAGAAGGAGGCCGTAAAAGACGAGATCGACACGTTAGGGGGGGGTTGCGTCAGGCCTAAAGAGGTAGGAGCGAGAGAGCAGAGACTGGCGACTGCTTCCAATTGTCTCTTGCCTTCTACGAGGTTTACGTCTTCTTGTCTTACCCTGCTTTGTCATGTCTCTGACGACCGGAATGGGCGTCTGTCACTGCAACATTCAATGCCCATATGCCTGCATCGTATTTCTAGTTATTATGCCAAAGACGGTGATGTCGAAAAAGGAGGCCAGCAGCAAGTCGAAACGGCGTCGAAGAACAGCATCTTGATCACTTCAATCGTATTTTTGGCGAGGTCTGAAACGTGCATGGGCTGCGAAATGGCGCGGGCGAGGGAAGGAGCGTCGACCAGAAAGGAGATGCGCTGTGGGGCTGCTAGGCGCACGGCTATTCTGGAGGGGCTAAAACAAACCAACGACGTGCGATGGTGGGGATAGGGTCTGGCCAGTGCCCTGTAAAAAGGGTGCAAGCAAATTGAATGGGGCTGCTGGAGGCAAGGAGTTCGGGGGGCTGTCTGTGGCCGGGCTGCGCAGTGAGCTGGCAACGCAAGGGAGACGGATGGGCCAAGCCACATACTCCGTATTGTGTCTTACAAGCTGATGTGATTGTGAATAAACAAAACAACAGGAGAGCAAAAGAAGGAGAGGATCCGCTGATGCGCGATGAGGGTGATGGCAATACTGCGTCCGGGGTACTCGTACGGAGTACGAGTACATACTCCGTATGAGTACAATAAATGCTCGTTCCATGGCGATGTTGCGACAAGGTCTGCTGGCTGGCTTTGTCTTGGCCAGGATGCAAGAGGACCGGCGCCCGGTCAAAGCGCCTGAGCGGTGGGATGCTGGAACGATAAGGACCAGGGCGATGAGCACGGCGTGCTCGTATGCGCTGCTTAGTAATCTTACAGTACGAGTACGAATAGGCTGTGGATTGCCACTGATGCGGGAGACTGGCAATCCCGGAAGCACACATGATAATACGGAGAAGACACGAGGCCCGATTGCGAATCAGTTCCAGCAGACTCCGTAGGCGTGAGAGATGACATTGCTTGGCCAGGAACGGCCGGGCTTATCTGCAAAAAGACTAGTCCAGGAACCTTTTCTCTGTGAAGCCCTGGGAATGGTAAAAAGAACCAAGATTGTAAATCCAGAATTAAGTCATTTCCCGTTCAATATATTGGTTTGTGACTTTCAAATTCCAGCACTTTTGACTCGAAACCCGAATATCGTGTGAAATACGTGCAATAAAAAAGAAGAAATTCTTCACGTTTTCCTGGGCATTGTGTCTGTGCAGTTGGAACCGGCTTGATTTTCTTTAATTTTCCGCCTCCTTAACTTGTTTCTCTCCCTTTTCTCCGACTTACTATTTCTTGACGTCCTGGCTTCCGTCGCCCGTCGTCCGTTTCCGACTTCCGCTCTCTTTTCTGCTTCCTCATCCTGTTTCTTCGGGCCGCTATCCACGCTTCACTCTACTCGTGCTTGCTTTCGTTCCACATCCGCTTCAACTAGCTTTCACAACGGCCTCACCGCCACTTATTAGCTTGGATTAGAGCCTAGTGACTTGCAGTACTAGCGGCGCAGTATCAAGCAAATCCGATGCGATTCCACACAGGATTGGGTGATGGATTAAAGCTCCGTAGACTATTCTACCCACCAGAGACTACTCCGTACGGAGTACGTGCTGGGCACACGGAGTAGCAGCACGGAGATAGCCTTCCATAAGGAGGGGACTGCGGGGACCGAAGATGCCATGGCATGGGTCGCATTGGCGATTCGCTGATATCGGCCTGTACTCCGTACTCCGTAGTATTGCTGGAACACTAGCATATCCTACGACGTGCGGAGTATGTACGGAGTACGGAGTATGCTGACGGATCAAAGTACGGCATGGATTGTGCCGCAGGGGCGCCGTTCCTGCTAGCGGCCGAGGCTGCATCACGTGACCGCGCGAACGACATCATCCTGTGCGGCGTTGGTAGATGCTCCACCGAGGGGCACGTCATCTGGGCTGAGTGTAGCTTCGCTGCTCTGGCTTGCAGCGCAGCCCGCAGCGACAGCTCGAAGCTTGGCAACGCGCATTCCCCAAGGCCATCGACGCCCTTGACCCTAGAAAATGTCTCTTGCCGTCGACGCACATGTCCGCTATATTCAGGGCCTCAACTCGCGCCAGGACCAGTACGAGTACTGGCTGACGGAGCACCTGCGCCTCAACGGCCTCTACTGGGGCCTGGCGTCGCTCTACTTTGTCGGCCGCCCTGATGCCCTGCCGCGCGAAGACACAATCGCCTTTGTCCTCTCCTGTCAGCGCGACAATGGCGGCTTTGCTGCCGCCCCGGGCCACGATGCCCACATGCTCTATACCGTCAGCGCCGTCCAGATCCTGGCCATGGCCGACGCCCTCGACCGCATAGACAAGGACAAGGTGGCTGCTTGTAAGCTTTGCCTTTTGGTTACCTTTGTTGTTCCCCCCAAACTAGAAAGACCGCTGTACTGACACTGTTCTGCGCATAAGTCATCTCGGCTCTCCAAAGAGAAAGCGGCACCTTTGCCGGCGACGAGTGGGGTGAAGAAGATACGCGCTTTCTCTACGGCGCCCTCAATGCGCTCTCGCTCCTCGGCAAGCTGGACACGGTCAACGTCGACAAAGCTGCCGAATACGTCGCCGCCTGTGCCAACTTTGACGGCGGGTACGGCGTGCGCCCGGGTGCCGAGTCGCACGCCGGCCAGGTCTTTACCTGTCTCGCCGCCCTCTCGATTGCCGGCCGCCTGGACACGGTCGACGCCGACAAGATTGGCCGCTGGCTGAGCGAGCGCCAGGTCCCCAACGGCGGTCTCAACGGCCGCCCCGAAAAGCTCGAAGATGTCTGCTACAGCTGGTGGGTTTTGTCGAGCCTCGCGCTCGTGAAGCGGCTGCACTGGATCGACCGCGACTCCCTGGTTGCTTTTATTCTCAAGTGCCAAGACCCCGAGGACGGCGGCTTTGCGGACCGCCCAGGCAATATGGTCGACGTCTGGCACACAGTGTATGCCATTGCCGGCCTCGGCCTGCTCGACTACCCCGGAATTGAGCCTGTGCACGCTGCCTACTGCATGCCAAAGGCCACAATTGACAAGGTCATAGGCACCCAGAAGAATTGAGCGTCTCGATTTATTTTGGTCTTTTTTTCATCTTCTAGCATTCACGGAATATACATGGCGCAGGGTTTTATGCATACTTTTCTGTCCCTCTGGCTGCGTTCGTTATCACTATGCTCGACAGATCAGTCGTGAGTGAATACAGGCGACAAATTTTGCAGGGCATGAGGGCTTCCCAGCCACCCGTAGGGCTGGCTGACATCATCATTTACCTTATTCTGGGCCTGCAGTTGTCGTCAGCTGCCGACAGTTGCCTACTACGTGCAAGTGCACGGTGTATGAAGGTGGCTGTCCTGCGACGGCTGTCACTTGTTGGGACAATTGCCCGTTTGGGAAGGAACTCCATCGTTCCTTCCTCGCGAAGCACACAAGATTCAGACGACAGTCCAAAAATCACCTGTCCCCGCGCAGTCCCCGCGTTGCTCTTTCCTTTTGCATGCTCTTCCACTGCTTTTTCTTGTCCCAAAACACGTCTAAGGTTAAAGGATAAATGTGAAAAAAACGGCAGGAACGAACCTTCAAATCTGCAAGACGCGCCTTCCCTCAGCAACACGAGAGGCTAAACGAGTACCGCGCCTTCCTCCCAAACGATCAGCAAGCACCAGGGCCCATCGTTCTTTCCTCATCTTTTGCTCACCTACCGCGATCTACCTGCTCTCACCTCTGCTCTTGCCTCTTTGTTGACCAATCCATTACGGGCCTCCTCCGAGTGTTCCTTCCCTTCATAAAGTCTATATCGCGGCGACAAACATTCTCGAGTATCGCTCCTTCTCCATCCGTCAAAACCCGGCATATGTCACCGGTCTTGTCGTTTTCTGTTCCTTCTTCTTCTGTCTTTCCGGCTCTCTCTTGCCTCGTCTGGTCGTGGTCTTGAAGAGGTCGTTTCCTTTTTCGAGCAGTTTGTTGTGTCATTTACCCCTGATTTTTTTGCTTGTCGTCGTGCACTTTTTGATGTTTGGCAGGGTCTATTGCTGATTTGGTGTGGTTGCCGGTTTTTTTCTCTGTTCTCGACCGTCTTGTCTTGGCTTTACTTCACTTTTCTCTCACTCCTTCCTCTGTTTCCTTTTCCTTCATCCTCGGTGCCGCCATCTCCTGTTCTTCCCCTGGTGCGTTGTCTTGCTCTGTCTTTGGCCAACCAGTCTCTCATCCTTTGTGCTGGCTTGTAGAGCTACCCACCTGATTGGGCGGCTCTTGAGTGTCGACGTTGATCATCCAAAGGTCAGTAACAAGCCCGTGTCGAGTGTATCATGGACCATGGAGAGACACCAGACCCTTCTTAATCGCTCCTTCTGACATCTCCCACAGACTCGAGGCTTCTGCAGACCCCCTCTTTCCCTCCTTTTATCACTGCCTCTCACTTTCCCCTGTCAACATAGCGTCCATTGCGAGCAAAGCAGGTGCGACTCGCGTCGTTGTCTAGGGACTGCCCTCTTCCTGTCCTGGAGGACTGAAGACGGAAGGTTCTCTGCACTGCAACGACCAGAACTGGAAGGACACGAAAAAGAGACCGACGGTAAACAACACCAAAGGAAGGGAGCCGTCAAATGGGATCCTAACGACAAAGTCACAACAAAGTCCCGGCTTCACAGTGTGCCAGCTTCTGTTGCTTTCACCTCTCACTCAAATTTCCATCAGCAAGAGCAGGTAGGTTTTGTGTTACCCACATCCAGCCAGCTCTTTTCTCTCTTACTCTCCTCTTGTCACTTCTCTCTTCGATCCCACCCACTTATACCTGCCCATCGATACTTCGCGAAAAAAAAATCTCGCTGTCTCCCTTCCTGTCCCCTTCCTCTTTTCCTCTTCGGCCATTGCGTCTTTTCTTCCATCGTGCCTCTCTTTTTGAGGCGTCCGCTCCTTTTTTGTCAACATTCTGGCTGTCGTCAAGTGGCACTTTCTGCTCGGCTTTGCTCAGTCCTTGTTGCTCAGACTACCACTGGTCTTGCCGCTGCAAAACCTGCCAGACCCTCTTCTCAGCCGTCGAACATCGGTAAAGCTGCTCCTACCCTCGTCCCCTTGCAGAGACCCAACATCGAGTCCCTTCTTTTGACCTGATTGAGAAGATATTGAACAGTCATATGGCTGAGCTATACCCTCCTCTCGATCTGTTCTGAGACTCGATTTGCACCTCTCCCCTCCCCCCTCCCCGGATGGCACTTATATGACCTTGCTGCACTTTACTACCAGTGTCCCCAATGCATAGCCGATCTATCTAACATTTATCTTTAGGTACTTGTCAAGATCTTGTCGAGATGACTACCCCTGCTGCAGCCGATCCCGTGCAGGAGAAGGAAGAGGAAATCCCGCCGGTGCCTCTCGAATGCATGCTGTGTCCCAAAAAATCCGTCTTCTCCGACGCATCCCATCTCCTGACACATATATCCTCCAAGTCTCATCTGCATCAAAAGTTCAGCATCGAGTTCAAGTCCAAGTCAGACCCGGCTGCCAAGGAGATGCTCGAGCGGTATGAGGCATGGTACGCTGAGCATAGGATCGAGCGTCTGATGTCTGAAAGATTGGCTGCCAGAGGCACCCGGAAGCCAACGAAACGGAACCGCGCAGCAGCATCCAAGCCGGTGAGTTGTCAGCTCCCGTACTTGAAACCCCATCAAACACAGAAGGGGCTAACTCAAGCTCATCCAAAGATGCGCAAGTCTACCAGTGCCCTCGATGCTTTGAGAGCCGAGCAGATCACTGCACATCTAGCAGGAAGTGCCCAAACACCTGAGAATCTTCCGCGTCTCGCCTACTGGAACACAGCTCCCCCCGGAGTCGGCACGGAGTACAACTCAAACTTCTACCATTCTCCTCTTGCCATGAGACAGCGATCGGCTTACCCCCATCCCGACGACGTGGGAGCCGGCGGCTATGTCCTGAAGCACAGCCCGTACATGCACGACTTGAACGGTTCCAACATGACAGGTCACCCGTCAGACATTGACTCTTCCTTTGGAGCGGGATTCCTCACCGAAGAGGACGCTCAGTCCAGCCGGCTCAAGGGTGTCATCTGGCCCGGAATGGATCTGTTCGACTCGGCCACGCCCGACCAGAAGAAAATGAGAAACCAGCGGAAAGGCACCTCTATCGTTGACCACTTGAAGCTCACCTCTCAAGCCATCAGTGCCATTGAGACTGTCTGGGGCCCTGAAGGGGAGGTGCGCAAAGAGCGGGATATCTATGCTAGTCCCTCTGACGACGGCAGCCCACAAAGCACACCTCCTCCGCGCAAGAGAAAGCAACGGACTCGCGATGCGCCATCTTCCAGCGCGACACCCTTGTCTATCATGAAGTGCGAGGATGGCCGAGACAGCCAGCCTACCACTAAGCACACTGGGCGGCTCAACGGTAACGATCCACCCCACAGATGGCAGACGCGCTCATCTTCGAGAGCTGCTGCAAAGAACAGCATGCAACAAAAGACGGCGGAGGTGGACCACGACGAGACCGACGTTGAGGATTCGTCATACTCCTTGGCCACTTCCCGACCAAAGGGTCCCTTTGATGTCTACTTTGAAGGCGGAACCGCCAACACAAGTGAGCGCCCACATTGCACTTTCCCTCCCCCTAATGCATGGTTGACTGACTCTCTATTCTTTAGTCGACACCCAAACCGGGCCAGAAGCTACTCGTGACAACAAGTATGTGCCTCCCCCCCCCTCTTTTCAAAATTGAGCATTCGCTAACAAAATAGTGGTCTTGATCCTGTTGCGCTGAGCAACCGCCCGGCCCTCCAACAACTCGATCCCAACCTGTCCATCAGCGACTCCTCGGCATACTTTAAGCCGTCGACATCGACGCGTTATTACGATCACGGGAACGACTCCGGCCACATGGCATTCCGCTCACAAGCCTCGCCCTACGGGACCTTCCCTGGAATTGCTGGCAACTCGCTCAGCAGCATGCCCTCCCAGTCTCGGAGCTCTTCGATCTACCCACCTTTCGACCACCAAATGTTCGGCGGCATGGGCGGTGCCGAAGCATCCTCGGTGCCGTACAATGGGTCAGCTGGCCGCCGCATGGGATTTGGGAGCTTCGGAATGGATCCCAACAGCAGCCCTTTTGGTTACAGTGACCAGCGCGAAGGCAGCATCCGCGATCCCAACTTTGCAGACCCTACCTTTCCGAGCACGCCGCGGCTCTTTGAGCTTTGAGAATCTTTGGTCTACCCAAACGCTGTCGACGACGTGTCTTTAGCAGCATGCAAGCCGTGTTGCTTCTTTTTCATTCGTTATTTCCCCTTTTACATCCCTCATTCACATTCCTGTTTTTTTTCTTCTTCTTTTTTTCCCTTTCTGCGGCTGCTTGCTTCTTTCCCTGGGGGTGGCCCCGGACCAACCAAGGCGGCAATACATTTTGTAAGGCGAACGAACGTGCTCGCGTGCGTTTACGGTATCTTTGATGATTTATTTCTTTTAATGTGTATTCGAGTTTTACCTTTTTTCTCTCTCAAAAGGTTAGACGGGCTGGCAAGCAAAAAGCAAGGGCGGTCATGGTTTTATATGCGGGCTGGACGGGTAGTCAGCGGATTGGCATTTCTCTTATATTTCGTGTCGGGCTATTTTTCTTTTTTCTTTTTGCTGCCGTGGGCCACGGCTTGCTTCTGCCTTTCACCGAGGCAGTTCCAGCTATACTATACGGCGATAGCACACCTTATAAATATAACTGTTCAAGTATATAAAACAAATAAGAAAGAATAAGAAAATGGTCGCTCGGTGATATTAGATGACTGTGTATATTGGTACAAAGGCTTAGTCATATTAGCCAGTTTTCAAGGTGGAGGGGCTACAGCTGTTCGATGCTCGACATGAGGTACTCTAGCTGGTCGACGCCGGCTGTGGCAGCCGTGCTCTGGTCGGATTTCGGATTGAGCACTTCCCCCGCCAGCCTGATGGCGGCCTGCAGGCGCCGGCGCTGCACGTCCATCTCCATCTCGCGCGACTTTTGGGCAGCGACGGCGAGCACGCGCTGTGGGATGTTGGCCAAGCGGGCGACGTTGAGGCCGTATGAGCGGTGGGCCATGCCGGGGGCGACCTCGTATAGGAAGGTGATTTCGTCGGTGTCCTTGTCCTCGCGGAAGGCCATGTGCACGTTCTGAATGCGTGGTGCTTGGGAGTCGGCGTCGGCATTGGAGGAGGAAAAGGCAGCGGCGCGGCCGAGGCTCTGGTAGTGGGTGATGAAGAGGGTGAGGCAGCGGGTGTCGCGGGCGACGTGTTCGAGGACGGCCTGGGCAATGGCGGCGCCGTCGTGGGTGCTGGTGCCGCGGCCGAGCTCGTCGAGGACGACGAGCGAGCGCGGCGTGGCGGCGCGCAGGATGGCGGCGGTCTCGGAGACCTCGACCATGAAGGTGGACTCGCCGGCAAACAGGTTGTCGCGGGCGCCCATGCGCGTGTAGATGGCGTCGGCCAGGGTCAGGCGCATGGCGTCGGCGGGCACGTACGAGCCGATCTGGGCCAGCAGCGTCAGCAGCGCGACGGCGCGCACAAACGACGACTTGCCGCCCATGTTGGGGCCGGTCACCAGCAGCGCCAGCGGGCCGTGCGCGCCGCCCATGCGGGTGGAAAACGGGATGTAGGCGGACGGCAGCGTGTGCTCGGCGACGGGGTGGCGGCCGCCCTGGATGTCCAAGATGCCGGGTGTCTCCGGGTTATCAGTTGTCAAAAGAGTGGGCCGCGTGTAGCCGGGCAGGGCGGCGACCTTGGCGAGCGACAGCAGGCAGTCGAGGGTGGCGAGGGCGGCGACGGTGTCGCGCAGGGGCTGGTAGTGGCTGGCAATGTCGGCCAGCAGGGCGCGGAAGGCGGCGTCGCAGGCGGCGGCCAGCGACTCCTTGTGCTGGTCGCGCTCGCTCAGCAGGCGCACGACGGTGGGCGTGTGGAAGCGCGACACGCGCTTGGTGCCGCTGACCTTGATCCACGACGCCGGCACGCGCTTGAGGTCGCCGCCAGCACCGTTGGTCACTTCCACGAGGTACTCAATGCCGGCGACGGTGACGTAGCTGGGCTTGGCGGCCTTGCCGAGCGTCTTGGCAATGTCGGCGCGGTGGGCGTCGAGCTCGGCCTCGACGGCGGCGATGCCGACCTTGTAGTTGGTAATGTCGTCGGTCTCGTGGGCGTCGCGGAAGAACTGGTACTTGTCGTTGGTGCGGGCGGCGTCGGCGTTGATGGTGTCGAGGTAGGCGACGACGGTCTTGTGGGTGGCGGGGATGGCGCGGATGCAGTCGACGAGCAGCGGCGACGCGAAGCCCGTCGACGACGGGTGCGACGGCGTGCCGGGCATGCCGGCGTACGACGACGAGATGCGCTGCAGCGTCTGCAGAACGGCCACGAGCTCGGCGCGCGTGCACTTGCCGTAGTAGATGCGGATGAGGCTGCGCTCGAGGTCCGTCTTGCCGGCGCCGGCGCCGGCGCCGCCAGACAAGAGCTGCTCCAGCTTGTCGCGCCGCGCCGAGCCCGCGGCTTCCAGCAGCTCCTGCACGGCGTCGACGCGCGCCTCGAGGGCGGCGCGGTCCAGCAGCGGGCGGCCGATCCACTTGCGCAGCAGGCGGTGGCCGAAGCGCGTGTGCGTCTTGTCGAGGGCCCACAGCAGGCTGCCGCGCAGGCCGTGGTCGGTGGCGTTGCGGTAGACCTCGAGGCTCTCGAGCGTGGTGCCGTTGAGCAGCATGTGCTGGCGCGTGGTGAAGGAGCTAAAGTACTTTGTGAGGTCAAAGATGTGCTGCAGGCCGTACTCGGTCAGGTGGGTGATCATGGCCGACAGGCAGACGGTGACGTTTTCGGGGAGGTGGAGGACCGTGTCGAGCAGGTTGTTGGCCGTCGAGCCGGCAGCGTCCGACGGCAGCTTGCCGCTGTAGAACGCGGTGACGTGCGTGTAGGCGTCGGACGGCGGCGTGCGCGCGACGCGCTCGACGCGCGTGCGGTCGCCAAATACGTTGGTGGCGCTGCCCGAGATGTGCTGGACGAGCTTCTCGGTGGCCTTGGAGAGGAGGAGGTGCTCTTCGTCCTTCTCCTTGTTCTTTTTGTGACCCCCACCAACCAGGAGCAGCTCGCACGGCGCAATGTGCAGCAGCCGCGTCTCAATCTCGTTGCGCATGAAGCCGTCCTCGAAGCTGTCGTAGATAATGTCGCCCGTGGCCGGCTGCACGGCCAGCATGCCGACCTGCACCTTCTCGTCCGTGCCGGCGCCGGTCCCGGCCGCCGGGCTCTCGGTCAGGCACAGCAAGTAGCCCGACGAGGACGACGGTGCGGCGGCGGCGGAGGTGGCGCCGTCCTTGCTGCCCGTGCTGCCCAGCTCCTCCTCCTCAATGTAGGTGCCCTTGGTGTAGATGTTGGTGAGCTGGCGCACAAACGGCGCGTTGCGGTTGTCGCCGGCCTTTTTCAGCGCCGCCGTCTCCATCTGGCGCACGACGCCGACCTTGTGGCCCGCCGCCACCAGCCGCTTGACGTGCACGGGCAGCCGCGGCACGGGGATGCTGGCCGACGCAAAGCGGTCCAGGTGCGCCTCGCTGGCGTGCTCGTCGTAGCGCAGCTTGCCGGGGATGCACACGATGCCGAGCACGCGCGCCGCCGTGCGCGCGTCCTCGCCGAGGAACTTGAACTTGTAGCCCACCTCGACGACCAGCAGCGTGTCGAGGTGCTTGCGCTTGATGGACAGAAACTGCAGCTCCATGGGCGTGAGCTTGCCCTTTTTCTTGCTGCCGGCCCCCTTTTTTGTCGGCGCCGGCTGCTGCTCCTCCTCTTCCTCGTCTTCTTCTGCACCCTCACCGTCACCACCGCCGTCACCACTGTTGTCCGCCAAGGACACCGTGCCGTCCACAAAGTTGCGCCGGCGCATGTTGAGGAGGCTGTCGGGGTGCCCCAGCTTCTTGACAAACTTGCGATGCAGCTCTTCCTTGCGCCGCTTGGTCTCGGGGTCGTCGCTCTCGCTCTCGCTGTCGTCTCTGCCCGACCGCCGGCTGTGCTGGCTCGGCGGCTCGTCCTTGTTGGCGTGTGTCTGCTCGGCGTAAATGTACCGGTCTGTGCGGCCCGAGCTGCGCAGTTGTGATGGTGGTGGTGGTGGTGGTGGTGGTGACGCACTTTCTGGCTCTGGCGCAGGCACGTCCTCTGGAGCAAAGTCTTTGTCTCCAGCGTCGCTCTCTTCCTCCTCCTCCTCATCCTCGTCTTCCACTACTGTCCTGGCCCGCTTGACAGCCCGACTAAACCGGCTGCGCGCACTCTCTTTGGCAACGTCATCATCATCATCATCATCGCCGCCGCCGTCGTCGTCATTCTCCTTCTCAATGGGCTTTTGCCGGCTTCGTTTGGCCGCTGCAGCACTGCTCGTCTTGCCCTTGTTGTCCTTGCCACCCTTGTTCCGGTCCGCCTCTTCCTGCAGCGGCCGCTTCCTTGACGGCAGACTCTGCGAAGGCTGTGATGGTGATGGTCGTGGCTGGCTGTTTGGCTGGCTGGCTGGCACACTGCCACTGGATTTCGGCGTAAAAAAGCTCGTCAGCGTCGCCTGCTTCTTCTGCGACGACCGGGGAGTCGACATGATGTGCGGTGGGATGTGCAATGGGACGTGATGGGTATGGGCAGAGGTGGGAATGGGCCGTGCAAAGAGGACGAGTACATCCAGCTCTTCAGCTGCCTGCGATATCAAAAAGGCTGTACGGAGTAGACGCGTCTAGCGCTTGTAATAGGAGAACGCGTTGAGTGGTTGGTGGGTCTTGCCTTGGATGATTATGTAATCAAACATTGTTTGTTTTCTTTCGTGATACAGGGCAAAATGAGATGTTTTCACTGGTGCTGAATTATCAGAATGATATTGTTACGGGGTTTCAATTGAATATAATAAGATAATTCTTCACCATCACTTATATAATAAGATAATTCTTCACCATCACTTGAAACATAGACCATATCTCTCAACATACTCGTGCACTTCTACGAGTCGTACTCGATCTGACTCACAGAGATGACGTTGCGAGGTCACGTGCCCCACATAGCGAAGATCCGCCCAGCGCTGCAGCCCGGAACCCCACCTCGGCAGCCTTTTCTAGTTGGTTCGCCCGAGAATAGCAGTGCATCTGCTCCGACCTGCATTGTACGTCGTATCACGCCTTTCACGCATTTTGTTCTTCACTACAGGTACGAGCACTCGTACTTTTGTTGGCCCCTCACACCGACTCTCTCCAGCCATTAAGCTTGCACTGGGCGTTATACACCACTCTGTCGCCGTTGACCACTCGGCATCGATCTATATTTTCCGGCATTGACTCCGGCCAACGACCTTTCACGACGACGACGATCTGCACCGAAACAACACAAAAACTAAGTACACGCGACAATGCTGTCGGCACCGACGCTGCTCCGTCCCGGCCTGGCCGCGGCTGCGCGCTCGGGCGGCCTCCTCAAGATGCAGCCGGCCTCCCGCTTCCTGTCCATGTCCTCTTCTTCTTCTTCTTTCTTCGCCATGCCCACACCCATGCCGGCACGGACACCTTTGTCTGCTTCCTACACACCGGCCCGCAGAGCCTCGTCGTTTCCGTCGCACCGGCCGGCACCACAGACCGGCGCATCACTAAACCGGGACGCCGCCACCGACGCCGCGGCCGCCGCGCAGATTGCCAAGAAGGCGGCAGCCTCGTCCAAAACGACCTCCACCGACAACGGCCCGCCGCTCGACTGGAACACGTTCTTCCAGCTGCGCAAGACGCGGCGGCGCATCCAGATGGTGTTCTCGGGCGTCGGCGGCGTCGCGGGCGGCATCGTGGGCGGGCTGTTCATGGGGTCGGGCGTGGCCGAGCCGCTCATCGGCCAGGTGCCGCTGGACCCGTTTGTGACGCTGGGCCTGATGACGTTTGGCTTTGCGGCGCTCGGCTGGCTCGTGGGCCCGACCATGGGCAACGCCGTGTTCTATGCGTGGAAGCGGCCGTACCGCCAGCAGATGACCACCAAGGAGGTGCAGTTTTTCGCGCGCATCAAGAAGAACCGCGTCGACCCGTCCAACTCGTCGGCCGGCAACCCCGTGCCCGACTTTTACGGCGAGAAGATCTCGAGCGTCGCCGGCTACCGGCAGTGGCTCAAGGACCAGCGCGCCTTTAACAAGAAGCGGACGACGTTTGTTTAGGGGGAGTATGTATGGGGGAGTATGTATATTATGTTAATCGACCACTCTAGATTTTGTGACTATCACCAATGCAAAACTCCTCTGGGTATTGATTTTTTCTTTCCTTTTCTATGTGCTATACAAACGGCATCGTCGGATCGATGCGGCGCTTCCACGCCAGGATGCCGCCCTGGATGTCCCCGACAAAGCGCGTCCCGCCGCGGTCGAGCCCGCGCTCCTTGAGCCGCCGCGCCACCACCTGCGAGTCGTTGCCCACGCGGCACACCACAAAGATGGGCGCGTCGTCGTCTGCGATGCCCGCCGGCAGCCAGTCGGCCGTCTGTGTCTGTGTCTGTGTCTGTGTCTGTGTCTGCGCCTGCGTCTGTGTCTGCGTACGCGAGGAGGGCACGTTGATGGCCCCGTCAATGCTGCCCATGTTGTAGAATTCGGGCTCGCGCACATCCAGCAGCCAGTGCGTGCGCGCCTTCTTGTTGTTGTCTGAGCGAGTCTGTACACGCTGACAAAACTCATCCACCGAGACGCGCTCGTCGGGCTGTAGTAGGACGTGGTGCGCCGCCGGCCCGCCGCCGCCGCAAAACTGCACGTAGTCGGGCCACCCGCCTGCCGTGTCCGTCAGCGACGCCAGCTTCTGCAGCGGCGCGTCCGTGCCGCACGCATAGCAGTCGGCCCGCTTGCCCTTGAGGCGCACCGTGCGGAACGTCGGCGGCGCCAGCACGCCTCCGCCCGCGGAGGACGAGGATGCCGAAAACAGCAGCATCGTCGGCGCCGTCACCGACGGCACCGGGTCCACCAACACGCGAATCCCCTCGAGCGCCTGCAGCACGCCCATGACGCCCACGACCGGGCCCAGCACGCCGCCCTCGGCACACGACGTCTGGCTCGCGGCCGGCGGCGGCCGCGGGAACACGCACCGGTAGCACGGGCCCGCGCCGGGCGGGTGGTTCAGCACCGTCAGCTGGCCGTCGGTGCGCAGCGCCGCCGCCGACACGAGCGGCACGCGCGCGCGCACGCAGGCGTCGGACACGAGGTAGCGCACGCTCGGGTGGTCGCTGCAGTCGAGCACCAGCGTACTATCTTCAAGGAGAGCCCCGGCGTTGTGCGGCGTCAGGTGCGTGCGGTGCGTCTGCAGGCGCACGGCCGGGTTGATCTGGCGCAGCGCCGCCGCGAGGCTGTCGACCTTGTGCTGGCCGACGCGGCCCGTCGTGTGCGCCACCTGGCGGTGCAGGTTGGACACCTCGACGGTGTCGCCGTCGACGAGCGTCAGGCCGCCGACGCCGGCGCCCGCCAGGTACATGGCCGCCGGACAGCCGAGCCCGCCGGCGCCGACGATGACGACGGTCGCGGCCTGCAGCCGCTGCTGGCCGCGCACGCCGATGCCCGGCAGGATGAGCTGGCGCGCGTAGCGCTCATAGTCGTCGGCCTGGAGCGGCCATTTCCATTCGGGTGGTGGTGGTGATGAGGACTGCTGTGTTGTACGAGACTCCTCCTCTTCGGCCTGCGCGAGCTGTTCCCGCAGCGTCTGCAGCTCGGCCTCTGCAGCAGCGATGCGCTTACGCAGGTCAGCCGACATGTTGGGTGGGTGGTGCAAAGTGATATCAGTTGGTCATGGTATGAGGCGGAGGGTGGATGTTGAAGTGCTGGAGTGCTAAAGTTGTTTGGCTAAGAAACTGCCTATATGAAAGAGACTTGTCATGAATTCGTGAAAAAAAAGAACAACCGATCAAACGACAAATGATTTAAAGAGTGATAAAATAAAAGAGCGATAAGAATTAAAAAAAGAACTACATCGTCATCGTGGGGCAGATGCAAACCAAGCAAGATACAAAAAAGTGCCAAAAAAAGGCAAAAAAGAAAACGATGAGAGTGAGATTTGAACTCACGCGACCGAAGCCATATGATTTCTAATCATACCCATTAGACCACTCTGGCATCTCACCGTGTATGTTAGTTGATAGGGTATCTAGCAAGATAGACTATATACTCTAGGCTCTGATAAGCGATAAGATAAGACAAAAATAAGATCTTTGCCTCCAACCATCACCGACTTCTTCTTTCCCTCCACGCAACGTCAACCCGCCAACAGCACATCATGGTACGTCCTCCTAATTCTTCCTATGCTCTGAATGAAAATATCTAACATTGCCCAAAAGGCCCCCGTCGCCCCCACCCCGAAAATGAGCCACCGGGCCAAGGCCCTGGCCCGCATCGCCGACCCGACGCTGCCCCGCAAAGTCCACCGCGAAAACAACACCGTCACCGACGAGTTCCTCCATTCCAAGCGCGACAAGCTGACCATCCGCAAGGCCACGTTCCGCGCGCGCGTCACCGAGAAGCTGGCCGACCGGGGCCGTCTTCCAGGTGAGAAAAAGGCTTTAAAACGGCGGCGCCCGTCCAAGAAGCTCGTGACGACGCTCGAGTCGCTCGCGGATGCGCTGCCCGAGGTTGACGACAACAATACGGCGGGCGGTGCCGGCGGCGACGACGAAGAGACCAAGCGGCGGCGGCGGCAGACGAGCTTGAAGACGCGGCCGGGGTCGATGAAGCGCAAGGAAAAGGTGGTGCAGGCAGAGATGGCGCGGTTCGGCCTGAACCTGGCACAGCTGACGGCCGTCAAGGAGGAGGTGGTTGTTCCTGGAAGCGGCAGCGGCAGCGGCAGCGGCAGCGGCAGCAGCGAGATGGAAGTCGAAAAGGCGGCTGAAGCGGCCGAGACCAAGACCACCGACGCGGCACCCAAGCAGTCGACGACCAACCGCTTTGCGATGCTGCGCAACTACATCACGGCCACCATGGACCAGAGCCCGGCCTTTGCTAAGAAGGAGTAGTTTTTTTTCTTTTTCTTTTTGGGTTTGTTTTGATCAAACTTTTCTTCTGCTTACTCGTTTCTGCTTTCTACGTTCTACTGTTCCTGGTGTATCACGGCGCAAGGAGTCAAAAAGCACGGGCGGCTGGCTTTGCTGAGCTGGCCTCCCTATTTCACATTGGTCAATGAAGAAACGTTCCTGATAAGATGCATGCAAAGTGTGTATTTGTTCTAAAAAAAAGAATGACAGCAAGCGTACGATAACGCACAGGTGGCATATAGTCCTGAGAGAAGTGCTCATAGGTACATTGACCGACACCCCCAAGTCCGTAATGGAGGTATGAAGAACCAGAGCAGAAGTTTGATAAAACTGATGCTGCAAAAACAAACAATGCAATAAGGAGTAAAATAGACGTCGTCGTCATAATCCGGGACGGTACAAGTATGGCAAGCGTCCTGCTGACAGGAACTCCTAAAAAAAAGGCCGAGGAAGCAATATAAACAAACAATACGCGGTGAGATCTGGCAAAAGGCCGTCTCAATCAATGCGAGGCCCGTCACCACGGACAAACGGCGACACGCTGCGGCCGGTGCGCTCGGATTCACGACGCTCGGCCTCGCGGCGAAGATTCTCAATGGTCTTGATCATCTCCTTGCGGCCGCCTTCCGCGTCAATCATCTTGCCGCCCAGGCTCATCGACACCTTTTCTCGCGCATGGGCGTTCAGCAGGCGCTTCACGAGCAAGAACCGCATGAGGATGCACACAAACACGCCGCAGTCATTGTTGTTGGCCTGGCGAGGCGTGTCGTCAATGTTGCGGAAGCGCAGAGGAAGACCGAGCAGGCGGGCGAGTGCCGATGTGATGTCGCGGGCATTGTGGATGTTGCAGGCGCCGAGTGAGTCGTAGTGGAAGGCCACGCAGTCGACAATGGAAACAAGCAGCAGCGACCAGTGCGTGCCCTCGTCCGTCGAGCCGACGTCGTGTGAGTTGTTGACGGGCACAAAAATGTGCGTCGTCCCTTGCTGGCGGAAGTTGGGCATGTTCTGCCGCAGCTCGTCCGTCCGGAGCCAGCCGAGCATCATGCTGATGGAAGGCCGCAGCAGATGGATGCGGGCCTCGGGATAGCGAGACAAAACTTCATACTCGAGGTACGTCTGCCAGAAGGAGATGTTCTCGTAGGACGTTAGCAGAAATGGGCGAGGCGTGAACAAGGGTGCTGTTGCTTACGCTGTCGGTCAGCCAGTCTTGGCGGAGGGCACGCAGATCGCCATATGTGACTGCATTCGTTAGTGCTGTGAGGGCAGTAGGAAGAGGAAAGGAAGCTTACCTGTTGCTCCATGATAGGTGAGGTATTTGGCGTCTGCTTGAAACTGGGTACGTTAGGTAGACGGCTCGATGCAAGACCAAGTAAAAAAAAGGAAGAAAAGTAAAAACAAACGGAAGTGAAGTAAGCAAAGCAAAGACAAAAAGAAGTAAAAGAAAAGGGTATAAACGAAAAGGAACAAAAGAAAAGGATAAACGAAAAGGAGCAAAACCAAAAGAATAAACTGAAAAAGGACAAAACCAAAAGAAAGTGAAGCAGAAGAAAGTAACCCCCCCAGAAAATAACACGAGACGCACTGCGTCGTTCCCTCGTATGCATGACCCCCACCGCCTGCCGCCCACACGAGAACGTTGCTCCAGGCAGACACAACGTTTATGGGCCATAAAAAACAGTAATCGAAACTGCCTATTCGTTCTGGCCCGGGACCGTCCCAAAATAGTCGTCGCCCGGCTCTGCGTGCTCCCGAAGATACGCCACCAGGGGCTCGAGACCTTCCAAGTCCGGTAACACGTCTTGCTCTGAGAAGTCTGCCATGGGCTTGTCGACTTCAACACCAGAGGGCAACTCTGGATCATTGGTTGCTTGATCGAGGCCTTCCGCCAGCTCGTTTTGCTCTGCAAAGTCTGCCATGGGCTCGTCGACTTCAGCATTCGAGAGCAACTTTGGATCATTGGTTTCGTGATCGAAGTAGCCTCGCAGCCATGGGGCTGGCTCGGAAAAGTCCGCCCCGCGCCCGTCAAATTCAGTGCCCATAAAGCACAGATTGTCGAAGGCTGCTTGGTCTACTTCATCCTCTGCCGCAACATAAGCGGAGGGAGAGGCAGACGCAGGCGCAGACGCAGACGAAGACGCAGGTGTAGACGCAGACGTAGACGCAGGCGTAGACGAAGACGCAGACGCAGGCGTAGACGAAGACGCAGACGCAGACGCAGATGCAGATGCAGATGCAGATGCAGATGCAGATGCAGACACAGACGCAGGCGCAGGCGCAGAGGCGGAGGCGGAGGGTGTTGGCGCCGGGTCGGCGAGGTAAAGGTCGAAGTTGCACTCCATGTCAGTGGCAATGTTGAGGCCCATGTCCTCCATATTGTCGCCATTCAAGTGCTCGCTGCCGTTGCCAAGATTGGCAGATTTGCCGAGGCCGTCTGCAAGCAAGCGTTGTTGAGGTACTTGGTCGTTCTGGACGCCCTTGCACTTGCCCTTGCCCTTGTCCTTGTCCTTGTCCTTACTGGCTGTCCCGTTGAGCACTCCGACTGTTCGGGCGGCCATCTTGGAAAGGTCAAGGGCTCGCTTCTCTTCACGTTTACGCTCTCGTTCGGTTTCCTTGCGGATTCGTTCTTCCTCTTTTGCAAGCCTTTTCTTGGCCCGGTCTGCAGCTTTTTGCTCTCTCAAGTTTTGCCTATAAGTCTCTGCAGCTTTCTTTGCAATAGCGCGCCGGGCGGCTCTGGCGGCAACTTCTTCTTTCCGCTGTTGTGTAGGAGATTTTTTCTTCTCCACCCTGCACTTGGGCTTGCCATTGTTTGGTGGGAGACGGTAGTTTAATTGAGCAGCGATGTTTCGTTGATCGGCGTCGTTTAGTTGACCGGCGTCTTTTGGGTCATGAGCATCAGACCGCGGTCGCGAAATGATCTGCCGCGCGATCGATGAGGCAGGCTGAACCATAGGCGGCCAGACAAGTGGCAGGGCCGGTTCGGCCAAGGCCGGTTGAGGGCCAAAACGGGGAGAGATGCTGCGTGGTTTGTTGCTTTGATGCCCCGGCATGGGCTCGGGTAGTGAAGCACCAGGCCCAAAAACCTGTTGTGAGGCGTTTTGCCGAGGCACAACGCCCTGAGGATGACCTGGGGTGCCGTTATGAACATACGGGGGCGTGTTATAAGCGAGGTTGTGAGCAGGAGCGTGTGCGCCGGGAGGCTGAAGTGCACCGTGGTGGGTATACTGGCGACCAACGACGGTAGGCTGAGAACCGTATCTCCCAACCGGAGCCGGTGCAGGCGCCGGTGCAGCATGGCAATGTGGCGGCGTGTTGCGAGAGAAGCTGTGAGCAGGAGCGTGGGCGGCAAGAGGCCGGGGTGCACCATAGCGGGCAGCCTGGTGACCAGAAACGGAGTGCTGGAAAGGCTCCGGCGCAGGAGCACGGTCGAAGCCGCGGGAGGGGGGGGGCATCTTGGCAAAATCGATCGGCCGGCATCCACGCAGACATGTATGTCCGGGTGGGAGTTGCGGATGCCGGCAGCACACGACCAGTGAATGATGGGCGAGACTCTGACCCAGATCTGCAGGCGACAGCGGGAGCTGTCATAAAATTATGTTGACAGGCCCAAGAAGAAGAGTCTCTATCCACAGAAGGCAATAGCTCCCTTGGTCGACGGACGGTCCGCTGGGGGCGAGCAGCAGGTTGCTCTGGATGCATGCCGGCGGCAGACACGGAACAACAGGTACGTGTCATTGTGCTTTGAGAAGAGGAGGGGGGGTAGAAAATTCTCAAAAGACTGGAAAGATACGAAAAAGATATATGTTTTCGTAAAGAAATATCTGACCGTGTCGTGATGTGATGCTGGGGATGTTGCAGTATAAAAGTGGCTTATATACCAGCAGTTGTCTCCCGATACTAGCAGGTTGACCTCTTGATATGGAAGTGTTGTGATGTGACAAGAGAAAGTGCTGGACTGCAAGCATAGGCAGGCGAGATTATTGATGGAAAAGAAGAACGAAGACACTCACCGATTCTCCCAGGTGGCGTGCGAGGCGCTTTCCCAAGGTCATATCTTGAAGGATTGGCGAGGGAAGAGAGATGGACCGAGAATGCTGGAGCCGGGAAGCCAAGGGAGAATGGGAGAATAGGAGTGAGATGAGATATTGAGCTTGAGCGTAGTGATAGTGTGTGAGATAACGGAGAGATAGGAAGTCTATGAAGAGGAAGAGAGGAAGAGAGGAAGAGAGGAAGAGAGGAAGAGCGGAAGAGAGGAAGAGAGGAAGAGGGAAAGAGGAAGAGGGAGGAAGAGAGGAAGAGAACAAAAGAACAAAAGTACAAAAGAAGAAGAGAAGAATACAATAAAGTAAGTCGCAATGGGGTTTACCTTTACTTGGGAAGGCACTCGGGGGGGGGGGGGGGGGGCAGGGCGTAACGAGTAACTGGGCGCTGTGCTTTTGGGGGCTCCACTCCTATTCTCAATTCTCTAATGGCCTAGTAGACACGGTCGTCGGGCGTTCGTTTCGCGTACTTTTGGTGTTTTGTTCGTGGCAGTCGGACAACGGTCGGGCGTCGGCGGTGGTGGTGGTGATGTTGGTGATGTTGGGTGATGCTGGGTGATGCCGGTTGTACTCGTACGTCGTCGGCACAGGGCTTGAGATGACGACGTCGCGCCAGCCGTGCAAGTCTCCGCACTACGGGGTAGTGGGGACATTTTCGAGGCTGAGAGTGGAGACCTGATTATCTTAGTCATCCATTGTGTGCCGCTCGTAGATTTTACTCGTCGTGTAGCGCACAATTTGTGGGGCCTCCATTGAAAATAAACAATGAACAATCCCACTCGGACCTGACTTTTGTCGTATCCCGGACTAAAAATAGCGGCCCCAACGGCCTATGTACTCGTAAATAAAGTTTCTTATCTTTATCTTATCGTTTATCAGCTGTTATCTGTTGGTCATCTCTTATTTGGAACGGCTGCGGAGGAAATATCGAGCTGAGATTTGGTAACATGCGTCTGAATGCTGTTTCTTCCTATTGATGCAATTTTTTAAACCAGCATCGGCCACCAGGGTCCGCCAGAAACCTAGTAGCGATAAAAAAAAAGCTCGACTGTCAAAGACATCAAAGACCCCATTACATTAGCACGTTAAGACATTTTCCGGGCAACCAACTGCGCAGGCGTTGATGAAAGAAGTTATTACCCCGATACCGATAACGGGCATGTCTTTACTCGATGGGGTTGCGTGACACACAAAGAGGCGGGGCGTGCCCCGGGCGAGGCAAGCAGCTGAAAGAACAGACCGGGTCTTTCATAAGACGAGAGAATAAGAATTATATACCGTATTAAAAAAAATATCGAAATATACAGCAAGCAGAACGCTACAAAAACGCTGTCATTTAAGCCAAAAAAAAAAAATCCCGATGCCGCAGACAAAGTGGCATCATCAGACCAACCGTATCAAACCGTATTCAATGATAATGATTACACCCATAGGGCGCGCAGTCACCAATGCCGCGCTTCTTCCATGTCCTGGCACGGCGGCAGCTCGAGCCTGTTGCACAGCTGCTGGAACGCGGGGCTCAGCGGGTAGAAGCTGTGCGTGGACTCGTGGTCGCAGCACGGCGAGAGGCGGAACGGCGTGAGCCAGTCAAAGACATTGGTCCCCATGACCGACTTCCAGTTGGCGAACCAACCCAGGTCCCACACATTGACACCCGCCTTAACCGGGACAATGGCAAATGTGCGGTAGGCAAGCTGATCGCGCGCCGCCCGACGAGCCGCCCTGGCCTTGCGCGCGGCCGTCAACGGATCTGGTTCCTCGTCGTTCTCGGCCGCGACAGCACCGCTGCCTCCTGTCTCGGCCGGTGCCTGTTGTGGTGATAGTAAAGCAGGCGCCGGGTCGCCGGCCTTGGGCAGCGGATAGGTGACGACATTGTATTTGCCCGGGACGGGCGGTGCACCGCGCTGGATGCGCACGGCCATCATCTTGGACCGCGTCTTGAGCTTGTGGCCTTCGACTGTCGTGACGTTTGTAAACACAATCTGGGTGCAGACCATAGCCATCGAACAGGAGAATATCCCTAGAAAGCCCGAGAGGGCCAAGGACACGACGGTCCGGGCATCTGTGCTGTGGTCGTGATGCTTGCGGAGCCAAATGGCATAGCCGCATATGGCGACAGTCATGGCACATAGCATTGTTGCGTAATATGTAAACTGTAAGAAGAACTTGAAGGCTGCGCGGAAAGAAAGTAAAAACGATTAGTATAACGAACATATAACAAAAAATAGGAGAAAAAAAGCTTACTCGTTTCAGAGACAATCCCCCCTACCCAAGGGCAAAAATGGTCCATCTTGCGCACGCAGCGGTTGATCTCGGAGCAGTGGTGCGTGCGGTCGGGCTTCCATGTGCCGCAGGGGCTGCAAAAGATGGGCCGCCCATCAGCAGTGCACTCAAACACATCCTTGGTGTAGAACAGCTCGAGGCCAGGGCTGTCTGGGTCCACGCGCGGATCAAGACCAAAGGGTGCCGACCCAAAACCCCCGGGGGTACTTCCGTAGCGCGGCGAGTTGGGCAAACCAGACTCGAGATCGACCCCGTCGTCGCTACCATGGCCAGTGGACCGCGTGCTGCTGAGCTTGTACCTATCAAGCTCGACGGACGTTCTTTTTCTTCTCGGGCGATTGCCACAAAAGACGCCGCTGCTACCACCACCATTGCTTCGTTGCGTCGGTGCTGGTCGTACGCTCGATCTGTAGTATGCACGTGCTGCTTCTGGTCCGAGGGCCACGACGCCAGGATTGGTGCGGATAGTAAGAAATACGCGAAGATAGCTGGCCACCATAAAGGCCGCAATGACAACGTATGGAATGGCAAGGCCTGTGGCGAGGCCGGATTTGTTGTATTCATGCTTGAACTGGCCAACTGAAGAGGGTTAGATCAGCACGTTCTTGGGTAGGAAAAAAAAAAAACAGAAAAGAAAGAAAAAAAGGGAGAGGGAGCTACATACTAAGGATGCGGCCGACAACTTCATAGAGGACGTAACCAACACAACCAGCTAGAAACGCGGGAATCACGAGGGACATCACCCGCATCGTTGGGTTGATGCTGTGCACCGGCGACCCCACGTGGTCCATGACTGCGAGTAGCATGGTGCGGTGCCTTAATGGAAATTCGCGGACACGGTCGAGGATATGCGATGATAACCGATGCAGTGCTGGCAGCCCCTCGGGCTCGTCGTCGTTGTCGACGTTGTCGTTGTCGTCGTCGTCGTCGTCGCGATGTGCAACGACCGGTATGTAAACAACAGGCGTGACGGAAAAATGATGAAACGGATAAAGCAATAACTGTATGGGAAGACGTGCAAGGCAGCGCCCGCGGGACACGCCAGACGCAGACCAGACGCGCAGCTGACGCAGAGCAAACAGAGAGCAAAGAGAGCAAGCGGGACGCGACGTTTGTCAATCGGCCGCCGGCGTCTCGAGAGTGCGCATTGTTGTCGCGGCGCGCATGGAGGAGCGGGTTTTGGGCGCGGGGGGGCGGGAGGTAGACGGAAAAGGGGGTCGGAGAGGGATTTGGCTGAGGCTTGGCGATGCCGTAGTCCGACGATGGGCGGCAATGGGTTGGACAGCGGTTGCGGGAAAGCGAGAATCGCGGTCGGTCGCACCTTCCCCTGCGTTGTTGGAGAGATCACAAGCGCCACACCTCGGGCGGGACATTTCTGGCAGTTGCGTTTAAATCGTATGGAGTAATTACGGAGTACGGAGTAATAGTACGTCGTAGAGTTTGCCTATTGGGACTGTGAAATCTGTTATTTGTACTGTGTACTAGTGTACGAGTACATGAGTGTACTCGTAACATCAGGTAGCTCTCTTGATTGGCTGGCATCGAGAAATTATGATGCGCTAATCCAAATTGAGCACGCTTCATTCTACACTCGTACGGAGTACTCGTACAAGGCGTTAACCTCAGCATTCTAAGAAATCATCAACCACACGTGCGGAACGACGACACATAGAAGCATCGATGGATTACTATATTTTCTTTTAAAATTAGCCGCTTTTGATTTTTTTTCAAAGCTCTTGTTTGGAAGCCAATAATACCCGTTACTAACGTTTGCTTGAATACGCTGCTTGCTATACAAGTACAACACTGTCCAAATAGGTAAAACATAGTACGAGTAGTCCAGTAGACAGACTCGAGCTGTTAGTCACGAGGACGGCTAATACGATTAAACCGTGCTGGGCCCCGCTTTCCAACGACTCGTTATGAATATTATTGTTATCACACCCGACCACAGAAATTTCTTCTTGTTGTAGGTAAAAGAAAACAAAAGAAGAAAGAAAAAAACCGCTGAAGGATCAGGAGTAGTATTCAACCCAACCAAGCTAGCTTCTAGTTTGTGTGGCTAGATGGCTGGCTGGCTGGCAGTGAGACAGAACCAAAAAAAATTCTCAGCCTCACTGCAACTCTGGAAAGAGTCGAGTACGAGAACTCGCATGTCGAGTTTTGCAAAGATACGGAGTACGCGCTGGCAGAGAGGGCTTTGCGCGTCTCAGAGACAGTCCATCAAAGTGCATTTGCGCAAGCTGTTGTACTCCGTAGGATCTGCACTTAGTCAAAAGCACGTCGACCGGCCAGCACTTACAAGATGTTGCTAGCCTGCTAACCTTTGAGTTTTTTTTTTTTTTTTTTTTTTTTTTTTTTTTTTTTTTTTTTTTTTTTTTTTTTTTTTTTTTTTTTGTTTTTTTTGTTTTTTTTTTTTTTTTTTTTTTTTTTTTTTTTTTTTTTTTTTTTTTTTTTTTTTTTTTTTTTTTTTTTTTTTTTTTTTTTTTTTTTTTTTTTTTTTTTTCCGTCTTTTTTCCGTCTTTTTTCTCTTTTTTCTCTTTTTTCTCTTTCTTCTACCCGTACAAGCCGTGCTAACCCCCCAGCCTGGTCCGCCTACTGGCTCCCCATCTTCCAGGCTTTAACCACGCAGTGCCTCAACCCCTGCCGCGAGGTCCGCCACCTCGCCTTCTCCTCGCTCCAGCGCACGCTGCTGTCGCCCGAGCTGACGTCCAGCGACCACCGCGAGTGGACGGCCATCTTCAGCGAGGTGCTGTTCCCGCTCATCATGCAGCTGCTGCGGCCCGAGGTGTACTCGCGCGACCGCGACGGCATGAGCGAGACGCGCGTCCAGGCCGCGTCGCTGCTGTGTAAAGTCTTTCTGCAGTACCTCGTGCTGCTGTCGGCCTGGGACGGCATGCTGGACCTGTGGCTGCGCATCATTGACATCCTGGACCGCCTGATGAACAGCGGCCAGGGCGACAGCCTGGAGGAGGCCGTGCCGGAGAACCTGAAGAACGTGCTGCTGTTCATGGCCAGCAGCGGCTACCTGGTGTCGCCGCGCATCGACCGCAGCAAGGCGGCGCTGTGGGACGAGACGTGGAAGCGCATCGACCGGTTCCTGCCGGACTTGAAGGGGGAGCTGGCGCTGGAGGATCCGAGTGAGGTGGGAGAAAGTGATGGAGAGGGGGGGGGAGAGGGAGGTGGTGATGCAGAGGGGGAGGGGGAAAAGGAGGCGGTGGAGGGGGATAAGACGGTGGACGGCGATGCTGCTGTGCCGGCGACATCTGCCGAAACGGAAAAGACGGAAGAGGCCGAGCAGACGCCGGCGGACGCTGTGCCGGCCGAGGCAACTTCATGAGCAAAAAGTGTAATTTGCGGGCGTGGCGGAGGGTGACGCGGCAAAGGGCAGCAGAAGGTGTAGTAATCCAATACCGCAGGACAGCAACAGTATATAGAACGTATCCTTACTCCTTAGTATGAGTCTTGCGCGGTGTCGTTGTAGTGTGTTGTTGTGAGTGCTGACTAAGCAGAGCAGGTCGCATTTTGACAAGGCTGATGATCTACGCCCATACTTCAGTCCACCGACAACATCGTACACGTCTACCACCACATCCCAACCACAAACCACCACCCACCACCCAACAGCCATGTCCACCGACGCGCCCATAGCCACGTACGTAGTGTCATTGCACATTGAAAACCCCTGTTTTTCACGACACTCCGACGGAGTCTATGGGGGGCTTATACGATTTGAGGTTTGCTAAAGAATCATAAACACAAAATACTAATTAATACCCCCAGCGTCTACGTCCGCAACCTCGAGGAGCGCGTCAAGCCCGCGCCGCTGCGCGAGGCCCTCGAGGCCATCTTCTCCGAGTTTGGCACCATTGTCGACATTGTGGCCAAGACCAACCTGCGCGCCAAGGGCCAGGCGTTCATCGTCTACGACGACCCGGCCGCCGCCCAGAGCGCCGTCGACGGCGCCCAGGGCTTTGTGCTCTTTGACAAGCCCCTGGTGCTGGCCCTCGCGCGCACCCGCAGCGACGCCACCGTGCAGCGCTCGGGAACGGCCGCCGACCTCGAGGCCCACCGGCAGCAGCGGATTGCCGAGAGGGGTGAGTTTCTCTCTCTTTTATCTTTTTGGAATATAGTGCTAATTGGCAGACCACCGACTGGCGCTGGCCAAGGCGGAGGAGCAGAAAAAGGCTGCGGCACGCGCGGCGGCCGGCCCCGGCGCCGGCCCAACTACCACCACCCCCCACATCCCCGACGAGTACCTGCCGCCCAACAAGACGCTCTTCGTTCAGAACCTACCCCCCGCCGTCGACGGCGACGCGCTCGGCGACATCTTTGGGCGGTTCCCCGGGTTCCGCGAGGTGCGCGTGGTGCCCGGCCGCGGCCTGGCGTTTGTCGAGTACGAGGACGTGGCGGGCGCCATGGCGGCCAAGGAGGGCACGGCCGGCATGGCGCTGGGCGGCGACGGCGACGGTGGCGACGGCGGCAAGCGCGCGATCAAGGTGACGTACCAGCGGCAGTAGGGCACTCTATTCTTTTATTTCTTATCTTCTATTGTTCAGCGACTCGGCGTTTTGTTTATATTTACGGCGTCACGGTGGCGCCTTGAGACTCGCCAGGTTTCCATTGCACGCCGGAAACGGGATATATACAGAGTCGAGTGAAAAAGCACGGTTTAATTTTGATTTAAATTCAGATATGATATTGAAGCAGCAACAGACAACAGACAGACCCAGCAGTGGGTGGCCAATGTGATATACAAAAGCAAGTGTAGACGCAAGAGAACGAAACAAAGTGGCAGAGGGAGAAGGACAGATATTGTGTGCCGGCGTGTCAAATCATCGACCGGCTGGCAATCCGAAGCCCTAAAAGATGACGTCGTCGTCGCCGTCGGCCAGCAGGTCCGGCGTCTCGGTCTCGACCTTGTCCTTGGCATCCGTGGCCTCGCCGTCCTTGGCCTCGCCGTCTCCGGCACCCTTGGCGGCCTTGGCCGCGTCCAGCGCCTCTTTCCGGGCCTTGAGCTCGTCGTCCTCGGCCGCCGTGTCGCGCTGCTTCTTGCCGGCAACCTTTTTGAGCCGGTAGAACTCTTCTCTGTCGAGCTCGTCCAGCTCCGAGTTGATGTCTGTCGGTTAGTTAGGGCTATGTATGGGCTGCAGAGAGATGTGTTGCGGTGACGTACACTTGATCGTGTTCTCTGTACGAGGAATGATGACGTGCTCGCTGTGTGTGTTAGCAATAAAACAAAATCACTCGATGCATCTTTCAGGGTGACGAACATGGCATTGACTGTGAATGTTAGCATCAGCATGGCCGGTAGAGCAACGATATCTCAATGCTCAACTCACCTCTGCGGTTGACAATCTTGATGACCTCGTCCAAGATGACAAAGGCTGTCTAAATAAAGGCACTTGTCAGCTTCCAGCTTCTCTTCTGTCTCGCGTGCATCACCGAAACACACCTGTAGACTGGCCAGCTCCACCAGCGCCTCGACCGCCCTTGCGTACGTGTCCCGCGACCGCTGCACCTGCTGGCCACCCTTGCCCAGGCCCGTCATGGCAAAATCGTTGTTGCCCTCGGTCAGGTAGCTCTCAAAGGCCGGCAGCAGCACACCCGACACGTTCTCCTGCTTGGCGCGGATGCGGAACCGCGCCGACCGCGCCGACTCCTGCACCTGGTAGCCAATGTCGCCGCCGACGGCGTACGTCACCTCGGCCAGCGAAAAGGCTGCAATCTGCATGACACGGCCCATCTTGCGTTTGGCCTCGTCGATGCGGCGGGTGATTTCTGGAGGGGGGGGGGGGGGGGGGTTAGATTTATCGCACTCGGGTTGATTATCGAAGCAGTCGGTGCTGTTGGATTGAAGAGAGAGAATAGATACCTCGGAAACGCCTACATATAGTTGTTAGAAAATCAAATCAACAAGCAATCATCCCCTGAACACTCACTTCGTCAGAGCCTCGCTCTTGCGCTTGAGCAGACTGTGGCCCGTCTCTGCGCCCTTGAGCTTTGCCTTCATGATACCCAGCGACTGGCGGGTGGGAAACACCGCCTCACGTTCCTAGTAAAGCAAGAAAAGACACGGTCAGTCCAATGACGGTCCATGCCAATCCCATCGTCCATCAACCGAATGACGTACACCGGCGCCAGACATGGTGAGGGCTTTTCGAGGTTCCTAGAGAGAGCTGTTGTCTGGGGGAGTTGATCTTTGGTAGGGCGGAGGTAGAACCGTCGATGCGATAGTCGAGTCGTCGGGTCGTCGATGAATGCTGCGAGGATACTAAAGTGAATCGACGGTGGCAGCAGCGATAGCGGAGGCTTGACCGATGAGATGCACGTTGGAAGTTGTTTTGCCGCAAGCTTGCGATAGCCCACAGCCTCTCGCGCTCCACTTCAATCCATCCGCCGCGGCCAAAGCTATCGCCAGCCCCATGTCGCCAGTTCGGTGCTGACTCAGCCTGTTCTGGCTCGCCATTGGCTGACAGCTCGCTCTTCTGCCTTGGCTTGGGGCGCAGAGCCGTACTCCGTAGTTTGGGCAACAGCGACAGGGAAAAATTGCAAGTACTCGTACTCTTTCCCTGCACGTTCGAAGCAGTACGGAGTAGGATCTAGGAGGCAGGAGCGAACGTCAACAAACATATTCCTGCAGCCCGCCCACCCGCGAGAGAAGCCGCCTCCGGAGACCGACACGAGATAACGTGACCGAGCTTGCGATCAACCACGCCATTCAAAAAGAACCAAAAAAAAAAGAAGAAGATACCGACGACAACGAAATCCCGCCGCGCATCGAAGCCCCCCCCTCCATTCATCGCACGACTTTCGCGTTTCTCTGCGGCAGCCGAGGGCATCGGAGGTGTCTGTTGCTGGATTTATTTTTTTGTCTTTTTCTTTCTTTTTCTTTTCTTTTTTTTCCTTTTTTCTCCTTTTTTCTTTGAAATGGCTGCGACCGTGATGGTGTGAGAGGACGCGCCCGAAACCAGCATCGTTTCCCCCCCCCCCCAACACTCCCAACAACTCTTTTGCATCGATACACTCGACATCACCTGCTTCCCATCTCGGTCTGGACTGTGCGCGCGAGTCAGCATCTCTTGCACGCTTCACGCTTGCAGCAATGGCGGGCGTTGTCGCTTCTGCGGCGGGCGTGGCCTCGGGCCCAGGACCGGACATGCACCTCTTGGTAGGTCTCTCGTTTTTATTTTGATCTATTTCTGCTCCTGCTCAAACTAACCGCCAGACCGACGCCGATGCTCCCTACGAACAAGACATCTACCGCAACCCCGGCACGACGCGGCCATGGCTGGCGTACATCCGCTACAAGACACAGCACGGCACCATCCAGGAACAGGCATACGTCATGGAACGGGCCTGCACACAGCTGCCTCGCTCCTACAAGCTGTGGAAGATGGTAAGCGGTCACTGACTTGTTTTCTTTTTAAGGAGCGCACTAACCAGCTAGTATCTCACGTTTCGCACAAAACACCTCGCCAAGCTCAACGCCGCCACCTACGCCGCCGAGTACCGCAAGGTCAATGCGCTCTTCGAACGCGCGCTGATCCTCCTCAACAAGATGCCGCGCATCTGGGAGATGTACCTCAAGTTCCTGATGCTGCAGCCCCTCGTCACCCTGACGCGCCACACGTTTGACCGCGCGCTGCGGGCGCTGCCCATTACCCAGCACAACCGCATCTGGGCGCTGTACCGGCCGTTTGCCAACTCGGCCGGCGGCGAGACGGCCGTGCGCATCTGGCGGCGCTACATGCAGGTGCACCCGGAGGACGCCGAGGACTTTATCGAGCTGCTGGTGCAGTCGGGCCTGTACACGGAGGCGGTGCGGACGTACATTGCGGTGCTGAACAATGCGCGGTTCCGCAGCAAAAAGGCAAAAGGCCACTACGAGCTGTGGAGCGAGATGGTGGACGTGCTGGTGGAGCATGCCAACGAGGTGCAGACGGGCCAGGAGACGGGCATCGACGTGGAGCGCATCATCCGCAGCGGCATTGCGCGGTACTCGGACCAGCGCGGCAAGCTGTGGGCCGGGCTGGCGGCGTACTGGACGCGGCGCGGCAGCTTTGAGCGGGCGCGCGACGTGTTTGAGGAGGCGATCACGACGGTGATGACGGTGCGCGACTTTACGCTGGTGTTTGACTCGTACGTGGAGTTTGAGGAGTCGGTGATCGGGGCGCTGATGGAGATGGCGGCGGCGCGCACGGACAAGGGCGTGGCGGACGAGGCGGCAGACTTTGACCTGGACATCCGCATGCTGCGGTTCGAGCACCTGATGGACCGGCGGCCGTTCCTGCTCAACGACGTGCTGCTGCGGCAGAACCCGAACAGCGTGGTGGAGTGGGAGAAGCGCGTGGGCCTCTGGGGCGACAACAAGCAGGAGGTGGTCAACACGTACACGCGGGCGATTGCGACGATTGAGCCGAAGAAGGCGGTGGGCGTGCTGCACCAGCTGTGGGCCAACTACGCCAAGTTCTACGAGCAGGGGGGTGACATTCGGACGGCGCGGGTCATCATGGAAAAGGCCGTGAAAGTACCGTTCCGGTCGGTGGCGGAGCTGGCGGACATGTGGATCGAGTGGGCGGAGATGGAGCTGCGCAACGAAAACTTTGACGAGGCGGTGCGGGTGATGGCGAAGGCGGTGCAGGCGCCGAAGCGGTCGACGGTGGACTACTTTGACGAGACGCTGTCGCCGCAGCAGCGGGTGCACAAGAGCTGGAAGCTCTGGAGCTTCTACGTGGACCTGGTGGAGAGCGTGAGCTCGCTGGAGGAGACGAAGAAGGTGTACGAGCGGATCTTTGAGCTGCGGATTGCGACGCCGCAGACGGTGGTCAACTACGCCAACCTGCTGGAGGAGCACCACTACTTTGAGGACTCGTTCAAGATCTACGAGCGCGGGCTGGACCTGTTCAGCTACCCGGTGGCGTTTGAGCTGTGGAACCTGTACCTGACCAAGGCGGTGGACCGGCGGATCGGGATCGAGCGGCTGCGCGACCTGTTTGAGCAGGCGGTGGAGGACTGCCCGCCCAAGTTTGCCAAGGTGATTTACTTGATGTACGGCAACCTGGAGGAGGAGCGCGGGCTGGCGCGGCACGCGATGCGCATCTACGAGCGGGCGACGCGGGCGGTGTCGGACGAGGACCGCGCCGACATGTTCAACTTTTACATTACCAAGTCGGCGAGCAACTTTGGCATGGCGTCGACGCGGCCCATCTACGAGCGGGCGATTGCGACGCTGCCGGACGCGGAGGCGCGCGACATGTGCCTCAAGTTTGCCGACATGGAGAAGCGCATGGGCGAGATCGACCGGGCGCGGGCCATCTACGGGCACGCGTCGCAGTTCTGCGACCCGCGCACGAACCCGGACTTTTGGGCCAAGTGGAATGTGTTTGAGGTGCAGCACGGCAACGAGGACACGTTCAAGGAGATGCTGCGCGTCAAGCGCAGCGTGCAGGCGCAGTACAACACGGACGTCAACTTTGTGGCGTCGCAGGCGCTGGCCAAGAGTCAGCAGCAGCGGGCGGCGGCGGCGGCGGCGGCCAAGGGTGGTGGTGACGCCGACGACGACGACGATGCGGCGGCGGCGGCAACAGCAGACGCCATGGCGGCGCTGGAGCGGCAAGCAAGAGCACCCGTCGGCTTTGTGGCGGCGAGCGATGCGCCGGCTGTGTCCCATGCGCCGGCGCCGCAGCCGGTGGCCAACCCGGACGCCATTGACATTGACGACATGGACGATGTTGACTGAGGGTCTGTTGTTTGTCTTGTTTTCTCCTGCCATTTTTTTTTTATTTTTTTCTCTCTTCACTTCTTTCTTCTTTTCTTTTCTCCTTCATTTCTCCTGCTCGTCTCGTTATGCTTGCATGTCTTTTTATATTCCGCTTGTTAGTTGGTCAAACGAAAAGGGCATCGTCTCGGGAAGGTTTTACTTTTATCTTTTTTTTTCTGTTGTCGTTTTATCTCTTTATCTCTTCTATGGGTGCCCGTCTGTGGCCATTTCTTTTTATTTAGCACTTTAAATACGAGTTTGTTGGACAGGAGGTTTTATTTTTTCATTAATAAAAGGCTACCGCTTGCTGTACCCCAGCTCGGCGTGCTTCGCGTGGAACTTGGCCGCATAGTTGCCGGCCACCTGGCCGTCGCGCGAGTTGGGCGTCGAGTAGATGGAGCCCTTGCGCTTCTGGAAGCGGCTGGGCGGCACCTTGGCCGCGTCCCACTCGTCGCTGGCGCGGCGGTCGCGGGCCATGCCCTCGGGCGTTGTTATACTCGTAAAGGTAAAGGCGGCGGGCGGCGAGCAGGAGCCGACGGTCTGGTCGGCGGTGGTGGCGCTGGTGGTGGCGTTGGGGCCGATGTTGATAGGAGTAGAGTTGGAGTCTCAAGAGTCAGGAATTAGAGTTAGACGAGCAGGGAGTTGGAGAGAGTAGAGAGAGAAGAAAGGCCACTTACCAGCCATGTTGTATGAATAGATGATGAAGTGGTGATAGTATAACAGAAAAGACTAAAGTGACTGGATATCGAGAGAACGGCAAGGGACAACCCTTTTATAGCCAGACTCAGAGTCATCCAGCCATCTATATATGAGTAAACCAGATACACCTCACAAGACGCAGCCAAGCCATGGATGTCTTCTTATGCCAACCTTTGTCTACACCCCCTTTTTGCTTACAAGTCCGTCCCCCTTTGCTTACAAGTCCCCCAGAGTAGCCACAAGTACCGTCTGCTTCCTGGGGATGTCTAGTCCAACGGCTGTCTCTCTGGCTTTCTCCAGGCTTCTCATCTTTCTTGCTAGTCAGGACTCGGCATTTCGTCACACGCCGTCGCTGTCACCATCCACAGCATCCAGGTAATCTAGACTCTGGTCGTTGCGTCATGCGTCAACGTCTGCTCTTCCACCTTAAGGAATACAGACTGACTATCTTGAACCAGAAAATCCAGATCGGCCCTCCTGTTGTCCGGATGGAGGCCGGCAGAAAGCCACGGAGATGTCACAGATAGGACCACATTCAACTAGCATTGCTCACTCACCCAAACACGCAACGGTCCCCAGACCAACCTAGTCCATCCATGATCACGAGCTGACGTCTGGTCCACTGATCGGCACCAGTCGCCCTTTGTCTCGCCCGTCGCTTGCGTGTGATACAAAAAACGGCATAAAAATAATGAATTATAAAAATCCAGACTGACGGCGACGATCGATTGGACAAGCCCCGCGGACAAACGCCGCCTTGGCACAAGAGGGCTGTGCTGGGTGATCAAAGAGGTGCTCGGCGCCGTACGTTCGGTCTGGGGAGTAGCAAGAGCAAGAATGGACGCTTGGCTGGTAATTATTCGTCACCATAACTTATAAAAAAGGCCGTATCTGTAGGCAACCATTTTGGTCAGACGAGGCAAAGAAAAAGAACGGACGGACGGAATGCACGTGATAGCTGGCACGAAAATGGCAGTCGCAAGCAATTAGGCCAGTTGCTAGTCATGAATCAACCACAGCTGATCTAGAAGACCTCGGGCTCGGGCAGCCCCTATTCCAACACAGGTGAGCAAGTTTAGTGTACTGCCAGGTACAGCCTGGCTGCGTGTATGTATTCGTAGTCAGTAAGCAACATATAGAGTAGCGTCGCCAATAACAATATGGATGGCCCGAGACCATCGAGACACCTCGTTGGCCAAATGTCCACAAGACAGCCATCACCAAGGAGGCAGCCGTGTACTCCGTACTACTGCAGAAGCCTGCTACTGCAGAATCCTGCCAAGCTGCAGTAAGCATGCAGACAATGCAGAGATGCAAGCCAAGATTGTCTTGTCTGCAAAGTGTCAGCGTCAAAGACCAAGATGATTCATTCAGCAGTCGGTCTTGGCTGACGACTGGCTCTTGGCGGGACATACGGGAGACCACGCGGTTCTGTAGCATGACGGTTCAGGTTGGTAGTACTGCTGAGAATAAAAAAGGAAGAAGCTGATGTATGAAGAAAAAAAGAAAGAAAAAGAAAAAAAGAAAGAAAAAGGCTGTATGAAGAAAAAAAGAAAATAAAGAGAATTATAAAGAAGATTTGGACATAATAAGACCGTAAAAACTATAGAGAAATTAGAAAATAATAACGAATAGAAGGAAAATAGATAGAAACCAAGAAAACAAAAACAAACCAAAAACATAAACTAATTAATTGAAAAGAAGAATAAAAACAAAACAAAATCCAAACTCGTAAGGCTACAAAAACCACCCACAAGGCTGTGTTAGTCATCACGTGCGTGGTGGGGTGCAAGCAAGTTTTCTGATCAACGTCATCCGCAGGTGAGCCTCAAGTGACAGCTCCGACGCCCAGACAAACGACAAACAGACGAGTACATGCTATGTAAAGCCGCCCAAGTAGGATCCCGTTTACTGCTACGCGGACGAGCTGTGGTGGCTGCTCCTGGAGTTTCCCGTTTCCGTTTGCTTCGAGCATCGTCGGCATCGCCATCTTCACAACGACGCTTTTTTTCTTTCCGGCTTTCGCAGCTTTGGCAAACACTGTGGCATATGAAGAGAAAGCCTGCCAGCCCGGCGCCCGGCATTGACGACCACGCAGCATCCAAGGAGACGCCAAACAACAACAAGAAGAGACTGCTGCTGTTCGACAAAAACATCACCGCAACCGACACGCCCATGGAGACCACCACCGTCGAGCTGACCGAGCGCGAGCTGCGGCTCAAGAACCTGCTGCTGGACGTCGCGGCCTTTGTGGACCAGAGTCAGAGCCAGAGCGCCGACCACCCCGCCGATGCCGAGCCCGTGGTGCTGCGGTGGGCCGGCGGCTGGGTGCGCGACAAGCTGCTGGGCACGCCGAGCCACGACATTGACACGGCCATCAACGCCATGACGGGCTTCGCCTTTGCCCTCAAGATGCAAGAGTTCTGCGCGGACCCGGCCAACGCCGCGCGCCACGGCATGGCCGCCCAGGACCTCGGCAGCCTGCACAAGGTGGCGGCCAACCCGGACAAGTCCAAGCACCTGGAGACGGCGACGGTGCGCATCTTTGACATGGACGTGGACTTTGTCAACCTGCGCAAGGAGACGTACGCCGCCGACAGCCGCAACCCGCAGATGGAGTTTGGCACCGCCCAGGAGGACGCCCTGCGCCGCGACGCCACCGTCAACGCCCTCTTCTACAACCTGCACACGGGGCTCGTCGAGGACTTTACGGGCGGCCTGGCCGACCTGCGCCGCGGCCGCATCCAGACGCCGCTCGACCCGCTGCAGACGTTTACCGACGACCCGCTGCGCGTGCTGCGGCTCGTGCGCTTTGCCAGCCGCCTGCAGTTTACCATTGACCCGCGCGTCGAGCAGTACATGGCCGACGCGCGCGTCGTCGACGCCCTGCGCCGCAAGATCAGCCGCGAGCGCGTCGGCATCGAGCTCGAGAAGATGCTCAAGGGCACGTACCCGCGCGACGCCCTGGCCCTGATCGACCGCCTCGGCCTGTACCACACCATCTTCACCGACCCGGCCCAGCCGGCCTTTCCGCGGCCCGACCTGTCGGCGTGGGCGGCCGCGTACGAGTGTCTGGACTTTTTGGCGAAGACGCGCACGCCCGGGTCGATCTACGACGTGCTGGTGCGCACCGACGAGGCGCAGTACTTTGCGTGGATGCTGGCGGCCGTTGTGCCGTGGGGGTTGATGGGGGAGGTGGAGGTGGCGGCGGAGGCGGCGGCGGCACCGGCACCAGCACCGGCACCCCCACAGCAAGGCAAAAAAAACAAAAACAACAACAACAACAACAACAACAACAACACCCCCACAACCACCCGACCACCACCGCCGCTGCCGGTCCTGGCCATCCGCGAAGGCACGCGCGCCACCAACAAGCTCTGCGACATTGTCCAGGGCGCCTACCGCCACCGCGCGCACATCACCAGCCTCAAGCAGGCCGTCGCCGACAAGGCGCCCTACCTGCACGAGCGCGACCGCTTCGGCATGGCCATCCGCGCCTGGGACGCGCGCGGCAGCAACTGGAAGCTGCAGGTGCTGTTTGCCGTGCTCGTGGACGTGGCGCAGCAGCAACAAACGAAGTCGGAAGACCGCAACGCCCTGCTGCTCGGCTGGCAGGCCTTCCTCGACCACATCGAGGCCCTCGACCTGCAGGACGCGCCGCACATCAAGCGGCTGCTCGACGGCAAGCAGGTGGCCGCGGCGCTGGGCATCAAGCCGGGCAAGTGGATGACGGCCGCCATGGACATTTGCATGGCGTGGCAGCTGCGCAACCCGACCGAGACGGACCCGGCCGGTGCGATTGAAGACGTGCGCAAGCACAAGGAGGAGATTGGAATAGCGGACATGTTGAAGTAGGTCAGAGAGCATGCTTACTAATCATACTTATATAAGCATGCATAATCATGCATATTGATATCGTACATACGCGCATGCCCCCACTGACCACGCGCCGCTGTCATTCACTAGACGACGGAAGGGTGTTTGATCGTGCCTTCCTGTAGAACAACTGACGTGATCCGTTCATCTTATCTAATCAACACAACTCCTATCGTCAAAGAAAATCAAAGAAATAAAAACCAAAAAAAAAGAAAACAAAAGAGGCCACACCCCTGCTTTGCTCGGTTCCGGCAGCCAACAAACAACACCAATCTCATCGTGCCCCATCGACCCATCCCATCCACCCGCCCGTCATTTTACCGTCGGTGAGCTTCGCAGCATGGCCTAACACCTCCTAGACCTTCTGCACGCACGCTCTTTTGACGTTGGACATCAGCCAGAGTTGAGGCTTTAGTGGATCGTTGAGATCAGAGTCATTGATCATCGATCATCGATCATCAATCATCGATCATCGAATCATCGAATCATCAAAAGTGGCCATCACCCATCGGACTGCCCGACCCCTCCGCCGCGGCTGAGCATGACAGCCTCGTGAGCCTTATCGCCCAAGCGACGACGACGAGCTTCACCGCCGGTTTCCGGCCGTACATCTCGACATTCTCCGATCTACCTCCGACTTACCTTTCCCTCCTCCTCCTCCTCCTCCTCCTCCTCCTCCGTTCTCACATCCGCCGCCGCCATGGAGGCACAGGCCCCCGCCGTCCCGCTCGACGATCCCAACGCCAACGCCTGGCACAACCTGTCCCTCTGGACCGCCCAGCAGCTGGCCCTCTTCAACATGACCCGCGTTGTGCGCCGCCTCGGCCGTCTGGGCTCGCTCGTGTCGCAGTCCGAGGCCGTGGCGGGCACGGCCGAGGCGGCCGGGGAGGCTGCACCGGCATTTGTTGGTGCTGCTGGTGCTGGTTCTGTTGCTGGTGCTGGTGCTGGTGCTTATGCAGCTGCTGCCGGTACAGCCGCCGCCGCCGCCACCACCGCCGACCCCGACTTCGTCTCCACCATCACCGCCTCCGCCTCGCGCTTCTCCCTCGAGGGCGCGCGCGGGCTCGGCAGCCTCTTCAGCTACGCCACCAGCAAGTGGGCGCTCTGCTGCGTCGCCGTCGCCCTCATCCTCAACCGCACCTACATCTTTGCCGCCACGCGCCGCCGCGTGCGCCTGCGCTGGCCCGTCCGCCTGCTGCTGCGCAGCGTCCCCATCGTCTCCTTCCTGCTGCAGGGCCGCCGCCTGCTGCAGGCCATCCAGTGCCAGACGTCGCCCGACTTTGCCGAGCTGCGCTGGGGCAACGCCAGCAAGCACTCGGACCTCATGTTCACCGAGGCCAGTGCCGTGTTCCTGCACGGCATGAGCGCGCGCCTGCTGTTGAATCCCACCGACGCCGACGCCTGCCGCGCCATCCGCATGGTCCCGCAGGACCGCTATGCCCCGACCGCCGACCTGCGCGGCTCGCTGTCCCTGCTGTGGCCGCTGTTCCTCTCCTTTTGCGGCAGCAGCTTTGTCGAGACCGTCATCAGCGCCATCCAGGGCCGCCCGCTCGTCGCCGAGACCGGCATGACCATCTTTGAGCACTCGCTGGCCTTTGCCGAGGCCGATGCCGCCGTCAGCAACCAGCTCGGCTGGAGCGCCTTTTCTTCCTCCGGGTCGACAGCAGCAGCGGCGACGTCGTCGTCGGCATCGGCAGCCACGACCATGGCCGCCGCCTTGCTCACGGGCGCCACCGCCACGGGCAGTGTGCCCCCCGCCAGTGGCACCGCCATTGCCCTCAGCCGCTCGGCCATCCTGAAGCGCGTCAACACGCCGCCCGAAGTGCTCCTGCTGGCCTTTTTGTCGTGCATGAGCCACGTCACGAGCCACGTGCTCGGCGTGTTCAACCTGCAGTCGCGCTTCCGCCTCGTCAGCACCGGCTTCTGGGCGCTCTGCTTCATGGGCAGCATTGTCTGGAGCGTGCTGTCCTTCTCCATTGACGACCCGGCGTCCCAGAGCCTGCTGCGCTTCCCCACCGTGTCCATTGTCGGCTTCATCCCGCACATGCTCGTTCTGTCCGGCATCGTCATCTGCTGCTCCATCTACCTGCTCGCTCTGCTCATCACCGCCGTGTCGCAGGAGCCCGACATTTTTTCTGGTGGCCGCAACCGCCACCCGCACCTGTCCCTGTCCTTCCGCGAGCGGCTGGCCCAGGCCCACGCCAACATGCAGGCCAACCTGCCCATGGGCAACGTGCGCGTGGGCATGGAGATGGACTTTTACACGGCGCTGCTGCGTGTCGGGTTCGATGCCATCACCATGGCGAGCGAGGCCGTCTACCTCAACGAGGACCGCCGCGTCAGCCTGCGCCCGCACACGTGGCTCGAGGACGAGCGCTACAACGAGCTGCAGGAGCTGCGGTCGCGGTGGCTGGGCTCCGACCTGTCGGGCTGCTCGGGCTTTGACGGCGTCGGCGCCACGGGGCTCGTGCCCGTGCCCGTGCCCGCGGGCGGCAACAATAAGCTGGGTGCCGGCGTGTCGAGCGGCTACGCGCGCGAGCGTGCCGCGCAACAGTCGGGCTCGGCGCGCAAGCAGGGCGAGCGCATCCGGCCCATGCGGTCGGGCATTGGCGCGACGGAGCGCAGTGGCCGCTGGCTCATGGCGGTCGAGTACCTGGCGCACGTGGGCAAGCTTGTTGCCACGTTTGCGGCCCTCTATGTCTACAAGACGCTAACGTGGATCGGCATCCGCAATCCGCCGCAGTGGCTGCAGCGGCTGGCGCGGCGGCCCAAGGCCAACGGGGCGGGCGCGGACCGGGCGTCGGCCGACAACAAGGGCGGCGGTAGCCGTCGCGATCGGTTCGCATCGACGACAACAGCGACAACTTCGGCAACAATAGGGGGAGGTCGCGGGTCGTCGTCGACGCAGCAGCGCAAGGAGCAGATCGACGTGGAGCACGAGCTGCGCAAGCGGTATGCGGCGGCGGCGGCGGCCAAGGACCTGGGCCGGTCGGCGCAGGACGACGACCAGGAGATTGACAACAAGCTGTACAAGCTGTGGCTCAACAACGAGTGGTGCGGCGAGGTGGACGCGAGCGGCGACTACGAGCCGAGCGTGGCGTCGGACGACGACGTGACGAGTGTTGTCTCGGCGTTTGGCGAGGAATGGGAGGATGATGATGATGATGATGGCGAGGAGGAGGAGGAGGAGATTGAAGACGGCCAGCGTACACCGACACAGCGGTCGCCGTGGCAGTCGCGCGGCAGCTCGCCGGCCCGTGACGTCACGCTGCAGGCGGCCGACCTGGCGCGGCTGCTGGACCCGCAGAGCCCCGAGGAGCAGGCCGAGGCGCAGGCCCTGGCGGCGCACCTCAACAGCGACGGCGTGCTGACGCGCTCGGCCTACGACCGCTACCGCCGCCGGCAGCGCGCCGTCGTGCTGGCGTCGTCGCGGTACTACTACGGCCTGGGCGGCGGTGCCGGCGGAGGCGGCGGTGCCGGTGGCGGGTCGGTGCGGCAGCGGCTGGCCAGCTTGCTGCCGAATGCCCGCATGACCCCGGACGAGGAGGCCCGGCTACTGGAGCAGATTCTGCTGTCGCGCCGCGCCGCCATGCGTCCGGCTGAGGAGGAGGATTCAGAGTCAGCGTCCACGTCGTGGGCGGCCGGGGCGGCCGGGCTCGGCCCCGACGGCCCGCAGTGCGTCGTGTGCCAGAGCGAGGCGCGCACCATCATTGTGTGGCCGTGCCGGTGTCTGAGCCTGTGCGACGACTGCCGCGTGTCGCTGGCCATGAACAACTTTGACAAGTGCGTGTGCTGCCGGCGAGAAGTCAACAGCTTCAGCCGGATTTTTGTTCCGTGATTTTGATTTTCTTTTTTGTTTTTGGCGTCTCATTTCTTTTTTGCCTCTCATCTCTTTATCATCTCTAGCCTTTATTCGGACAGATCTGTTCATACTGTCCATTATCTTATCTATCAAGATCATCACTGCAAGTTGCGTTATTCATTATAAGCTTTATTCGGATAGCCACCTTATTCGTTTCTTCGTTTTTCATATAGTCGATTCGACCTCCGAATCATGAGTCATGGGCTTCTCATTTCTCGTATGTCATAAAGACGGGTATCATATATATCCAACCCAACTAGATGGCTGCCCATTCCAGCGTAAACGTCCGCACATTGTCGGCCAGTCTCTTGGCCTGCCCGTCTGCGTCTGCGTCGCCGTCGAGCGGCTTTGCTGCCCCAATCAGCAGCCCCTTTTTTACGCCCGTCGCCAGCCGCCCCGTGCCGACAATGTCCAGCAGACACATGGGCTCGTCCCACGCGTAGCTCGACGCCACAAAGTGTGCGTGGTAGCGGAACGGGTCGCCCGGGTACACGCTGAGCTGGCCGCCGAACCGCAGGCCGGGCGTCGTGTAGTAGCCGCGGTCGGCCAGGTGGGCGCGCAGTGCCGTGGCTGACGGCGAGGACGGCGCGTAGCGGGAGACCAGGGCGTGGCCGTCCCCGGTCTCGGTGTCGATGGCGATGCCCCTGTCGACAAGCCCGGCCGATGTCGTCGGCGTGATCCGCACAAGCGGCTGCTCTTTTTTCGTCTCTTTTTTTTCTTCCTTTTTTTCTTTCTTTTCCTCCTTCACTTCTTCCTTCTTTTCTTCCTTCTCTTCTTTCCTCAAATCTCCCCCCTGAGCAGTCGCTTGACTCTTTGCTCTCTTCTTCTTCTCCGCAGCCTTGGCGGCCATGGCGGCACGCACGGCGGCTCCGCGCCGCTCGCGCTCGGCCGCCACCTCGTCGGCCACCGCTTGGGCGGCGCGCCGCTGCTCCTGCACCCGGGCCGCATAGCTACGACGGCTCGTGCGCAGAGCCAGGTTGGTGACGTGCTGCTGGTAGTCGTCGACGACGCGCGCGGCCTGGCGGTCGTACACGAGCCACCGCACCTCGTCGGCCGTCAGCTCGAGCGGCAGACTGCTAAACACGGTCTGGTTGGGGGCCTGCGGCGTGATGCCGATCAGGATCGCGCACATGCTCTGCTCGCGCCGCAGCCGCGCGACGTCGGCCACATCAAAGACGAGGAACCGGCCGCCGATCTTGGAGATGCGGATTTTCTCCAATTTTCCCGCGGCGGCAGCGGCGGTCATTTCGTCGGCAGACGTATCCACGCGGCTGCTGCGATCGGAGCTGCCTGCAACTCCTACGACGGCAGACGACATTGCGGCAGTCTTTCAATCCCTAGCCCTGATTGCAACGTTAGCAACTGTTCCAACGAATATTGGTGTTCTCAAAAGAAACAAAGACAAAGACAAATGCCAATCATAGTTTTGGATTGAAGTTTGTTTATCAGCATGCATAAATGCTCAGGGGATTGACAGATATAAACATTTGTGTAATCATATAGGCATTTGTCTTTGTCGGCTGCCGGGGGGTATATTCGGGGGTGTAGACTCACTCTTTGATGGATGGCTGGTAGGGAAGAGAGAAAGAAAAGAAGAGGAGGAAATGCCAACGCGAAATGGGACGAGAAAAAATAGACCCGAGAAAATGGGAGGGGGGACGACCCAGCTTGGCGGTAAAAATTCAGGCATGGTTTTTTAGTGGGTCTCCATGTACCGGCAGAATTTGCCCAGTGTAGAAGGCGGTGAGATGGCGATGCAAAAGCAAAAGCCGCCCGCCTCAGAAACTCAAAACTCAATGTCGTCCTGCTTCTTCTTTTTCTTGTCGGCCGCCGGCTTGTCCTTGGGGCCGACGTCCTCAATGGGCGGCAGGCTGTACGGCGTCACGACGAGCCCCTTGTGCCCGCTGACACTGAAGCACAGGTTCTCGGTCAGCGACTTGCCCTGCGCACCGGTGCCGCCGCCGCCGAGCTCCGAGTAGACCTGCAGCTTGTGCACCTTGAACCAGCCCTGCATCTTGTCGGCGGGCGACGATGCCGACGAGGGGGAGGCCTTGCTGGGCTTGTTGGCGGCCGTGACGGCCGACGGCGGCCCCGGTGGCAGCGGGATCAGCTCGACGATGCTGTCGCACAGCGTCTCGAGCCGGAACACGCATTCGTTGTCGTGCGCAAACAGCGACGTCGACATGGACAGCATGACCGTCAGCCGCCGGCTGTAGGCGCGCAGCATGGCCCGCAGGCCCGCCATGAGGGCAATAACGTAGGGGAACGACCAGCCGTCCATGGCGTAGAGCGTGGGCGCCAGGAAATTCGGCAGGACGACGCGGTGGATCGACGACGGCGGCGTCGCGTCGAGGCTCGCCTTGATGGATGCCAGGAACGTGCGCAGCGGCGAGTGGACATGCTCGGGCTGCGGTGAGGGCTGCAGCGGGTTGGGCAGGGGAAAGGCGTGCAGCGTGCCCTTGATGTCGGCGGGCGCCAGGCGCTTGGTGAGGTCAAACGTGTGGCAAAACGTAGTAGCGGCAGCAGGAGATGCTGAGACCGGGCCGCCTCGGACGCCGGCGCCGGTTTGCGTGTGGGCAGACGGTCGGGCCGACAATGCCTCGTAGCGCCAAGCAATTTTCATCTTGTCACCAGCGTCGGCGGTTTCTTGAGCCTTGGACGATCCAGCGGACGCAACCCCCGGCAGCTCCGTCCGCCAGCCGGGACCGAAGCCCAGCACGTGCACGTGGTGGCCCTGCACCAGGCCCTCGGCCGCATAGGCGCGCAGCAGCACGCTGGCAAAGTCGGTGGTGCCCAGCTCCTGCACGAGCAGCGAGTGGCCCAGCACCAGCCCGCCGTAGCCGGCCAGCAGCTGGTCGACCGAGGCCGTGCCCGTCGACGTGATGGGCCGCCCGTCGAGCGGAGACGGCCGCGCGCCCGCGTCGAGGGGCGGCAGCACGGGCTGCTTTGGCTGCTGCTTCTTCTTCTTCTTCCGCTGCTGTCGCTCGGCCTCCAACAGCGCCGCGAGCTTGCGCATCTCGGGCTCGAGCTCGGCGAGCTCCGTGGCCGAGATGGGCGGCATGGGCGACGTCTTCCACGTCACGGGTGGCAGCTTCACTTTAGGTTTTGACGGTGTCTTTGCAACAGGCGAGGGGCTAGAACCAGGACTAGAACGCACCGGCAGCCGGGCAGCCCCCGGAGGTGTCCGCAGCGCCGACACTGACGCCGACGTCGACGCCGACCCCTCGGCCCCGCGCAGCTGTGCCAGGCCGGCGGCGGCTCTGTTGGGGACCGGCTGTTGAGGCGAGCTCTCGCTGGCAGTGGCGCCTCCAGCCAGCACAACATTCCTCTTTCTAAACGACATGCTGAGGGTGATGATAGAGTGAATTTGCGCAAAAGAACCTGTAGTGGCGTTGTATCACAGCTGGTAGTCAAGTTTTCGCCGGTGCAAATTGCGGAGTTGCCTGCTGATTTGCTAATGGCACTATATTCGGAGAAGCAGCAAAGATGACGTCTGGAACGGTCACGTGCACATTCTGTTAAACGGGCAGCTGCCCCACTCCAGAAAATCCCAGCCAAAAAGATCGACGACCGATCAAAATAATTTTTTGGTGAAGCTCTGGAAACGAACAGCTCTTTTCAGTCATTGCAACGCCGACGTTTGTGTTTGATATACATATCCGAACCCATAACCTCACACCCCCCTCTACTACCACCACACACCACAATGTCCGGCTCCGCAGGCGACAGCCAGCTGTACGAGGAGACGTTTGTCGTCACCGAGGTCGACCAGAAAAAGTACGACCGCGTGGCGCGGCTGACGGCCGAGTCGACCGACAAGCAGACCAAGATGACGCTCGACATCAACACGGAGCTGTACCCGTGCGCGGAAAAGGAGACGCTGACCATGGTGCTGGCGACCACGCTGTCGCTGGACGGCCAGACCCACGACGACGACGGCAAGGGCTGGCGCGACGTGTCCAAGGCGGGTGCCCCGGGCGCCGGCGAGTCGACGCTGGCCGACATGTACGACTATGTGTGCTACGGCAAGATTTACAAGTTTGAGGACGGACCAGACGGGCAGACAATGTACGTCGACTTTTGATTCTCGAGAAAGAGAGAGAGAGAGAGAGAGACTAACAAACCACAGCAAGGTGTACGTCTCCTTTGGCGGCCTGCTGCTGTCATTAGTAGGCCCCTTCAAGAAGCTGACGCCGCTGCGTGTCGACTACATCTACATGCTGGTCAAGAAATAAGCTGGCTTTGTTGGGGGGAGAGCAGGGTGAAGACAGCCTGCGGGCTTGGCGTTTGGCGTTGGCCTTTTTTTTTATTTGAATTTATTTGAATTATTTGAATATCAAATCATCGGAATCTATCATTGCATCATATTAAAGACATGCGTTCCAGCTACTGCCCCGCCTACTGCCCTACTGCTCCGCCTCGTGCGGTCCTGGAAACGGCAGCACGCGGTGCAGCCGGCGCGTAATGGCCGCAAGGTTCGGCTCGTTGTCCGCCGTCAGCAAGCCGTGCCGCGCCAGGAAATCAATCAGCACCACCGCGCAGTTGGGCTTGTACAGGCCCTGCGCCAGCTGCGCGCGCACCTCGGCCACCGTGCACAGCATAAACGACTCGACCTCGCCGTCCTTGGGCTGCGGCACCACGCTCGCCGGCAGCGGCAGGTCGTAGATCCACTCGCACTCGGGGTAGATGTGGCCCGCGTCACCGCCCGCGCGCTCGTCCGTAATGTACACGTACGTCATGATGCCCGCCGGCTGCAGCCGCGACGCCACCACCTCCGCCGGCAGCGACGCCTCCTCGTCCGCCTCGCGCACAATGCACTCGAGCGGCTGCTCGCCCGTCATCAGCCCGCCCGCCACCGTGTTGTCCAGCATGCTCGGGTACGTCGACTTGTCGGCCGCGCGCCGCGGCACCCAGATCTTCATGTCTTGGGGTGTGCCCTCTTGCACGTATGCTGTCATGTGCACGCCGTACCGCACGACGCCCAGCAGGCCCGTCGCCGCCCGCTCGACGCTGAACAGCAGTTCTGGCTGGCTGCTGCTACCACTGCCGCCACCCCGCCCGTACACCGGCCACAGCTCGTCGCGCCAGCCCTTGAGCACGCGGAACGTCTTGTTGGCGCGCCAGTACTGGAACAGCGCATTGATCGCCTGCGTGCGCGCCGGCTCCGTCGTCTGCCGCGCAAGCAGCCGGTAGAGCGGCAGCGTGCGCCCCGGCGTATCGGCAATCGCCTGCAGATCAACAGCAGCACTGCTGCTGCTATCCAGGCCAAAGGCCTCGAGCTCCGCCTTGGGCACGGCGGCGAGCTCCGTCAGCACAGACGTGAGCATGTAGCCGATGGGGTACGTGCTGGCGCCGTTGTCGTCCGACCACTCGACCAGACGGACGCCCTGCATGTACTCGGCATACTGTGCGGGCTGCGCCTTTTCGTCGGGGAACCTGGCTTGTTAGAGTGGCAGTGGGGGGAGGGGGGGGACAGAGAGTCAAGAGAGTCAACTGACGCATCAATCTTGTTGACGAGGTCGAGGTTGCTGTAGACGGTAGCCATTGCTGGAGTGTCTTGACGGTTGAGGTGTTGAGCGTATTTTGGAAGTGTGAGGAAGATGTCTAGATGCAGAAAGAGGACGAGGCGAGAAAAGTGGTATTTATAGAGAGGAGGGGAGACCAAGATATAAATGAGAAGACGTGAGATCAAGAGATATAGAGCCGACGTGAAAACAAGAGATATAAAAGAGAGAGGTGAGCTACGGATGAGGGACAGGCAAGCAGCCTAGCAGACGATGCAAAGCGCCAAACAAAGTCAGACTAGCAGTCGCTGGCACGGGTTCTGCGCGGCCATCTTGGAGCAGCCTCAAATCATCAGCCTCTTCTCCATGTTTTTGACTATATTTCGTCTGATCATTTCGTCTTATAATTTCATCTTATTTTTTATCTTATAAAATGCGAAACTGTGACATAATCGAGTGCAACTCCAATTATGTAATGCAGCCGAACGTCGTCAAAAAGGAAGGAACGTACCCAGCACGCAAAAAGGCAGGCGCGGGGGACCCGGTTTGGAAGTCCGGCGAACAAAGTAGAACGCACTAGTAAACTGGGGCGGGCGGCGGCATCGCCAAACTCACACCATGCGCCGCTTCAACCTCACTTTTGGGGGCTGTGTGTTTTCAGCTTTTTTTGGATGTCTGGTTTAGCAAATCTCACTCAGCGGACTCATCTCACTCACTCATACCCGTACGATCTTATCACTTTACTCTGAACTGTTCGAACCGTGTTGGTCGATCGTCACGGCTTGCTCTCCCTCAAGCGGCTGAGTAAGCAAGATTCACCACTGCAACACAACTCAATACGAGTACAACCTCTAGCTGTCTAAGAACGAGCCATCCCCCCCCCCCCTACCCGCGCCATGGCGCAGTCCCCCTTTGGCATCGTGCCCGCCGGCCTGCCCGTCATCACGGCGCCCACCGAGGCACCCTCGCCCACGTCCTTTCTCTACTCCATCCAGGCACCGCCCGGCGGCGGCCCCGGCGGCCCCGGCGACGCCCGCGCCTTTAGCCACGTCGTCGTCTTCTTGCTGCCGGGCATCGAGCTGCCGCCCGGCACCGCCGCCGCCATCTACCTCGTCACGCCGCCATCCGTGCCCGGCCAGACCACGCCGCAGTCGCGCTTCCTCGGCGGCATCGGGCCGGGCAAGGAGTCGGCCATTTTCAAGATTGGCAGCGGCCAGTCGGCGGCAGCAGGAGTGGCGTCACCATCACCGCCTCCGCCCACGGTGCTCGGCATCAGCATCGAGGACGCCGCTAGCGTGGCTGCGCGCGTCGAAGAAGTGCGGACCAACAACCTGGCCGTCGTGCCGGCTTCTTCTGCAGCTGCTAATAAAAGCACACAGCCGTCCACGCTGGTCCTGGCACAGCGCATCATCCAGAACGCGTTCAACTTCCTGGTCAGCTTCAGCGGCAGCAGCGGCGGCAGCGGCGGCGGCGGTGGGCCCGAGGTCGTGCCGCTCAAGGCCTTTGAGGAGTGGTGGCGCAAGTTTGAGAGCCGCGTCCGGAGCGATCCGACGTTTCTCGAGCGGGCGACGGAGTGATTTTTGTTGGGATTATTTTTCTATTTATTCGTTTGTCTGGTTGGCTTGTTGGCTTGTTTGTACGATATTCATGTAATCTTTGGGCTTCCTGGATTGTGATGATATGGCTTGATTATGTATTATGTTTCTGGGTCTCGTGAATAAAATCAAATATTGAAAGGACAAAGTCTATAAAGTCGTAACCAAGAAATGCTCGCTGAATGAAAAGGCGTACCCAAAACAATAGAAAAAAATAAAGAAGAAAAAAAAACAGAAATCAACCCCTTCTTATCGGACTGGCGGCGCGGCTTCGCCGCCCCGCAGCGCCTCCCAACCGCTCGCGGCTCTCCGTCCGCACCACCAGCCCGCTGCGGTCAATGGCCGAGAAACTGGCCGCATTGGCCACCACCGACGACGGCCGCAGGTCGCCCAGCCGGTCCACATTGCCCGTCGGCGTCGACAGGCCCGACGTGCGTGCGCCGCCACCGCCGCCGCCGCCACCGGCCGTCTGGGTGGGCCGGAACCCGGCCGCTGCCGAGCCCTCGCTGCTGTCCGAGACAAACTCGTCGTCGCTCGTCATGGCGCCCAGCTCAAACTGCCCCCCCGCCGTGCCCTCCTCCAGCACACGCTCGTACTCGTGCGAGTGCCGCCGGAACAGCCGCTTCGCCAGCCCGGCCAGCGAGGCTCCTCCTCCGCTGCTTCCTCCTCCGTTGGTACCGATCGACCGCGTGAACCGCCCCTGCTGCTTGCGCGTGCTGCCAAACAGGCCCGTCCGCCGCAGCAGGTTGCCCGTCTTGTGGAAGACGCGCGCGCGGCGGTCCTTTTTGCGCAGCAGCCACGCACACAGCACGAGCAGCAGCAGCAGCAGCAGCAGCAAGGTGGCTGGCTTGCCAGACGTGTCGCGCGCCTTGTCCAGCAGGTCCTCGGCAGCATCGCCCCAGTCGTCGTCAGCGTCGTCACCGCCGTTTCCAGCCCTGAGCGGCTCCCACGTCGACCCGGCATAGGTAAAGTCGGCCGGGAGGAGGCTGCCGTCCTTGACGTTGTTGCTGCCGAACCCGACCGCCACACCGGGCCCGTCCGGGCCTGTCGGGCTGCTGTTGGCGCCGTACGGCGGCACCTGGCCCGACGCGTACAGCAGCATGCGCCCCAGCGTCCAGCTGACCTCGGTGCCGTCAATGGTGTCGACGGGCCGGAACGGCGTGGCGTACGACGACGACGACGACGCGTCGCTGCTGTCGGACGCGTTAAATGCCGGCAGGGGCTCCAGGCCGACGCGCGGAATGCCGATGCCCTCGTGCAGCACGTTGATCACCCACGACGCCTTGAAGCACGCCTGCTGGGCGTCCTGGATGGCGCGGTCCGCCTTTTCCTCCTTGGTCTTGCGTGTCTCGTTGGAGTCGTCGTCACCATTGAGAAGCTTGGAGCGGATGCTGGTCCAGTCCTGCGTGCAAAAGTCCTGCACCTTGCGCTGGTACGTGGCAAAGTCGTAGGCAATGTCGCCGCCTTTCTCGCCAAAGAAGCCGTGCGTCGAGTGGTAGTACTCGGACACGCCGATAAAGTGGTTGATGTCAAAGTCGATGCTGGGCACCGCGTCGTGGATCAGGCATGGCTTGCTTTCGCTGCCGCACACCTTGCCGTCGGCCAGCAGCGGCTTGGTGCTGAGCAGACACGCCGCAAAGTCGCCCGTGCCGACCAGCGTTGCCGTGCCCGCCGCGCGTGCCGTGTGCGCAACAAGAGCCGGTTCCTCTCCGTCACGTCCGTCACGGGCGCGAACAGACTTGCCGCCGCTGCTGCCCCCGCTCCCCTCGACCAGCGTGCCGTCGATTGTGGTGCGCAGGCCCTTGGGCATGCACGGGTCGGGGATCTCGCCGCCGCTGGCCAGCACGTCCTTGTGCTGGCCCGTCAGCCCCTTGATGTACGTCTCGCGGGCCTGGTTGACACCGAAACCGAGCCACGTGGCCGTGAAGACGCGGTGCTCGGCGGGCTTGCCGTCCAGCGTGCGCAGGCGCACCAGCTTGAGCGCGTCGGCGTGCTCGGCAGCCTCGGTGGCGTTGGGCGCAAAGGCAATCTGGGCGGACGCGCCGCCCATGTCGAGGAAGCCGTAGGTGTTGTGGTTCTTGCCGTGCTGGTGGTCTTCGGGGTGGTCGAAGCCGCCGAGCAGGTAGTTGGCGGCCAGCCACCCGAAGAGGCCCTCGGTCTCGCCCGGGATGATCTGCACGTGCTGGTCGCAGTCGGGGATGGAAAAGGCCGTGTGCTGGCGCAGGTACGCGCACGTCTCGGTCAGCACGGCCTTTTGCTGGGCGTCGGGCAGCAGGCGCATGCCCGCCGTGGCCATGAGGAAGATGGGCGTGTCAGCCACCTGGTCGGCGGGCACCACTTGCAGCGCATAGTCGACGAGGCCCTGCAGGTGGTCGGCGCCCACGGCGGCGGGCTTGTCGCCAAACGTCGAGATGCCGGGCCGGATCTTCTTGGTCCATTTCGTCTTGATAATCGGCAGCCGGCGCAGTTCGTCCGGGTCGGCGTCGACGATGGCGCGGGACGGGTTCTTCCAGCGGTAGACGTGGAGGCGACTGCCCGAGGACCCGGCATCGATAATGACACCCCAGCGGTCTATGGAGGTTAGACTCTCTGCAAATCAAAAAGTAGAATAGAGTGCCACGTACGCTTGCCCACCATCCTGCGTGGATCTGACAACGTGTCGCGAGCCAAGCGGAGACGCGTCGGCGCCCGAGAGAAAAAGGAAGAAGAGAGAGGGTGGGTGGAGGAGAGCGGGACGGAGGGCCGGTCGGGGCTAGGCCGGACACGTATGATGTCGAGAAACAGAAGAGAGAAAAAACGAGCGACTATGACGAAAGCCGAGATCGGCCGCAGGTGAGATTTGTCGATATCGACGTGGATGAAAGTTGACGATGTGAAGAGAAACGAACGACGAGGTGCAACAAACCGAGGATGCGACGGGAGCGAAACAAATAAAAACTAGAAGACTAAAATGGCACACGGGCCCAGGAAGAAGCGAACGGACAAAACAATGGCGATTGCAGCGAGTGACGGATGGGCGCGGTGGGCGTGCAGTTGAACAAAACGACAAAATCAGATGGAAAGGGGCTTTTTTGGTGGCGAAGCCAGACTCTAAAAAAAGTATTAGCTGACATCACCCAACTACGGATAAGACAGGATGTCCCTAGTGGGACAGTGTGGGGTAGTGCGCACTGTACGTCGATGTGTGTACTCGTATCAAAGCATCTGATACGAAGGCTCGTATTGAGTTGCACCTGATAAGCAACATGCTATTCAAGCATCAATGGAGTACTCGTACACCGTTTCAAAAATGACTACTCGTCTACGATTACGAAGACGGACGGCGTTGACTCGTGATAGAAGCGGATGGTCGTCCTACGCGTTCGTGATGGGCTGCAGCAAATCTCTCGCACTGTCTGTACTCGTTACTCGAAACAGCCGAAATAGGAAACAACACGTCATCGAGGGTTTAACGTTGATTAAATCATGTCTCAGGCGGTTGGTTGGTGTTGCAAAACAGTTTGTGATTATTTGGCGTAGGTATCACGGTTGTCGGTGTTCTTGGCAAGTGGAAAATCATAAAAATAGTATAAAAATGAATATGCTGAGAGGCACAAAGACTTGTGCAGTGGACTACGAGATTGTGTCCATGTTATATGGACAGCTACGTTTTTACGAGACAGCTACATCACAAGGATATAGACAGCTACACAACAGCCACGGCATCGTTAACAACAGCTGCGTCCTCTTTCTCAACAGCCGCGCCCTCTTCCACAGCCGCGTCCTCGGCGGCCACCTCTTTGATAGTGGCAGCAGCCTTCTGCAGGACGGCACGCTTGGCCTCCTTGACGACGGCATCAATGGACGGGTAAGGCGTCGGTGTCGGCGTCGGCATCGGCGTTGGCGCAGAGGCCTCTTTGATGTGATGGCTGTACCAGGCCAGGAGCGAGTTCTCGTCCTCGAGCACCTTGTTGCGCGCCTGGACACGGGCCATCTTGCGCCGCAGCCGGGCATTCTCCGCCTTGAGCTTGGCCTTGGCCGCGACGAGATGCGCCTGCATGTCCCAGCACTTGGCGCACTGGCTGAGGAAGCGCTCCAGCTGGTCCTTTTGGCGCCAGTCGGCCACGGAGTCGCTGTTGTCCAAGGGCACACTGTCACTGTCCTCATGCTCTAAGGAGGTGACTGATGAAGAGGAGGAAGAGGAGGAAGAGGAGGAAAAGGAGGAGGAGACCAAAGTAGGACACGAAGAAAAAGAAGAAGAAAAAGAAGACGGCGACGCGCAGACGGACGCGGATGAGACCATCTTCAGAGCCAGGCCGTCGAGCAGCTTGGTCACGTTGGCACATGACTCGGCCGTCTCCTCGTCGGTCAACACCGGTGGCTCATGGTCGTCGTCGCCATCGTCCTCCTCTTCCTCCTCGTCCTCCTCGTTCTTCTCGTCCTCCTCCACCTCCTCAATGGGGCTGCGCTCCTTTCGCGTCTTGGCCCGCTGGATGCCGTTGCTGTACTTGACAGAAAGGTACATCTTCCGCGCGCAGTCACGCACCTGGGCCAGCCACAGTGCGTCGGCCGTGTTGATCTTGAGCGACTTGGAGTCTGCGGCGTCGTCTTCGCCCATGACGAGGAAGTCGACAGACTGACTGGTGAAGCTGCGCACCACACCCGGCTGGATCTCCATACTTGGACGTAGGGTGAATAGATTAAGACGGTGGACCAGGACCAATGACGGAATAATTGACTGCAATGTGTTTGGTTCAAAACGAGAGTACGAGAATGAATACAGCGCATCGGCAGAGACTATATATGTGTGGAAATTACATCTGTCTTGCAGCGTCGAACAGCAGGCAGTTCATGTTCACGATAGCCGGCAATGCATGCGAACAGCACGTAATTCGCGTGAAAGAAATAGCTGACTTGCTTCAATAATCAATTAGAAGAACTGTGTCGGAAGTAAAAAGTCGGAAGAATGAAATTGTTCGTTGTTCAGGGTACAAAGACGGGCACGCTACTGGCTGTGACGTCATTGCCAAAGCGGGCAACCATACCGGGAGAAGCGCTTCGCATGCAAGTAAGAGGGTCGGAGGAGAGCGCATGCGACACAATCAGGCAGCACAATAAGGGCCTAGAGAAGATCAGAGGATCAGGAGGGAACAGCCGAGTTCCCGCCGGTCGCCGTCCTATTGGGCAGCCGCTACGGCCTGCTCCATCGGATGCCTCCGACACGCTCGCGCCTTCCTTTGGAATGGCCAACGCACTGCGTCACGCTTGTTGACTAACGCAGCCCGACTATGGCGTGCATGTTGACTTATTACGCTCTACAGTAGTAGTACTCTAGTACTCGTACCAGCCTGACCAACCTGACCACGTCTGCCCAGAAAATGCTTAATATGCAACTCGTGTCCGCCTCGACGCTGCCTTCCCTCTTCTCTCCCCTCTCTCTACTCAACCGCCATTTTTCCTCAGCACCGCCCATTTCCACCAAACCCATCTCCCCTTCCAAACACGCACCGCGTCCTTCCGTCAACATGCCTACCTACATTGTGAGCAACTGGATTTCTCTTCCTACCCTTCCATGACTTGCAGACGGTCGGCCTACTGACACCTCCCTTTCCCCCGCAGGTCTCTTGCAAGTCCGACGCCACCCCCGAGCAGGTGGCTGCGTGAGTCTCCCTTGAATACACCGAAACAATTCCTGCCTTTGACGATGCCGTTGCTAACAATCTGCCTCTCAGCGCCAAGAAGCACGCCATCGACCAGGGCGGCAAGATTGGCCACGAATACAACCTGATCAAGGGCTTCTCGTACGTTTGACCCAGCTGTGACCATCAGACAGCAGACATCAGAGGAACCAGCTAACAAGACACAGGGTCTCGTTCCCCAACGACGCCATCAGCACCCTGTCGCAGCACGAGAGCGTCAAGGACGTCGAGCTTGACAAGGAAATGAGCATCTAAAGCGTGTTTGATAGAATGAAACAGTCAGGCCTGAGAGCTTCCCATAATCAATCGAATAAGCTTATGTAATAAACTTCTCGTGAATTTTTTGATCCCGTTTCCATGAAAGTTGCTCTAACAAAGAAACCCTGTTGCCTGGCTCTTCCTCTTCTATCGTGTTGTATTCGTAGATGCTGCGGGGCCTACTCGTACTACCAGCACTAACACGAGTACTACCCCTCAATCTCAAAGCAAGATCTGCTCCACTATTCTGTTATCGGGGCTTATCGCTGTAGCGCCGGAGCTGGACCTGGCCAGGCCCACCAGTCCACCCGCCAGTCCCCAAACCTGGGGAGGCCCTTCAGCAGCCAATCAAGCAATTGCAGCGAATGACTCCTCCTACTTGTGATACCTTTCCCTCTCACGACATCGACTCTGCCCGCCGACGAGCTTTCGCACACACCGCAATGCCGTCAATATGAGACACATCACACGGCCACCACCGGCCGTCGCGGTCAGGGCTGCCTTGAGTCGCGCGTTTACACCGTCCTCGTCGTCGTCGTCGTCGTCGGCCGCCTGGCTGCCGCAACAGTCACGGCAGTCGACGGCGACGACATCTCTTCTCGTCGGCCGACAGACGTTCTCGACTGGCCATCCAGTCCGCAGTCATCATGGCCACCGGCCTGCGCGCAGCAAACCGCCTCCGCTGCGCGACGAGGACATTACACGGCTTGCCAAGGCGCCCCAGCACCAGCTGCGCCTGGCCGACCTCGTCAAGTAAGTCTGCTAGATTTATCGCCTCTTCCTGTCTCTTTTTTTCTTGTTAACCTCCTCCCTAGACATGGATGGCCCCCCCTAAGCGAAAAGGCCCTGCTGCAGAGCGCCAACTTCTCGCTCGACCTCATCCCCGTGCGCCTTGCGCGCCGCCTGCACGCGCTGCGTAACCTGCCCTACATTGTGGTGTCCAACCCCAACATCCGCCAGATCTACGACAACTACCGTCACAGCCTGCAGGCGCTGCTGCCCGTGTGGCAGCGCAACAACGACCACAACGGCAGCTCGGCGGTGTCGACGCTGGACGAGGAGATTGCCTTTACTGACGAGCTGGCCGAGCTGGTCACGTCGCACCAGAACACCATCCCCATCCTGGCGCAGGGCTTCCTCGAGTCGCGCAAGTACATTGCGCCGGCGCACGTGACGGCCTTTTTGGACGAGCACCTGCGCGCGCGCATCGGCACGCGCCTCATTGCCGAGCAGCACATTGCGCTGCATCTCAGCAGCCAGCCGTTTACGGGTACAGAGTCTGACCACGACGGCAAGCCACCCCCATCCTACATTGGCATCATCGACACGCAGCTGAAGCCGGCGCGCACGATTGACAGCTGCGCCGAGTTTGTGGCCGACATCTGCGAGCTCAACTACGGCGTGCGCCCGCAGTGGCGCATCGACGGCGAGCCCGACACCACGTTTGCCTACGTGCCCATGCACCTCGAGTACATTGTGACGGAGCTGCTCAAGAACGCCTTCCGCGCTGTCGTCGAGAACCGCATGCACCACGAGCCGGTCGTGATTACCATTGCCCCGGAGCCATCGGTCGGCCTGCGGCCCAGGAATATATATTCCCACAACAACAACGACACCGACGACAGCAACAAAAAACCACGCACCGACATCCAAGAGGACCCCACCATCCTCCCCCTCGACGAAAACGCGTCCGGCGTGACCATCCGCATCCGCGACCGCGGCGGCGGCATCAGCGCCGACGTCCTGCCCAACATCTGGTCGTACTCGTTTACCACCTTTTCCGACAACGGCGACGACCTGCTGCCCTCCGATGGAAGTAGTGACCGCGCTGGCAGCGGCGGCGGCGGCGGCGGCGGTGGGCTGGACATCATTTCGTCGTCCAACAGCGGCGGCAGCTCCATTGCCGGCCTCGGCTACGGCCTGCCGCTGAGCCGCGCGTACGCCGAGTACTTTGGCGGCGGCATTGCGGTGCAGAGCCTCTACGGCTGGGGCACGGATGTGTACCTGCGGCTCAAGGGTGTCGGCAACATAGGATAGGCCGAGCTACGGTCATGGCATGTACGATAGGGTTGAGCAATGTAAAGATCTTTGCTGTCGATGATAAATTTTGATTACATAATCTTGATCGCAAAAGACGACAGCGGGGTGGATTATTACCTAGGCGACGCCGTTGCGCTGCGTTCCCCACTTTTCCGCAACAATAGCCGCTTACACACAGCCTTGTTTCCAGCCACCTCGAGAGACACACTCTTTTGCTATGCAGAGCAATTGATACCGGCTCGCATTTTTTTGCCTTTTTTCGGTTAAGATCTGGAGAATTTTTTTTTTCAAAGATATATATTTCTTAAGCATTGCCGCTGAGCCATGCCGGCAAGGACGCCCCGCCGGTCGGCCGGCCGCCGAGCCATCGTCCCCGGCACACCGCGCACCACCCCGGGCGGCGGCGGCAGCGGCGGCGGCGTCTCAGGCATGCCGACGCCAGGCACGCCGTCGTCGGGCCGTGGTACCGACGGCCTGTTTGTCGACGGCCACTGGATGTGCGACTGCCGGCCGCGCCTCAAGGCCGTCCTGCGCGAGACCCAGAAGCCCGGCCGCAACAAAGGCCGCTGGTTCTACACCTGTCCGCGCGACCGCCGCCAGCAGTGCAAGTTCTTCATGTGGGAAGACTATGCCGGCATCGCGCGTGGTGGTGGTGGTGCCGCCGGGGGGGCCGCAGGCGGCGCCCCAGCACGTCCGGTTACGGCGCCGCGGCCCACCTACCGGACCTCCATTGGCCAGCGCACGACGCCGCCGGCGGAGCGGTTCGGCGACCCTCTCCAGCAGATGGCACGGTCGGCCGGCATGCTGCAGCAGCAGCAAGCCCTGCCACCACCACCGCCGGTCATGACGCAGTCGGTCGGGCGCCAGCGCACGTTTCGGACGGCCTTGAACGACGTGCAGCCCGTGGACACGAAGATGCGCGACGTGGACAGCAGCAGCAGCAGCAGCTCGGATGACGACGACGACGATGAAGATGACGGATTCGATGCGCCGCCAACACCGACGCCCGTGAGGACGCGGCGTGTAGGTGTAGGCCCAGGCACAAGCTCTCCGAGTGTTAATACGCGGTCGACTCGATCACGGAGCGCAGCCGCAGCCGCAGCCGCAGCCGCATCAGGAGCAGCAGGGCGTGCGGCAGCCACTTCGACGCCGGGCAAGCAGATTACAGACTATTTTGCCATGGCCAAGAAGGATCGGCCCGGCATCAGGACCGAGCCCAAAGTATCGCCGCCTGTGCCGGCTGCGCCTTCGCCGCCACCGCCTCCAGCAGACAAGCGCGGGGCCCTGTTCTCAGATGACAGCGACAGCGAGACGGAGCGTGGCATGCTGGCCATTACGATCTCGGCTGAGCCGTCGTTCAATGGCAAGGACGCAGCAGATGCCAATGCTGTGAAGAAGGAGGAGAGCGCCAGCGGCGGCGACAACGATGTGGACATGGACGGCGACGGCGGCGGTGATGGTGACGATGCCGGAAACAAGCATGCGCGCGGCTTCATTGTTCCTGTGCTGACGCCCACGCGGACACGGAGCACGCGAAACAGCAATAAAAACAACAGCAGCAGCATCACGTCGAGGACCGGCACTCGGCATCTTCGGCATCGCCTGTTAGTGGCCTCGGAGGAGTCTGCAGCCAAAGAGGCGGCAGCCAGTGGAGGGGGGGAGAAGGCGGACAAGAAGGAGGCAGAAAAGGGGGCTGGGATGGGGACTGAGGAAGGAGCTGAGAATGCGGCTACAAAAGAAAACGCACCTGCCCCGGAGGTGTCCTTTGCCGCCCTGTTTGGGTCAGGCCGGGAGCGGCAGAAGCAGCAGGAGCGGCAGGAGCTGCGGGAGCAGCAGGAACACCAGGAACACCAGGAACACCAGCAACAGGCCCCACCAGCTCCCCTACAGCCCCTGCCCAACTTCTCCTTCTCGTCGTCGGGCATGGTCTCGTCGCAGGCGTCCACCGTCGCGTCCAGCAGCCAGCCACCCGGCTTGACACAGTCGCTGGCCACGCCGGACACCTCGCTGTCGTCGTCCCTGCGGTCAAACACGGGGCTCCCTCCGGTGGCTGACGAGACAGAGACCGCCACAGGGAAGCGCAAGAGGGCCGGCCACGACAAGGAGAGCCATTGGTACGACCATGGGACACAGGAGGCCAGCTCCGACGAGGACGACGACGAGGATGGCGAGGCGGGTGGCCGCGTCTCCAAGGAGGACCTGGACCTGTTCATGACACCGTCGAAGCGAGTGTGCTTCCGCAAGGACTCTGCACCGACGGAGACTGCACCGACGGAGGCTGTGCCGACCGGGGCTGCCCGGCAAAAGGACCACAACGTGACGCGGGCGGTGCTGCAGCTGCTTGAGGGCCAGAACGTGGAGGCACGCGTGCTTCAGCAGGTGCGCGCGCTGCTGAATATTTCGTTTGATGCCGAGGGATTGTAGGCGGCGCGGGTTGGAGATGATGTATGTGTTGTGACGATGATACCCTTTTTGGCTGGCTGGTGCTGTCGCCGTGGATTATTAGTAAGCCAGAATATGAGAATGAAATTCAAAATAAAGTAAAGCAGCGAAGCTGAATGAATTCAATCACTGAACATATCAGATGATTATTCAGTAACAGCATATGAAGACGTGTAAATAATAATATATAAAACTGAAACATCATGTCGGTATATAAAGGACGCTCGCAGCCATGGCTTGCCTCCAGCCGCGTCCAGGAGGTGATCCGAGGTATCAAGGGTATTTCCAAATTAAATGCCGGGCCGTCTATGCAAAAGGCAGAGTATAGTATAGTAGACGGCCGTCAGATGACAAAGGACAAAGAAAGAATAAGAAACAAAAAAAAAAAGAGTCGCTTGCTCAAAGATCACTTGTGCTGCTCCAGCAAGGCTTGTGCGCGCCGCAGCCGCTCGGCCATGTCGCGCTTCTGGCGCCGCGCCTTGGCGGCCGCGTCGCCGTTGTCGTCGTCGTCGGAGTCGTCTTCTTCGGCTTCGTTGATGATGTCGTCAAGGTTGGCGTCGGCGACGGCAGCGGCCGCGACCGCAACGTTGACCTTGTCCCCCGCACCCGCACCCGCACCGCCGCCGTCCTCCTCGGCGCTCTTGCGCAGCCCCCGGTACATCTCCGTCGCCGGAAAGAACAGCGCCCACTCGTCCTTGGCCACGTGCCGCGGCAGCGCGCCGCAGTTGGTCTCCTCCCACAGCTCCCACATGCGCGCTTCCGGCAGCGTCTTGCTGCGCGCGCTCGGCATCGGCGACGTCGGCCCCACCAGCTGCACCTGCACGCCCGTCACGTCCGGCACCGCAAAGAACAGCGCGTTGCCGCCGCCCGTCGTGGCGATCTTGGCAATGTCCGGGTTCTGCAGGCCCTTGTGTTTGGGGTCGACTTTCTCCTTTTTCCTTCTTCGCTTCGACAGCCCCCCCGCGACGAGCCCGCGGATGCTGCGCAGCGCCTTGCGGAGCCCACTGCCGCTGCCGAAGACGAAGCCGCTGCCGAAGCCGCTACCGCTGCCGCTACCGCTGCCACCGCCGCGGCGTGCGTCATCGTCGGCCCGCCGCACCCAGGGAAAATCGTCCGTCGACGAGCTGACCAGCACCACGGTGCGCAGCGGCATCATGCGCTTCTTGCAGCCGATGCAGCGCGGCCACGCCGAGGGCAAGGACGGCGATCCGGGCGAGCCGGGCGAGCCGGGTGAGGAGGACGACAGCGACGACGATAATGACGACGACGGCGTCGACAAAGAGGAAAACACCGGCGACGCCGTCGAGCTGCGGTCGCGTCCTCCCGCCGCGCTCGTGCCGAGCGTCGTGGCGCCCGACGCGACCGTCGACAGCCGCGGCATCGCTGCCTCGGACGACGCATGGCTTCCGCGCGACTGTGCCACGGGGGGGGAAGGAGAAGGAGAAAAGCTGCCGCCGCCGCCGCTATCGTCGCTCACATCGTACGACGTCGTCGTGCCGACCGAGCAGCCGCAAAAGACATCGTCGCCCAGATCCGTCACCTCGCCCTGCCAGTACAGCACCTGCGTGATCTTCTCGCGCTTCTTGGCCGGCGCCGTGTGGTTCCAGCCCTTGGGGCACTGCTCCATGTAGTGGCCGACCTCGCTCATCGCGGGCACGGCGAGCGCGTCGCCTGCGAACAGCGGCGCATCCCCGGCAAAGAGCGGCGCCGGACCCGTCGGTGCTGATGGCATTCCTTCTTGGATCGTATTATGATTATTATTACTATCGGCTCCATCCCCCAAGAAGCCGGGTACGGCCTCGGCCGGGGCGCCGTCGGCCGCAACAATGTCGGCCGTCGGCGTGACCATGGTGCTGACCAGGTAGGCGATGCGCAGGCGCGTCTGGTCCCAGGCCAGCGTGTGCGAGTCGAGCGTGCCTACGTCGCTGCCGCTGGCGTCCGACTCTGAGGCGGCTCGATCTCCGTCAGGCTCGCCGAGAGCCGCAGCGTCCACGTCCTCCTCCTCGTTGTTGTTGTTGTCGTCGTCGTCGTCGTCGTCGTTGCGCACAGCGTTGGGCCCCTCGCTCAAGCTCGCCTGCAAGGCCACGCTAGTCCAGTCGGCACTCTCCCGAACTCGACTCTGGATCGAAGCCGACGCCGGCGTGGACGGCAGGGTGGTGGTGGCGTGCTGTGCGTGTGTGGCGGGTAGTTGTAGTTGTAATGGTAGTTGTAGTGGTGCAGTGTCGCTTTGGGGAACCGTGGCATGTGCCGTCGAGTCAGATAAGAGTTGAACTGGGGCTTTGCTAGAAACGTCGGTATAGGGAGGCAGCAGGACGACGTCCGTGCCGATGTCGTCGGAGCCGAGCTCGATCACGTGAGGACCCGGACCGTCGATCAGCGTGGGGACCGGCGTCGTAGTAGAGGGGAATGCGGTGGGAGGAGGAGGGGCATCAGCAGTAGCAGCATAAGCAGAAGAGGATGATGATGATGAAGAAGAAGAAAAAGAAGCAGAAGCAGGATGCGTGTGCAGAGGCATCGAGGCCGCAGAGGTATGCAGCGGCAGGGTCGTCGTGCAGGAAGAGGAGCAAGGGCGGTGGAGAGAAGCGTCGCAGCAGCAGCAGCAGCTGTATGGCGTGTGGTGCTGCAGATAGCGGTGGTGGGAGTGGTGCAGATAGTCGTCTTGGTGGTGGCGGCGGTGGTGCAGTTGCAGGTGGCAGTTGTGGTGGTAGTGGTTAGTACCATGATAGCGATTATGCGGGTGGGCAGTATTAGTGCCAGGACTAGTGTCCGTGTGACGACGGCGTGCAGCACCTGACATCGGCACTAGCCGGGGGCAGCTGTGGGTATCTGGCTCGGTCGCTGCTGCTGCTGCTGCTCCTCTTGCATCGCTATCGCGCGCGTGACTAATATCTTCATTTGCGCTGCAGGCAGCGACTAGCGCGCCGCCGTTGTGGGCCATGGCAGGGCGGGGCGCTGAAGAAGGGTACAGCGACAAATCCAACAAATCAGGAAAGAACAGCGCAAAAAAAGTAAAAGTTCAAAAACAAAAGGGAGCCAAAGCGGGAGACGAATTATTAGGCTGTCTTTGCACACGCTTTGCGTTCGCCTTCCGCGGAAGCCTGCTCTGCTGGGTTGCTCCTTCCGCTTTACCGCCCCATCGTGGGACTGTGGCCGTTGTTGATGAACGTCTCTTTTGTTTTGAGTGGGGTCCCTGCTGAACTGTTGTGTCCGGCGGAAGGCGCGATCAAGTGGCGGAAAAAAAAGGGAAGGGGGTAGGAGGAAGGCGAAGGCGAAGAAGGACGAAGAGAACAAGGGCAAGAGACGCAGTGAAACGAAGCCACGGAAGTCGCGGATGCTCAGAAAGGTGCAACACCGCATGTAAAAGAAAGGGGGACCATGGACAACTGCTGCGCGCCAAGTGCGAATGGGTTGGATTTTGCGGTCGGTCGTCGAGATCAGCCGTAAAAGCAAGGATATACGAAGTAAGAGATGATATGCAGCGAGGAAGGCGGATACGAGGAAGGCGTTTGTGCGAGGAAGGCGCGATGTGTATCAGTCAGAACGGGAAAGACCGTTTAAATAAGAGATCGGCGTGGCCACAATGACAGGTGGCGATGGATGAGAAGGCGCAATAGGAAGATGCGAAAAGAAAGAGAGCGAGGAAAAAAAAAAACAGACAGGATCGCAACGCGAAAACAAGGCGGTCTACGGAGTAAAAGCAGTGGAGGCCGCGATCAGTACGAGTACTTGTAATACTCGTAGCAGCCCGGCGGCAATCAGCCACCTTCTGTGTGACGAGGACTACTTTGTAGTATTATCGCGTCGCTCTTTCCGGATTCTTTCACACAATACGTGCTGCTGTGACTCCTTCCGAATTAAGATTACAGCGCCATGCAAAGCGGGAAGGCACAAAGGATGGCAATCTGCCACAACAAGAAATCTTGCGCATCCACCAGAGAAAGAGATATCGGCCAAGAACCCCCCCCCCCCCCTCAAGAATCCTACCCACCCACGGATGGGATTTGCGCATGCTGGCATATTTCCGCACAGGTCAAGCAAATGAGATTTCTGATAACTGAGTAGCGAGTAGAGTACCACGGAGCAACAGTTGCACCTTCCCACATCACATCCTACGACTCCGTAATCATCCAGTCATCCAGTTCCAGTGGCTGTCCCCACACTCCATTCGGTGAGAGCTGCGTCGTGCGTCGTAGAGGGAAAGAGCAACCGACGAGGTGCCTCTGCCTGCATGTACTCCGTACTCCGTAGACTTTGTACCGGCAGCGATCTGCAATAGTGGGCTCTATGCTGACAAACAGAGTGATTCTCGTCAAAATCGATCAAGATGTATTTTACTTCAAACTATCCATTGTCATGGCTACCTGTAGACCAGTCTGTTGTTCTCTTCATATCAATATCCAACCCGTTCCTATGAAGGCTGCAGCGCCTGCCATCGGGAGAGGTCGCCCTCCACCACGTCGTCGCCGCCGAGCAGGTCCTGGTTTCTAGGCTTGGCCGGGATCGGCCGTGCGCCGACGTGGTCTGTGTATGCGGCGGGCATCGTGGGCATTCGCGCCGGCAGCTTGGGTGGCTTGTCGCTGTATTTTGTTGCTGTTGTTGTTGTTGTTGGTGTTAGGTCCGTCTGCCGCCGGAGCGGTTTAATCACCGGTAGGCTGTCGTGGCCGCTGTCCGGCAGAGGCGATATCACGCCGGCGAGGTGGGCGGGCTTCTTTGCGACGGGCGGCGCCAGTTTGCCCTTGGTCGTCATGGATGACGACGATGTGGTGGTGTTGGAGGCGGCCGACAAGGGCCGCGACGGGAGCGGCGATGACAAGTGTGTCGCCGGAGGGTTCCTCGCCGGCAGAGGAGGCGGGATGCCGGCACCGGCGCCGACACCGCCCTTGTTGAGAGCCGGCGGCGTTGCGGGCGACGACGACGCGGACTTGCGCAGCTCGTCAAACGCCTTGGTGACGGCGCTCACGGTGTTTGTGTACGCGGCCGCCTGCGTGTTGGGCGCGCCGGCCAGTTTTGTCATGGTGGCGGCGGCTGGCTTGTTGTTGTCGTCGGCGCCAGAAAGATGTGTTGCCGTCTGTTGTCGCCGCGGTGGTGGTGGCGGCGGCACCCCCGACCCAGCCCCCGACCCAACAGCTTTGCGCGGCACGCTGCCGACCACGCTCTGGCTGTTGGCCGACGACGACAGCATCGACGGCGTGGCAATGTGCTCGTAGGGCGACGTCGACAGGCTCGAAAACGACGACAGCCGCGAGTCGGCGCGCGGCACGGCCACCCAGTCCGCCTCGTCGGTCGGCGTGAACGGGTTGGACGGGCGCTTCGGGTTGAGCATGACCGTGGTCTGTGCCGGGTTGGCCGGGACCGGCGGCTGCACGGACGCCTGCGCCATGCGGCCGTTCTTCAACCACCACTTTTGCCGGTCCGAGCTGGCCGCCGGCAGGCCCGGCTCGATGGCGTCGTAGCCCAGCAGGTCCTCCTCGTCGGTGTCGTCGGCGGCCGCCGCCATAAGGTTATTGGCAGCAGCAGCGGCCGGCCCCGACCCGTCCTCCAGCTCGGCCTTGCGCCGCTCGTAGAGCTCGTGGCTGATCTTGTCGCGCGCGGCCTCGTCGGTGATGCTGACGGTGCACACAAAGTACGCGTACACGGGCCGGTGGTCCGAGAACCGCAGCGGCGCACAGTTGTACTCGAGCTGGCGCAGCGGCGCGCCCTTGCGCAGGATGCGGTCGGTCCAGGCCGGGATGCGCTGTTTCTCGGACGAGTCGTAGTCGTCGCGCCCGACGTCGAACTTGTAGGTCGGCGGGAACGTGATGCGCGCCTCCGCATAGTAGGGAAAGGCCAGGCCGGCGACCATCTGCAGGTTGAGCTGGTCGTTCTCGTACAGCGCCTCAATGTTGTTGGCGCGCACGAGGTCCATGGCGCGCTCGCGGCCCAGGCCGATGCGGTAGTTGAAGTCGCCGAACCAGATGACGGCGTCGTGGTCGTCGATGCCGCGGTTGCGCTGGAACCGCAGGCCGTGGTGGATGGTCATGTAGTCGCGGTTGCGCTCCTCGTAGTTGGCGAAGCCCGCCGCCAGGTGCGCCGTCACAAAGCACAGCGGCGTGCTGGCGTAGTCGAGCCGGATGGCCACGGCGCCCTTGTTGCCGGCCATGCCCGACATGCCCGTCTTCTTGACGCTGCCCTCGACGTTCTTGATCTTGCCCAGCGCCGACGCCTTGACAAACAGGCACAGCGCCGCGCCCACCAGCTGCCCGCTGCGCAGCAGCACGTACGGCTCGCCGCGCACCGCCGCCGCGTGCTCGTTGAGCGTGTTGCGCACGACCGCCTCCCACTTCTGCTTGCGCGACGGGTCGCTGTTCATGATCTGCTGCGGGCTCAGCTCCACAATCTCCTGGAAGCCCACCGCGAACATCTCCGGCAGCTGGTCGGCCGACGCCGGCTGCACCGGGAACAGCCACGGCGAGATGTCCTCGCCCAGCCCGTCCAGCCGCCCGTTGAGGTTGAAGGTGCCGACCCAGATCGTGATGGCCTCGGTCGACGAGAAGCTGGCCGCGCGCTTGTTGAGCTCGGCCGTCACGTAGTCGCTGATCGGGTCGAACAGCACCACGGGCGTCTGCCCGTACAGCCGCCCCAGCAACATGTCGATGGTGTTCTGGCGGCCCTTGTCGGCGAAATTGTTGATGTAGAGCCGCGTGGCCGACTTGCGCGCGTCGGCAATGGCGCCCGCCAGCGACATCTTGCCCGACCGCGTAAACGACGACTTGAGCGCGCCCGTGCCGGCGTAGATCTTGGACAGCGCGTCGCCGTTGTCGGCCCACAGGTTGGAGTGCCGCACCCAAAAGTCCGACCCGGCATACTCGTCGCGCTGGCTCAGAAAGGCCTCGACGGCCATCTGCGAGATGATGGTCTGGATCAGGTTGGTGCGGTCCAGGCAGTCGAGGCAGTTGGTGCGGAAGACGCCCTCCTGCTGGAGGACGACGACGAATCGGCGGCGAGCCGCGCTCGGGTGACGCCCGTTGGACGCGCTGTTGTCGTTGTCGTCGTCCGTCTCCATGGCCAGATAATAAGCAAATCCCTCGGCCGAGTTGCCAATGTATCGCCGGATCTCCTGCGCAGCCTCGTAGCCGGTCGGGCCCCGGGTCTCGGCGTGAAAATCGTACTCGGTGCACCGGATCAGGGCGTGGTCGTCGGCCGACGCGCCCTTTTCGTTGCGGCGGCTCAGCGGCGAGTGCTTGATGCCGTAGCGGTAGCACTGGGTCAGCTCGGCCTCGCCCGGCTTCGCCTCGCTCAGCAGGTTGACCACGTGGATGGCGCCGTACGACTGCTCCAGGTCCTCAAAGTGCTTGTCAAACGCCGGCTGCGCGCCGTCGGGCGACCGCGTGACAATGATCTTCTGGTGGCCCGGCAGCAGCCCGGGCGACTGCTCCCAGAACACGGGCACGGACCCGCGCACCTGCACATACGAAAACACCACGCCGCTCGGGCTCCAGTAGATGGTCTCGGTCTCGACAAAGTTGGCTACGTTGCCGTCGTCGTCGATGCCGCGCGCGTTGAAGCGCGTGCCCGCACGCCGGCACGAGAGCCGCGATATCACGGTCAGGTACGACGGCATCCCGGACTGGCTGGTGCGCAGCGGCGCCACCGACTGCGGGATGGTGACGGTCAGGCAGAAGCCGCGCACGGCCGACGTCAGGATGCGCGACGAGTCCAGGATCTCGCGCTCGTGCCGCTGCAGCCGCGAGCGGAATTGCACGAGCGGCTGGATCATAAACGAGTTCCAGAGGAACGACTCGTCAAAGTTGTCAATGTCAAACGACGACGAGTCGGCCGACCGGTCTTGCAGTCGGTTGGTCAGGTCAAAGTCGGTGCTGTAGTAGAAGCTGCGGTTGCCCAGCAGCTTCATCAGCTCCTGGCACGGATGCTCGACGGCCACCTCGCGCCGGCTCAGCCCCTGCTGCGGGTACACCGACGCCGCGTCGCTGCTGTCCACATCCCAGTGGTCAATGGCCAAGGACAGCACGTCGTCGTACTCGTTGCTGTTGAGGCAGAAGAACTGCACCTGCTGGATCATCTCCACCGTCTCGCCGGGCCGCAGCGTGGCCACGCGCAGCGCCTGCGTGATGACGCTCAGGAAGATGTCGTGGCCGACGGCGATGAGCCCCAGCGTGCCGTAGATGGGCCGCGGCGTCAGCGTGCGGTATTCGCTCAGCGTCGTCTTGTTGATCGGCGTAAACGCCACCATGCACTTCTTGAGCGTGTCGCCGCCGCCGCCGCCGCCGGAGCCGGAACCACTGTGGCGGAAGATGAGCGCATGCGTCTCTGTCACAATCGCAATGGCCCGGTGCGGAAAGTCGCGGATCATCAGCCGGCACGACAGTTCCGGGTCCGGCGCCCGGCCGTTCCACGACCCGGTGCTTCCTGTGTAGTCCATGGCAGGGGGTTGTGTGTGTAGGTACGGTGTATGATCAGTATGGCATCTCTCGGCCAAAGTCGAGTCCTGTTCTGGATGCTGTCTCAGCTCAACTCAAAGGCCGAGACCCTGGTAATCCGGCGTCGCGTTTCCTGTCCTTTCCTGGCTTTCCCTGGCCTCACTTTTGAAGCTTTTCAGACCGCAAGACGCGGCGACGCGATGCTCCCAGAAGAGCCGCACAGGCCGTCACAAAAGCGTCCCGGCAGGTTCCAATGGCTCCAGCGGTAATTGGGCGTCTCGAATTGATGATCAGAACGGTGTTTTTTGGGTCATAAAAGCTGCTCCCTCTGCGAATGGTGTGTCGGCATGCAAAGTGCACTCTGTAGGTGTGCTGTATTATTATTAGCAGGGCGGCCAAGAAGCTGAAGGTGGCCCCTCCACTATTTCCTGCCATTATTGGTTATTGGTGGGCCCATGACGCATGCCCCCAGATTCGCGGCACGTGATCTGCGCTACTGCGTCTTACTGCGTCCTTACTGCGTACGTACGCGCTGGCCGCACCTTGCTACGGAGCTTAATTATTCGGGAAGGTGGGCCCTCGCATATTATTGTGGCCCGTGCGCTGCCCCAGAAAATCGAGAGCAAGAAAATCGGAAAACAACAACTCACGTAGCGCATCAGCGCAGAATCGCCAGATCGTCAACGCCCTCTCATCTCGACCTCGTCATTACCGCAACACCACGCGCCTCTGTCCTCATAGCTAGGCTGCACCTCTGTCTTCTCGTTTGGCCAACGCATTCTGTATATAAACTACCACGGCACATCCACTTTGCGCATCACAAAACTTTTGGACTTTCTTCTCTTCTTTTTCTTCTTTTTCTTCATTTTCTTTCCTAACATCGTGCTTCATTACGACGACGAGCGCGCGCATCTGCTTCCACACCACAGCAATCATGGCCGACTACGACTATGGCGGGACCGACGAGGAGAACAGCCAGATCCGGACGCTGAACCTGGAACTTGTACGTGACGGCGACCGCGCGGGCGACGACGACGGCATGCGCGCGCAACATCACTAACACCTTGCAGGATGTCGACCCGGACAACTTTGAGCTCTGGGAGAAGCTGCTCTACGCGTGCGAAGCGCTGGACGGCGGCCTCAACCGTAACTCGAGCCCGCAGGCCCTCGAAACCATGCGCAGCACCTACGACCGCGTCCTGCTCAAGTTCCCGCTCCTGTTTGGCTACTGGAAGAAGTATGCCGACTTTGAGTTCAACATCTCCGGCCCCGAGGCCGCCGAGATGGTCTACGAGCGCGGGTGTGCCAGCATCCGGAACTCGGTCGACCTCTGGACGCAGTTCTGCACCTTTAAGATGGAGACCACCCACGATCCTCAACCCGTACGAGAGTAAGTCGCGGCAGAGCAGATGTTGTCCCTTTGGACGCTTTTCCCTTTCTATGATACAATCCCACTCTCTCTCCCCCTCCTCCCCCCCTCCCCGTCCCTCCCCTCTCTCCCTCCCCTTGTTTGCATAACCTGTAGTGCACCAAAGCGAAACGTGACCACAAGACGCAATGAGGCGACACAAGGCACGGGAGGACAAAGTTAGGCAGCAACACGCCTGGGACACGAACACGGAGAACAGATGAACGCTTCCAGCCGTCTTCAGAGTCTCGCACATGCGCCTGCGTTGAAATATAAACGCGGCCGCGAGCACCAGAGCATCGACGTTCCCGGTGAGACAGCCAGCCATGGCCTTTCAAACCTCATATTCTCCCCCAAAAAACATGCCCTGCTGGATGTTGCTCTCTCACATATCACAAAGCTTTTCGTCTTTCACTGGGCTGGTCCCCTCCGGGCCACCCTGCTGCCACATAACACAGGCCGCCGCACCCTGTCTGTTGCTTGTCTGATACTCACGTACAACGATGACCTGCTGCTCCTCGGAACAGTGTTCTCTGTCCTCAATCCTCAAACTCAAACTCTCAGACTTGCCATCTTGCCCGGATCAAAAACATATACCTTGTATTTTTGCTCCCTTCCCATTCCTCCCTCCCACTATCCAACTACCTACTGTCTCGGATGTCTTATCTGAAGACAGTTTTTTTCTATGAGAATCACAACTAACAATCTACTGTCTAGGCTCTTTGAGCGTGGTGCCGAGCATGTTGGCCTTGACTTCCTTGCTCACCCCTTCTGGGACAAGTACCTCGAGTACGAGGAGCGGCTCGAGGCCACCGAGCAGATCTTTGCCATCCTGAAGCGCATCGTCCAGATCCCCATGCATCAGTACGCCAGATACTTTGAGCGCTACACGCAAATGTCGCAGACACGGCCAGTCGCCGACATTGTCTCGCCAGACACGCTAGCCCAGCTCCGAGCGGAGATGATCGAGGCGGATGCCCAGTACGCTGCCAAATCCGATGCCGAGATGGAGCTGGTCCTCCGGCCAAAGGTGGACGCGCTGCTGTACACCGAGTTTATCAAAACACAGCAGGAGACCAACAAGCGCTGGACATACGAAGCAGAGATCAAGCGGCCGTACTTCCACGTGACCCAGCTCGACCACTCGCAGCTGGCAAACTGGCGCAAGTACCTCGACTTTGAAGAGTCCGAGGGCGACTACAGCCGCGTGGTTTTTCTGTACGAGCGGTGTCTGGTGACGTGTGCGTACTACGACGAGTTCTGGTTCCGCTACGTGCGCTGGATGTCGGCGCAGCCTGGCAAGGAAGAGGACGTGCGCATCGTCTTCCTGCGCGCCTCGACGCTGTTTGTGCCGCTCAGCCGCCCGGCCATCCGGCTGCAGTTTGCCTATTTCGAAGAGAGCTGCGGACGTGTCGAGTACGCGCGGGCCATCCACAACGCCATTCTCGACGTGCTCCCCAACAGCGTCGAGACCATCATCTCGCTGGCGAATCTGGAGCGGCGACAGGCCGGGCTGGAGGCTGCGATTGCGCTGTTCAAGCAGACGATTGCCGAGCCCAACGCCGATATCTACACCAAGGCGGCCCTCGTAGCAGAGTGGGCGTACCTCTTGTGGAAGGTCCGGGGGTCTGTGGCCGACGCTCGTACGGTGTTTGAAAAGAACATTCAGTACTACGCAAACAGCCGGCACTTCTGGTGGAAATGGCTCGAGTTTGAGCTCGCACAGCCGATGGCCGCCGCCGCCGCGGACCCGGCAGCCAAGAGGGCCTCTGACGAGGACCGCATCGGCCCTGTCATTGCGGCGCTGCGGGCCCAGAGCCGTCTGCCGTTCTCCGTCAAGCGGGAGCTGTGCCAAGTGTACATGACGTACCTGCAGCAGAGAGGGGGCAAGGACTCGATGAAGAAGTATCTCGCCATTGATCGTGAGGTGTTTGGGTAAGTGATTTACATCCTGCTTTGGTCAGAACGTTTGCTAACAGGACAGTCCGGCTTCTGTCTCGTTTGTGACGGCGGACAAGGACGTGAACAAGGAGACCGGCGAGCCGCTCGGCGACATGGAGGAGGCGGCCGTGGAAAAGGCCACAATACGGTACCGGAGTTTCTACGAGGCGTTTGAGGACCCGGACCCAGCGGCGCAAGGTCCGGCCAGCTTTGAGTAAAGGGGGCTGCTCCAAGAGGGTTTTGCAGTATGACACAAGTGTGTGCCTGTGTGCTTGGATATCGGCTGCCGTTGGGTTCGGTCCGCAGGTCTGCTTGTATGATAATGGGCTGTTGGGCTGTTGTCTTTCTGTGTTGTATTTTATTTGAAGAGATCATCCCTATGGCCATATGCCGGGAACCACAGAACAAAATGTTTAAGAGACAGAATTTGGCAAAGACCTTTGGGTTGTAGGAGTAAGAGTAATTATTGGCTATTGATAGCATAGCATATAAATGTGTTATTTCTCGTTTGCTTTGTCTTCGTCTGCTTTCTCTCTATTTACTTTATTTTCACTTATTCTCTCCGTTTATTTTATATTATTCAAATTTACGTCTACTTATTTATTTCACTTCTTCTTTTGTCTCATTTACATATTCGTTTCTCAATAATCGTAAAAAAAAAAAAAAAAGAAATCAAAAAAAAAAAAAAAGAGGAGAGAGAACAAAAAGCTAGGAAAGGAAAAAGAGCAAGGCGCTGAGTTTCTACTCGTACACTGGGCCCCTAATAATACCCATTAGCGTCCCAGCTTTCAACAACGAGCATTCCTCAATTCCCTCGTGGCGCAATTGGATAGCGCGTTAGACTGTTATCTTCCTATGATAGTCTATCTAAAGGTTGGTGGTTCGAGCCCACCCGAGGGAGGAACAGGAGTTGCATTTCTTTTTGTCTTTTTTGGCAACAAATCTGGCTTTTTTGAGCATATTTTTGCAAACTGTTAGTCAATTTGAGTGCATGAATAGACTTCATCATAATTTGTTCATAGTGTTTATTTTTAAGTTTGGTACACGTAGAGCGAACATGGAAGTGGTGCACTCTGCAACCGTCTGTTCCTTCCCAAATAGTATTTTGATGTTACAGAGCACGTGGCCGCCATGCAGTGTCGAACTTGCTAGAAAGTCATTGAAACAGGTCCCGACAAACCTGTGCGGACCGGTACGACATACTCGTAGACGGTTCGGTGTCCCCGGCCGGTGACCATCCTCTCCACCTCTTCGAGTACCGCACAGCATCGACACGATCTCGCCGATGACTCTTATTTGTCATTTTTCTCTTTCTTTCGGGGTCTACTCGTAATAGCTGTCACCATCCACGTGGGCCGAGTCAATTGCTCCTTCCTCCTCTTCCCTGGCAAACTGTACGGAGTACTTGGGTAGGAAAAAAGTCCCCGCCAGAAAGCACATGAGTTCGCGAATTTGCCACGGAACGAAAACAGCGGGTCGGCTAGAATGTCGCGCTATGATTGGACGGGTAGGCGTGGTGATTTTTTCCCTGCGCTACTTGGTCCGAAATCGCGCCATTCAAATGCCTCTACTAGTGTGCTTGGTGCTTATTGTCTTCAGTCATGGCAACGAGCCTACTTTTTTCCCATTTGTCGTATTTGTCATTCTACCAAGTACTCGTACATGAATGACTTATTCGTATCATGAAGTTTGAGACAGCAGAGATAAGAAAAATCTATTGGGCTAATAGTGGCTTGCTCCTTCCCTCCCAGCTTTGACCACTTTCCGATTATCTCCCAATGTAACCACAGTCGCCGTCACCGGCAGTGAACGATACGCCATTGACAACACACACCCGTACGAGAGTACTCGTAGACAGCAAGCACATATTATCTGGCCAGTATGCCGATTGTCAACATCTGGAATAACCACATATCCTCTGACTCTACTCGTACTCCATACACGGTACGAGTACTCGTATGCGTACTTTCGCAAAAAAAAACTCGTCGGAGGACGGCGACTTGCCGTCATGACCAAATAAGGAAGGAAGGGGTCGTCCAAATACTTGCCCCTCTGGTAGCTTAGACCCTGCGCGGGAGCTGAGCGGCGTCTGTCAACAGGGCCCTATTCCGTTCTCGCAGCCAGACGTTGCATACTACGAGTACTCGTATCGACGCTGCAGTCGTGTCTTTGGGACAGCATAATATTATCTTCCGAACACACACCAACCGAAGTCTACGTAATACCGGCGCGGTACCACAAACAGAATGTACTCGTACCTGTCTTGGGCCATCTGTCTGCTCCCATCGCTCCTTCTCTTTTTTCCCACTATCGGCCGCCAGCAAAAAAGTGTACGAGTACCCACCCGGCCTCCTCGTAACCCACTTTGCTCTTGCTGCCGGCGAATCCTGCCCCTTTCAGATGGATTCGTCCACGGTAGAAACGTAAAAAATGGGCGACACATGCGTTGCACAAGGTCAGCCTGGATTTGTCGGCCTCCCATTGGCCCATCTGGCAGCCGGGATTTGGCCTTCCAGAGCAGACCATTTCCATCTGGGCTGCACTGCAGCTTCCCTTCTTCCTCTTGATACGGGTCTTATCCTCCGTACGCCGTACTCCGTAATACTCTTTACGAGTAGCTAGACCCCCCACTTTCTCTCCCCCAGGTGTGTTTGCTCATAAGTTTTATCTTTTCTCCCCCCCTTCCCCAGCACACAACTCTCCTCCTCTTTTCCCCTTCAACTCACCCGCACTTCGAAAGGTATGTCTGGCCCATGCTTGCGACTCTGTTTGTAGCAATTGGTTGTTGTCATTTACTGCCTGTTGCTTGGTTCTCTCATGTTCCATCGTCTGCCTTTTCTTGACTGCTTGATTGCTTGAAGAGCATCCCATCTTGGACACTCACTTACATCCTCTCCCTCCTCCTCCTCCCAGACTCACACTCGATCGATCTTCACAATGTCCTCCGCCGCCTCCCGTCAGATCTTCCGCGCTGCTGCGCGTGTTGCCGCCCCTGCGCGCCGCAACCTCTCCTCGGCGCCCCTCGCCGCCTCGCGCTCGGCGTTCCGCCAGGGTGCCGGCTCCGGCCGCCGCTACTACTCCTCTGAGGCCCCCAAGTCCGGCTCCAGCTCGCTGCCCATCTGGCTCGGTGTCGGTGTCGTCGGTGCTGGTGCCGCCTACTACGCCCTGAACCAGTCGGCCTCGGCTAAGGACTTCAAGCCCGAGTTCAAGGACTACCAGGCCGTCTACAACGAGATTGCCAAGGCCATTCAGGAGAAGGACGACTACGATGATGGCAGCTACGGCCCCGTCCTCGTGCGTCTGGCCTGGCACGCGTCCGGCACCTACGACAAGGCCACCGGTACCGGTGGCAGCAACGGTGCCACCATGCGCTTCGCCCCGGAGAGCGAGCACGGTGCCAACGCTGGCCTGATCAACGCCCGCAACTTCCTCGAGCCTATTAAGGGTAGGTTTTTTTTCTTTTTCCTTCCTTTTTTCCCCCCCTTGGTCCTCACCAACCACTAACAAAATGTAGCCAAGTTCCCCTGGATCACCTACTCTGACCTCTGGATCCTTGGTGGTGTCGCCGCCATCCAGGAGATGCAGGGCCCCAAGATCCCCTACCGCCCCGGCCGTGTTGACCGCGACTTCACCGCCTGCACGCCTGACGGCCGCCTGCCCGACGCTTCCCAGGGTGCCGACCACGTCCGCAACATCTTCTACCGCATGGGCTTCAACGACCAGGAGATTGTCGCTCTGATTGGTGCCCACGCCCTGGGCCGCTGCCACACTCAGAACAGCGGCTACGACGGCCCGTGGACCTTCTCCCCTACCGTCATGACCAACGACTACTTCAAGCTCCTGGTCGGCAGCACCTGGCAGTGGCGCAAGTGGGACGGCCCCAAGCAGTACGAGGACAAGGAGACCAAGTCCCTGATGATGCTGCCCGCCGACATTGCCTTTATCCAGGACAAGACCTTCAAGAAGTACGTTGAGAAGTACGCTGCCGACAACAGCGTCTTCTTCAAGGACTTTGCGGCCGTCATCGTCAAGCTGTTTGAGCTTGGTGTTCCCTTTGCCGAGTCCACCCCCACCTACGTCTTCAAGAACCTGGACGAGTAAAGGAAGTAGCGGGACGACGGAAGTTGACATATTGTGGCTGTCGTGTGTTTTGCGCTACTGCGTTACGTCTCTCTTTATTCCCCTTTAGATTTCAATACGTGCAATTTTAGACGACGATGGCCCATGCCCTAATTACTGCCATGACGTGAGCGCGCAGGACTTATCAATAGGGTCGAGTGCGGCATGTACGATAAGACCGGAAGAATCTTTTTTCAGCTACGGCTTTCTTCAGATACAAAATGAAGAAATGTGACTGATCTATATTCATTTGTGGTCCGTGTCCCGTGACAGCAGAGCGTCTTTGGCTATGTTCACTGTAGATGTCTTTTTCAGCCTTGCCATCGTCTTTTGATTGCTTGTTTGCCACGCCTCTGCATCACCCTCTGCATGTTGCTCGATCTACCATACTACGTTGTTGACATGAACCAGGGGTAATGATTCATACGGAGTACATCAACGTCTCCAACGGTTCTTGGCTGACTCATCACATTATGTAAGCACACTCAGAAAAACGTAGTCCTTCTTCCCGCTCGTGCCAACCACTGTTTGACTCGGAGAGTGTCCCACAGTCTACATGAATCTAGCCTCCCCCTATGATAGCATTGGATTATTGCTCTTCGACGTGATTGCCACAAGGACGGGGAGACTATGCACTTCGTCTTGTGGCATCAAAGTGGTGTGCGAAAAGTGTGCCCCAGATCGCACATCGACATGCCCCCACTTTACCTTGAGATAGTGCACAATACTGCACGCTATTGGCCCGTCCCGCAGTCGTATAAGCGCCGACTGCCGCTTTAGGACATTTAGGACAAGGGCTGGGGACGCCAGAAAGTGGGACATGGGCCGGGAAGGAGCAAGTTCAATCACAGCACGAAAGCTCTGGCTGGCACTGGTGGGTGGTTGGTGGTTGGGAGTTGGGGGCCGAGGAGTGTGCTAGACCGCTGTGGACAGGAACAAGGACGAGGAGAGGAAGAGAGGAAGAGAGGAGGAGTCAAGCTTTTGTTGCCGCGGAGAGAACTGGCAAAACGTTTCGCTACAGTGAGAGTGTGTACTTTTGCGCGACTATCGAGTATGGGAACCGCGAGCAGCCGGGGTCTAGTAAGTACGGATAGTTCAATGTCCGAGTATGAGTGGCGGGTTGGCCAAATGCCCCAAAAACGGGAGAGAGACCGTTGGTCGCAAAGCCGTGCGCAAGGGAAGAGAGGGGGGAAAGCGAAGAGGGGAAGATGTGCAGTGCGACTAGAGCAAGGGCACCGGGGTCTAGTGGCCCGTCACACACCTTATATTGGCCTATTGCTTGCGAGTGGTCGGACGCTTTCGTTCTTTCCTGATCCTGCTTTGCTCGTTCCTCCTGACCTCCCTCCTTCCTTTCTTATTCTTCACCTCTTTCCTTTTCTTTACCTGACACCTTCCTTCTTTCTTCTCTTCACCTACCTCTTTCCTTCTTTCTCTCTTCATCTGACTCCTTCCTTCCATTATACGCACACCTATTACCTCAATTTACGTCACCTCCTTCCCCCCCTCAGTCTCTCTCAGAGCATTCGCCATGGCTGCTCGGCCGGGCGAGGAGAACGTCGCCACACTGTAAGCCTGACATAATCCCCCCCCTCCCCTCTCCCCCGATGTGCACTTGCGCTGTTCTAACACCCTCGCAGGTTTGGCGACATCCACTACTTCTACGGCCCCGAGACCGCGATCCCGCCACACCACCGCTTCAACAAGGGCTCCTACGTCTACCTCTTTGAAAATGCCCAAGAAGGACGCGCGCGGATCGAGATTGCCAACAACCCAGGCACCGAGCACCAGGATGCTTTTGACGGCTGTAGGTCTTTCTTAATTTAATATCTTTTGGCGATGCCACCAAGCTGCTAACCCCGCCGACATCGCACAGACCTCGACTACACCAACGTCAAGTACTCGTACAAGCACAGCTGCATGGTCTCGCTGACCGTCAAGAGCGTCCCGAACATGGACGAGTGGCATCTGCCCACCTACGACCCAACCAACCAGAACATCTACCACTACAAGCTCGAGTCCGTCGACATCTACTTCTGGACACATCTCGACGCCCTCGAGTTTGTCAATGGCGTGCGCCGTGTTCTGCCGGCGTCGCACATTGACATCCAGGACGAGCCGCCCGTGCCCGCGCCACCACCGCCGCCGCCACAGCAGCGCCAGGTCCAGCACGTGCATGCCAACAGCACCGCCAACATGCCTTCTGTCGTGCAGAAGCTCGAGAGCGTTGCCCTGAACGATGGTGGCAGCAGCAGCAGCAGCAGCGGAGGCCCAGCTGCGACAGTCGCCAACGCCGGCATCCCCATGTTTGCGCCGCCGCCCATGTCCACCACCATCGCAGACGATGACGACGACGACGACGACGACGGCAACGACCCCTCTCCGATGGGCCTGGCCTCAAGTACGCAGCCGCCACCACCGCCACCGGGGACCAAGCCGGTCCTGCAGCCGACCCAGCAGACGTTTGCCGCGCCGTTCGTCTACAACCCCGCTGCACCCCCGGCCCCCGAGACCATCCGCCCGCGCGAAAAGACCCCGCCGCCCGAGGACACGCCTGCGCATCACCCACTGCACCAGACCCTGTACCAGGATGCCGCAACGCCCTTTAGTCCTGGTCTTGTGGTGCCGGCGGGCCTGGGCCCCCTCAGTCCGGGCATCCCACCGCCACAGTTCCAGCCGCCACCCGGCGCACCGTCGTTCCCGGCGCCGCCCTCCTACAACGCAAACAACGCATCGGCACCTGCTGGCCACCCCCAGCAGTACCAGTCGTTCCCGGTCGCCCCGCAGCAGCAGAACACACACGTGCCGCAACTCACACGAGCCAACACCATACCGGTAACGTCGCCCTCGAACCCAGCGGCCGCCTTCCCTTCCTTTTCCCCGCCACCCGCGGCAGGCTCGGTCCCGCCTCCGTCGGCCGTGCCCGGGGCGGGCTATGCGAGTACGGCGGCACCCCCAAACCCGGCGGCAGCGGCGACGACAGGGGTTGGGGTTGCGGCAGCGTCCCCTTATGCGGTCCACCAGCAGCACTACCAACCACAGGCGGGCGAGTCGCGTGTCTCCTACCAACCAAAGCAAGACCCGCGGGGCAAGCTGGAGGAGACGGCGGGCCGGCTGGAGAAGGGCATGACAGGGATGCTGAAGAAGTTTGAGAAGCGATTCGGGTAGGGGGTTTGCCTGGGTGAGCTGAGCCACTGTCGATTTGATTTGGTTGTTGTAGCGTATTTTGCTCTAATATCCGTCATCTTATGCGTTCTCTGTTTGTTGACATGAAGAGACTTGAAATACTCGTATTACCGCGAACACCCAAGTGCTTACTGGCAAGCAATTAGGGAGTCGAAATGCGACTGAAGAGTTTGTATTTGGCTTTCGCAGCGTCAGCCGTCAGCCGTCAGCTGTTAGCCGTCAGCCATCAGCCATTAGCCCTATCTGGCCCCCCTGGTGACATTCTAGTCGCTGTGCGTGAGATGGACTGTCAGCGGTATTGATTTTGGGAGTTGGCAGTTGGTTGTTCCCATTTCCTCTCGTAATCAGCATCGAGTTGGCAGTAGCAATTTGACAATTGTCATGCGTGTGGCTCTTACCCTTTTCTACACGCGCTACTGGCATACTCCGTACATTGAATCCAGAAAGAACAACCCTACATTGTGGCTCAGTGCTTGCCATGCCACGCGCTTGTACGAATACTCCGTACGGCGTAAAAACGTACTGCACAGCCCCCAGTAGGTCGCGGCCATTACCCGACCAGTTTCAGTCCCCATGACGAATTTTAATTGTCTGCCCAGACAAATCAATGTTCGGTGGACTGTGTTGATGAAACCTCTCCCCAATTTTTTCTTCTTCTTGTACTCCGTACGACGCACATCATCCGTTCGTTCCTTCCTCGACATTGTGGGCGCCTTCCTCCTGCAATGATCCTCTTTCCCTATCAGAAACATTGGAAACCTGCATCCATAGAGGGAAGGCACGGCTGGCCGTGGGATGCGGCCACTTTTTGAGCCTGTGGCTCGCCCGTAGTCAACATGGCAACCACGCAGAAACCAGCGGCAACCCCACACATTTGGCATATCGTACACTGGCAGCAGCTATTTGCAATCTAGCTCCCGCTTGTGCCGGGGTCAGCTACGAGGAAGAACCTGGGCCCTCGTATTGTGCCTTCCTCTTATGGGTTCTGCAGCTATATCAAAAGTAGTGTCGGTCGACCGACTATTACGACTGGCTCTCGCTCTCGTCGTCGTCGTCGTTGCTCGCTCCTTCCCAGACCAAGGAATCCCTCCCCCCTCTTGTACTCCGTACCTGCCTGCCTTTGTCGCATCTTCCCCATCCCGGTTCTCTGAACCCCCCCCCCCCCCTTCCTTCCCTTGTCTTACCTGACAACCATTTCCTCTTTTCGTCGTACCCATTCTCGTCTCACAATTGTCTTTTCTCTGCCGATTTCTCTTTTGCTCTGCGCCCATTTCTTTTCTAGAAGAATTTCCAACAACCCATATTAGCTGCCGGCCTCTAGCGATACGCGCACTCTGTTCGCCCTCACGACCGATTGTGTGCCCACACTTGTCAACTTGTATACGTAATCGGCCTTTGCTTATCTTCTGACGCAGCTCGCAAGTCGTCGCCTCATACCAGCTCACATCTCTTTGGCTCGCTTCGTCTTCTCTTCCTCTAAATCCGAGCCAAGCAATTCGACCGTCTCTACGCAGTACCATCTCGACTTTCGACTACACTGCCCCCCGCTTCGTCAACCTTCTCCTCTCCCGGCTTGTTCGTCCTCCCTCCAGCTGACAACATCCGACACGAGTCGAGAGCCGCCGCATTGCACAATCCGAGTCACGCCAAACCCGACGGATCACGCAGAGACTCCCGGCCCCGTGGTGCAACATGCATAGCCCTCTTCGATTGGGTTTCTGCGTTGCCAACTAGATCCGTCCTTTGTCTCGATCCTCCTCCTCCTGCGCCTTTTGTGTCCCATTCCTCCCGAAACCGCCCAACACAGCGTGCGGCCCAGCCGACGCCTTTGTGCATTGCAATGTTCTTGCAGCACACGCCCCAGCTTGAGGAGCTTCTCCGTGCTCGACAAAGCGACAACGGAGGCAACCCTGGCGGCTCAACCGGCTCCAACGGTCCGAATGGCTCGAATGGCTCAAATGGCTCAAATGGCTCAAATACAAATAACGATGTTAATAACGCTGGCCATGGGAGCAGCACTCGGAATTATACGGCTGCAATTGTAAGTCACCTTGTCGTCGTGCACTGTGTGGCAGTCTCTCTAACCTCTCTCCCCCTCGACGTATAGGTAGTCGCAAGCGTCGCAGTCGTTTTCACTTTTGCCATCTTTGCATGGATTGGGTTCCGCCGGTGGCAGCGTACTCGCAAACCAAAATACTCACGATCCGGCCGCGACGACAATGACCATAGCGAAACACCGGCTACGACAGAGACACGGCCGCTGGAGAGTACGACCAATGCAACCGGCCAAGTGTCCAGTACCGTCGACCGCCAACAGAGTGTACGCTCTGTTATGACCCTCCCGCCTTACCGCCCGCGGCCCTTGGAAAACGAAGCCGTATTGGGCCGCGAGGGTGAACGCGATGGCATTGACGTTGTCATTGAGATGCCGACGGCCGAGGCGGATGAGGCGTTGCGTGAAGAAGAGATGGACGCGTTGTATCAGATCCGTCTCGCTCGGCGGCGCCACATGCAGGAGCAGGAAGCACGCCGGCTTGCACGGCAAGAAGCCCGTGCACGGGGCGACCGGACGGCGCTGCAGACGATTCGCGAACAGTCCCGGACAGCGACGACCAACAACCCGCAAGAGATCGAACGGCTGCGCAACGAGCATGCGCGTGCGCATGAGCTGCGCCAGCGTGCCATCAGCAGTGTCAACTACGCGGATTTGGGCGTCGCTCGGCATGACGGCACGCGGATCCGAGCCAACAGCAGCGAAAGCGAGCGCATTGGGCTGCTCAGCGATGCGGCCAGCATTGGAGCGTCGGCCCGGTCGCAGTCGGCACTCAGCCAGAACTCGCCGCGGCTCGACACGCACCAGCGCGGCCGCAGCGGCAGCTCTGTGATCAGCGTCGGCACGACACATTCCGATGAACTGGTGCAGGAACAGCAGCCGCTGTCCGGGTGGGGCGAATCCAGGACGAGCTCCTTGGGGCGTGCGGGCTCCAGCCCCGAGCTCATTGACCCAGCCGAAGCGGACATGGGCGAGGGCGGCTTCCCGTTACACGCGCCACCCGGGTATGACGAGGTGTCGTTGAACGACTTGTCCCCGCAGCCATCACCCTTGGAGAGCCCGTACGCCGAGCCGCCACCAGACTACGACTACACGGCTGCCTCTGGTTCAACCCCTGGTTCAGCCTCTGGTCCAGCCTCTGGTTCAGCCTCTGGCCCAGGCGAGACCCGCAACCAGCGAGTTTCCGCACACTTTGCCGATCTCGCCACCGAGGTGTCGTCGGCAGATGGTTCTACGTCTGCTCCGGCCGCGGCAAGCGAATCTGCTACTTCCGTGGCGGGCGAGTTGACTCCAGTGGCTAGCGACAGTGGGCATTCGAGCAGCAGTGGCAGCAGCCAAGACCAACGCCAGACATCGCAGGAAGGTGGCGTCCCGCGGCTGCCGAGCCTGCGTGTGGCCGGACTGCCGCAGATTGTGATTGAGCCGTCGAGCGCTGTGCCAAGAGACCGCGACGAGTGATGAGGGCGGTGGACGCCATAGGAGAAGAAACATGTCCACTTGAAATCGGCTGAGCGAATCTAGGGGGGTTGGGATTTGGATCCCTTTGGATACGTTGGCCTCTGGCGGACGCTACGACGATATTTCGGATTTTATGACAGCATTTTGATTGACTTTCTGCAGGCGTTGAGCGATTGATTTTATTTTGTTTTTTCCTTTCAACTTATATAGCTTAGGTAGGGCGTTTCATGGCGCTTTTGTTGTGTTTTGATTTTGATTGTTGAAAATAATGAATTATTTTGGATGGTTAACTGTTTCCTTGGCTTGCATCGTGCTGGCGGGATTACATAAGAAGCACTAACAAACCAAGTCGGCGGGGCATCAAAATGTCGAGACGCTGACCAAGCTCGACGACGGCTTGAGTTGAGCGAGCCACCAATTGAGGCTGCAGAACGTGTATAGAGTACTGATTGCGTCTTACAAACAATTCTTGCTGCCATGCACCAGCGACCACCTGCTGATCCGTATGACAAGGACGAGCTCGTCATGACGTCAACGACACCGGCGACGATGACGATGACGATGACGCAGGCGCAGGCGCAGGCGCAGGCGCAAACAGACACAAATGGAGACGACCTGGCTGCCGGCATGGATGGTGCGGATGGTTATCATGGCGTGGCGGAAGACGAGGTCGCGGACCGTACGGACACTGAGTCGTCGCGACGACACGCGCCCGATCTTTTTGACGATGTCTTTGGCGGCGACGACGACGACGGCGACGACAATGGCACGTCGGCCCCTGCGGCTGCTGCTGCCTCGGACGCAAGGGCGTCCTCAGAAGGCACAGGCACAGCCGCCCGGACGCACGCGCACCCGTCCGACATGCATCGCCTGCAGCAGGAGCACAGCACGGCCGGCTACCGCGACGGCCTCACCGCGGGCAAGAACGCCAGCCTCCAGGCGGGCTTTGACGAGGGCTACTCGCTGGGCGCGGCGCTCGGCCTTGTCGTCGGCGAGCTGCTGGGGCTCCTAGAAGGACTTCAGGGCTTTTCCTCGAGTCGAACAAGCGAGGCCGACCAGCTGGGTGCCGCCGCCGCCGCCACCGCCGCCGCCGCCGAGGACAGTGCTGCCCTGCTCGCGCGCGCCCGCCGCGACCTGGCCATGCCGTCCATCTACGCGCCGGCCTACTTTGCGCCCGACGGGACGTGGCTCTATGAAGTGGTGGGTGAAGACAATGCCAGCGCGACCATCTTCGACGTGGCCCGCGCGCACCCGCTCGTGGCGGCGTGGCGCGACACGGTGGACAAGGAGCTGAGCCGGCGCGGCGTGCGGTGGGCGCGGCCGGGCGAGGAGGCGGCGCTGGCGGCCGTGTTGGGCCTGAGCGAGGACGAGCCGACGGCGGCCGCGGCGGCGCGGGAGCCCAAGAAGGTGGCGTCGGCGTCGGCGTCGGCTGCTGCGGCGGCGGCATCACCAGCCGAGCCGACTGCGCGGGTACCGCCGTCCAGCACATCTGCACTGGACTGGTGAGTGTACGCAGGATGCGAGACATGGCAAGACGGCAAAGAACATCAAACAACATCAAACAACGTCACCAAAGGCAAGACATTTCTTCTGGATCTCATAACAGAGCACAGCATCCTACGATCATCGACGGTGATTTTTCTTGGCCACTTTCCAGGGACTGCTGTTATCCGCTGTTGTCATTTTCTACAGAGTAATATCTACTCGCGCGGTTCCTGCTATCTACTCGTACTCCGTATGAATACTCCATACTCGTACCGAGACAGATCATGGCATTTTTGTGCGCCAGTGAACGAAAGTGGAAACGCAGATTGTTGTTTCAAAGCCGAAAAAGGCAGTACAGATGGAGGCATGGACGATCCCGAAACCCGCCCAGGCTAGCCAGCTAGCAGAATCCTGGCTGCATTACAGTGGCGTATTACAGTGGCTACCGCGTACTCCGTACGAGTACAAGCAAGTGCCAGCGCCAGGGTTGTACGTGATACTGCTACGCTGGCACCGGCAAGCGCGTGGCGATGGCGTTGCAGGAAGATTGGAAAGAGCGATGCTTTGGGAAGGCATTTGTGGAAAGAGCATGGGTGGATTCAGAAAGAGCAAGTGTCGAATTAGAAAGAGCGAATGACAGCACGCAGCAAAGGAAGGAGCGAAATACTCTGAGATCTGATAGTAATAACATGATATGTACGGAGTAAACAGCGACAGTTACGAGTACGAGTATGCGCCATTGTATCCAAAGTACAGGTAACATGCAGTCAAACTGACGTCACTCTTCAGTGGATGTACGAGCACAGGTACTCGCACTCGTACGTCGTACTCGTGCTCTTACGAGTCCGTATTACTCGACTCGACGACTGCGTGCATCCACGGTCGTGGCTTCCTATTCGGCTCCCAGCTGTCGCCTGCAGCACTAGCGCCAGAACTTACACCGCTTTGGGCCTCGCGCGCTGGATCGTCCTTTCTCTCGCGCGCTGCCATCTGGACTTTGTCCATTTCCCTGCCATTGGCTCGCCCGAGTCTTTTCTATCTCCTTGGCGAAAGCGAAAACGAGTGCATGCAACACTAGGAAAACAAAATGAGAGTCCGTCCGCAACCTCGGAGCAGCGTGTTTGCAGCATCCGCATAACGGCTGTCCAGCGTGCAATTTGTGTTATCAAGGGGTGTGTTTGATTTAGATCGACGCGAGAAGAGGGAAAAGGGCAAAAAAGAAGACGAAAAGAAAAGAAATAAAGAAATAAAGAAAAGAAAGACGACATTCATTCCAGACACCTCATCCAGACACATCCAGACACGTCCAGATATCAGCCACCGCCAGACGAAGCATTCCGGCCATCATCACGCATCCGGCTTGGCTCGGCATCGCCTGCACGAACCATGACGGCCAGCGACAGCTACGACAGCCACGGCGGCAAGGCCCTTCCATCCGGCCCGTCTAGCGAGCCTGAAGCACAGGCCAACGCCGCTGCAGACGCGACGACCACAGACGCAGTCGCAGCCGCAAATGCAGCCGCCGCCGCCGACAACGACCGCCCGCACAGCCATCATCTCTACAGCCACCTCCTCAACCACGCCCACCAGCATCGCCGTCTCTCCCTCGGCATGATGCACGACGACGACGTCCACTACGCCGACGTCGTCAACGACGGCCGGCCCTCGAGCGTCGCCCTCGACCACAGCGGCCACATTGCCTATGCGTCGCTTGTTCCGCCAGCCGTCGAGTCGCCCGGCGGCTCTGTCAACGGCACCGTGCACAGCCACAACAACGACGCGGCGGACGCGCTCGAGCGCCAGCCCACTGCCACTTGCTCCGACGCGGGGAGCATCGTGGGTGCTTCTGCTGGTGGTGCTGGTGCTGGCGGCAGCAGCAGCGGAGGCGAGGCAATGGAGCCCGTCACGTCCTCGCCCCAGGTGAGCCGCCACAAGATCAAGCGCAGCGAGTCCGGCGTCATCAACACGGCCGCCACAAGGCGCGCCACCCGCGACCGCTCCTCGACCCTTCCCTCGTCGCTGAAGCGCACGACGTCGGATGTGGCCCTGGTCCGGGCCCTTCGGAAAACGGCCGTGCTGCACTGGGACCTGGACGACATGCCGACGCACCTGGACGACGGCGGCGCTTTGTCGGGCAAAGCGGGCAAGGCAGGCAAGGCAGGCAAGGCGGGCAAGGCGGGCAAGGCGGGCAAGGCGGGCAAGGCGGCGGCAACGACAACACAACAACAACAACCCCCGGCAGCCCCAGCCCCAACCCCAACCGGCGGCATCCAGCCAGCCTCCACGCGCATGTCCTTCTGGAAGCGCCAGGCCGGCGACGGCACAACAACAAGCACCTACCACTCGTACCGCAACTTTCTCCGGTCCCAGGCCCTGCGCCGCGACGGCCGGCTCCCCATCTCCGTCAAGGACACCAACCACACCGGCGTCCTGGCCAAGGCCGTCGGCGCCGCCGTGCGCCGCATCACCCACGACAACCCCGACGCCCCCGACACCGACGACACCGACGAGGACCCCAACGCCTACGCCGCCGCCCAGAACGAGGCCGACCTGTCTCCCGCCGCCGCCGAGTTTGGCCGCATCTCCCACAACCTCGCCCACGCCAAGACGCCCCGCCTCAACATCGTCATCATGGTCATCGGCTCGCGCGGCGACATCCAGCCCTTCCTCAAGATCGGCAAAGTCCTCAAGAACAAGTACGGCCACCGCGTCCGCGTCGCCACGCACCCGGCCTTCCGCGACTTTATCGAAAAGGACGCCGGCCTCGAGTTCTTCTCCATCGGCGGCGACCCGGCCGAGCTCATGGCCTTCATGGTCAAGAACCCCGGCATGATCCCCAGCCTGGCCACCGTGCGCGCCGGCGACATTGGCCGCCGCCGCGACGCCATGGCCGAGATGTTTGACGGCTTCTGGCGGTCCTGCGTCGACGCCACCGACGACCCCAACGACATCCACAACCTCAAGCTGCTCGGCGACAAGGAGCCCTTCATCGCCGACGCCATCATCGCCAACCCCCCCAGCTACGTCCACGTCCACTGCGCCGAGGCCCTCGGCGTGCCCCTGCACATCATGTTCACCTTCCCCTACACCCCGACCCAGGCCTTCCCCCACCCGCTCGCCAACATCAAGAAATCCACCGTCGACCCGGGCTACACCAACTTCATCTCCTACCCGCTCATCGACATGATGGTGTGGCAGGGCCTGGGCGACCTGGTCAACAAGTTCCGCGTCCGCACCCTCGACCTCGAGCCCATCACCATGATCTGGGCCCCGGGCGCCATGTATCGCATGCACGTCCCCTTCACCTACCTCTGGAGCCCCGGGCTCATCCCCAAGCCCGAGGACTGGGGCCCCGAGATCGACATTGGCGGCTTTGTCTTTTTGGAGCTGGCCTCGGCCTTCCACCCGCCCGACAGCCTCGTCCAGTTCCTCGCCGCCAGCGACGAGAAGCCCATCTACATTGGCTTCGGCTCCATCGTCGTCGACGACGCCGACAGCTTCACCGACATGATCTTCGAGGCCATCCGCAAGACGGGCGTGCGCGCCCTCATCTCCAAGGGCTGGGGCGGCTTCGGCGGCAACGGCGACAATCTGCCCGACAACGTCTACATGCTCGAGAACACGCCCCACGACTGGCTGTTCCCCCAGGTGCGCGCCTGCGTCATCCACGGCGGCGCCGGCACCACCGCCATCGCCCTCAAGTGCGGCCTGCCCACCATGGTCGTGCCCTTTTTCGGCGACCAGTACTTTTGGGGCTCCATGATTGAGAAATCCAAGGTCGGCCCCAAGCCCGTGCCGTACAAGCGTCTGACCGCCGACGGCCTGGCCGAGGGCATCACGTACCTGCTCAGCGACGAGGCGCGCGTCGCCGCGCAGGGCATTGCCGCCTGCATCGCCAAGGAGGGCGACGGCGCCGAGAATGCGTGCCACTCGTTTATGCGCACGCTGGAGCTCGAGGGCCAGAGCTCGATGCGCTGCTCCATCTTCCCCGACCGCGTGGCCGTGTGGCAGCGGAAAGCCTCCAACATCAAGCTGAGCCCGCTGGCCGCCGAGGCCCTGGTCGAGCGCGGCTGCCTGTCCTACCGCAACCTGCGGCTCATCCGCAGCACGGAGTGGAACGACTTTGAGGGCCCCGGCGAGCCCATCTCGGCCATGTTCGGGTCCATTGCCCGCTCGTTTGGCGCCATTGTCACGAGCCCGTTTGCCGCCATGGGCGAGATCATCAGCACCAGCAAGAAGACCAAGGCGGCCAAGAAGGAGCGCAAAGCACAAAAGGCCAAGGCCAAGGCGGCCGCCAAGGCGGACAAGAAGAAGGCGCAGGCCGAGAAGGAGAAGAAGAAGACGGGCTCGACGCCCGACAACGACGGCCACAACAACAGCACCTCCACGCGCGACCTGGCCGAGGCCGATACGCTGCATGATGGCAATGACGACGACAACAGCCTGGGCGGTGGCGCCGGCTCCAGCAAGGCGGAGGAGGGCTCGTTCGAGGTGGTCTTCCAGGCCGTCGGCAAGGGCGTGGGCCGGTCGGCGCTGGCGCTGGCCATGGCGCCCATCGACGTCTACTTTGCCATCTGCCAAGGCTTCCATAACGCGCCACGCCTCTACGGTGACGACACCGTGCGCCGCACGCCCCACGTCACGGGCATCAAGAGCGGCCTGCGCGCCGCCGGCAACGAGTTTGTCTACGGCATCTTTGACGGCGTCACGGGCGTCGTGCGCCTGCCCATCCGCCACGCGCGCAACGGCGGCGGCGCCCACGGCTTTGTCAAGGGCATCGGCATGGGTCTCATGGGCTTTGTGCTCAAGGACATCTCGGCGGGGATCAGTCCGCTGGCTTTCACGCTCAAGGGTCTGGCCAAGCAGGCCGACCGCTCGCGCCAGCCCACGCGGTACCTGCGCCGCGCCCGCATCGTGCAGGGCCAGCGCGAGGCGCGCGCGCTGGGCGAGCCAGAGTGGCAGAAGCACATGGACAAGGCGGCGGCCAGCTGGGAGACGATGCACGAGCTGTTTAAGATGGTGCAGGAGGAGGGGCACGGCCATGAGGATGGTGGGGTGGCTAAAAATACGGCCCCGGCCTCGGAATCAGGCCGGCCCACGATGCCGCGCAATGCCAGCAACGACAGCATCTTTGAGCAGCACCACTACCACCACCACCTCCACCACTACCACCACCACGGCGTCGGCAGCAGCGCGCGCCAGAGCCTCGAGAACCTCGACGCCGCGCTCGAGAACGCCGACCTCGCCGCCGTCGTGCTCGCCGCCATGCGCCGCGGCGAGACCCTCGAGAGCGTCGTGCGCGGCCGCCACAACCTGCCGGCCTGGCGGCAGCAGCAGCAGCGCCGGCGGCAGCACCCCTGCCACCTGTGCGGGCCGCAGGAGCGCGACCTGAGCCAGGCGTTCCGCAAGCAGCTGACGGAGCGCTGGCAGGACAAGACGGCGCTGGGTGGCGGCGGCGGTGGCGGCGGTGGTGACGAGGAGCCGGCCGACGTCGGCGGGCCCAGCGGGACGCATCCCGACGATGTTGACTAGGGGTTATTATCTTGTTAATTTGTCATTCGTTCTTTTATTTCTTTTTTTATTCTCTCCTACTATATTTCTTCTTTTCCGCCTTTTCTTTTTCTTTTTTCTTTCCTTTTTCTTTCTTTTCTCTTTCCTTTCTTATTATCTGTCTTTCATCTCTTATTGTTCACGAGTCTCGTCTTCCTCCTCATTCACTTGGATACCCGGGGAGAAAGGAGCCAAGGCATCGGATCCACGGCCGACGGGTCGTGTACGTGTATAATAGTCCAATCTAGATTACTTGTTGCCACGTTCTGCTCCAAATGGAATTATAGTATCAATTCTTAGTAAGCAAGGCTGGGCAATATAATATAGTCCGAAAAAACAATATAAAAACAACAAACAAATGAAAAGCTCGTGTGAGTAGTAAGACGACAAAAAAAAAATAAGAGAAAAGAAAAAAGAAACACCACCCTACTGCTGCCCCGGCAGCCCCGGCAGAGGCCGCGGCCCGACAATCTGCCGCCGGCCCGCCCCGATGCCCTGGGAGCCCCGGTTCTGGCCGTCGCCGCCCGTGAAACCGCTCCACTGGTTCACGTCCCAGCGCCCGTCGACGCCGTCCACGTGGCCGGGCTGCCGTGGCTGCGACGCCGTCTCCTTCTGGGCCTCCTCCCACTCACGCTGCCGCTGCCGCTCCAGCTCCATCTCGCGCTCCAGCAGAGACTTGCCGGGGGCGCTCGTCTTGGCGGCGGGCAACGGTGACGACGACGATGACGACGACGACGGAGCAGCGCCGCCGCCCCAGAACGGTCCCCTTGGGCGTTGCTGTGGCTGCTGCTGCCGCTGCTGCTGCTCTTGGTGGTACGTCGGCTGCGGCGGCACTTCTTGCAGGGCCCGGGGCGGTAGCAGGGGCGCCGCTTTCGGCGGTGGCGACACGTACGCAGACGGGTCCGGCAGTGGGCGGCCCTGGGTGCTGGGCTTGGTCGGCTCGTCGCCGGTCCGCTGGCCGCGCAGGGGACTGGTGGGCACGGCCATGTTTTCGGAAGACGGCGCCGGCTGCTGCTGCTGCCGCGGCGGGAGCTGTGGCTGCTGTGGCTGCTGGAGGTGGTTTCTCGGGTCAGGCAGCGGCCGCGGCGACGTGGGCGACAGTAGCCGGGGCGATGTGGCTCCGTCCGACAGAGGGGGCTCGGTATCGGCGAACCGGTGGCGACTCCTGCTGCGCGGCGTGGTCAAGATCTCCTTGTCGTTGCGCGACCACGAGTCCTGGCGAACAGGCGAGTTGGACAGGTTCGGCACGGCCCGGGGCCGGCTGCGCGACCGTGCGCCCCGGGACCGCGACCGCGTGCCCCGAGACTGCGGCCGCGCTTGCCCGCCGTTGCGCTCCTGCTCGTAGGCCTGCTCGCGCTGGCGGGCCAGTTCCAGCTCCTTTTCCAGCTCACGCACGCGGTTTGTGTATGCGGAACCGTCCGCCCCAGCGCCGCTTTGGCCGGATGTTGCACCAGCACCAACTTCGGCTTTGTACTGGCTGAGCATCTGGCCATGCAGCTTGGGTTCGCCGGCAGCAGAAGCAGAAGCAGCAGCACCGCTCGCGCCCTTGTCGCCGCGCAGGCGTTGCAGGCGCTCGGCTTCTAGACGCGCCTCGGCCTCGGCCTCTTCGCGCTTGCGTTTCTCCTCGGTGAGCTGCCACTGGCGCTCCTCCTCTTCCCACTTGCGCTTCTCTTCCTCGACCTTGCGCTTCTCGGCGGCCAGCTGGCGCTCGGCCTCCTCCTCCCAGCGCCGCTGCTCCTCGCGACGCGCACGCTCCTCCTCGGCTTCCAGCTCGGCACGGCGGCGCCGCTCTTCCTCCTCCTTTATCAGCTGCTTGGCGCGCAGCTCTTCGGCTTCCTTTTCCTTGCGCATGCGCTCCTTTTGTGTGGCATTCGGCACAGTCGGGCCGGCGCTCGTAATCTGCCGCCGCCCGCCAAACGAGATGCCCAGCTTGCCCTGGCTGGCACCGCCCATGTAGCCGTACTGTGCAATGTTCCAGGCCGGCGACGTGGCGCTCTCGTTTTCACGCTTGCTCCAGCTGCTGGTCGAGGACGCTGACGCCGACGCTGACGCTGCGCTCCTTGATGGACTCGGCCCGCGCTCCTTTGACGCACCCCAGCGCCCCGCCACACTCTCTCCTGCCCGCGCGGGCGGCATGGGAGGACGGCTGCTGTAGATGGAAGTCGGCGGGCGGGTGCCGGGGCTTATTGCGCTGCTTTTCGCGCTGCTTGTCGCGTTGCTTGTCGCACTGCTTGTCTCGCGGCTGGGCGAAGGGACAGGCGCGTTTCCCGCCGGGCGGGGCCCGATGACGGAGGGGAACGCGGCCGGGTTTGCCTTGTGGGCAGCGCGGCTAAAGGCGCCGAGGCACTGAATGACCTGGGCAGGGTCCTTGCGCTCGTAGAGGTCGACGGTCAGAAAGGTGTCGTGCTGATGCAGATGCAGGGGCGGGGCCTGGCAGGCGCGCAGGAAATGTGAAATATTCTCCATCTGGACAAAGGGCATAGCGGACTTTTTGAAGCGGATGCCCGGCGGCGGCGCAGCCAGGTTGGCGAGGCGGCAGAGGGCGACGCCATCCTTGAGTGCCTCGAGCAGGTCGCCGGGGGCCAGCGGCTCGCCCAGGATGCCTTCGATCCAGGCGCGGGCCTCGGCCGCGGCGGCCGGGGTGTATTTTTCGAGGCGCAGCTTGCGCAGGTCGCCGTCGAGGGACGTCACGGACGCCATGGGGAGAGTTGTTGTCGTCGTCGTGTATTTTGGGTTTTTGGAAGATTTGTTTCCTGAAAAGCCGGATGATGGTGGTTCGAGCCGGGGATGCGCAGTTTGATTGTAGCACCGATGTGATATACTCGTACAGTGTGCAGGTGTCCTTACTTGCCCCAGATGGCGAGATGTCGGTTCAACAAAAAAAAAAGCTGAGAAAAGAAAAAAGAGACCGGCCAGGCAACGATGCGAGAGATGATTCGTCCAACTTGTGTTGTATGTCGTCACTGGCTGCGTACTCGTAGATGAGCAGAGAGGACAGGAGAAGGGGCGAAGGTGGGGCTGCGGTGGCAATGGAAGGGTGGAAGGGGGGAACCACGGAAGGAGCAAAGGGCGAATGCGCGGTAGCCGGGAAGGCGCAGCTGTTGATGTCTCTGAAGTCTTCGTCCGAAGCGGCAGGCGCAAGGAAAACAAGGGAAGGAAAATATCTTCCAGATAGGGTAGGAACGAGGAAATAGGAATGGGGTCACCGGGCAGGAGCAATGCGCCCGCCATGGAGTCCCCCACTTCCTGACACGGGACGGGGGAGACAAGGTGCCTACGCTAGCGGGACATTTGCAGTAAACATTAAATTAGTCAGCGATCATAACGGTTATTGACAGCTGCTACGGAGTTTTTTAATCAAGCAATTTCATTATATTGGTAATGTACGGAGTAAGAGTACTCGTAGCCACTCCTCCGTGACTGTAGCGGAGATTCAAGACATTGACGTGCAGCTAAGAATAGTACAAGTATTCGTATGCGAGCCGAGAAGCGCAAGAGTAGGCCGAGATCATTGGGTATGTACAGTGAATTGAACAGTGTTAATTAATACAAGACTGTACTTAATTTCCCCGACTGTATCCACTACAGAGCAGGCACGTAATTGTTTCGTTTCTGACTGGACAGAGCGGTGTGAATAGTCCAGACCCTTCTGCGCTTGATGGGCTAGTCCGGATTAGGACATCCAGCTTCTTCTCGACATCATCCATTCTCAAAGCTCATCTTCTGCCACGAGGAGTAAAACAACAACTGCCTACAACCCTGCAACGCCCATCATGTCAAAGATATCGCCGTTCTGGAGCACGTGGTACACGTGGAAGTCGATACGGCTACCATGGCGGAAGGAAATTCTAGCAGGTGGGTGATTCCAGACATGCGCCAGGAAAAAAGACAAAAAAAAAATACAAAATTACAAAAAGAACCGAAGCACTAACAGGAAAAGGCCGCGACCTTGAGGGAAACACGTACTGGGAGTTCAACGACATCCGGCACGGCGGCACCGAGGCCGCGCCCACGGCCAAGCGCATGCGCCGCATTGTCAAGTACCCGCGCGGCACGCACCCGGGCAGCGTCATGGTGCCGCCCATGTGGCACCAGTGGCTGCGGCACGTGCGGCACGACCCCCCGTCGCTCCAGGAGCAGCAGTCAGAGGTCGCGCGGCAGGCGCAGATGCGGCTGCTGGCGGCCCAGGCGGATGCGCGGTGGGCGGGCGCGCGGCGGGTCGAGGGGCCCATCCAGGCGGGCGAGCTGGCGGCGGCCGCAGGAGGAGGAGCAGCAGGAACGGCGGCGGCATCATCTCCTGCTCCGCAAACAGCAGTGCCGGAGCCTGCACCAGAGGCGCCAGAGGCGCCAGAACCTGTTCATGTCCACGCACGGCAGCCTACACCAACAGCAGCATCACCAACAGCAGCACAGCCTGCATCCCAACAGAAAAAGGACCCGTGGGAGACAGCTCGAGGAGCACCTGGCGAGCAGTGGCAGCCGTCTGCGTGGACGCCCCCGGCGAAGAAGTAGAGCGCGTCGAAAGGAATCAGATAGTGTATATACTGTTCAGCATCATGAAAACCCCAACTCCTATCCATGCTTCGTGTCCGTATCCAAAGCCCATAGCCCAAACCCATAAAACCTAAACCTCGCCTGCATCCATCTTGGCCAGCTGCACCATGGCCAGCAGCCGCCGCCCCGACCGCTGCAGCATGTCCCGGCCGAGTGCTTCGACCTCGGCCGCGGTGTGCTTGTTCCGGCCGGTGCTGGCGTTAGCATGCACCCGGGCCTCGCGCGCCTTGACGCCGGCCTTGGCCGCCGCGTCCAGGGCCGGTGTCCAGAGCGGCTGTCTAGAAGTGTCGTCGCCGTTGCCGTCGCCGCCCGCACCCCACAGAAGACGGAACAGGCTCTCCACCGCCAGGGCCATGCGCACATTGGCGCCCAGCAGCACGGTGTTGGCCGCATACGGCAGAAAGCAGCGCTCGAGCACGGCGGGGGACACGGACGGCACGGGCGACGACGACCCGGCCGCCAACGTGCCGGCCTGCCGGTCGATGACGTGCGGTTTGGGGGCGGTGGTGGGCTGGTAGGTGATGAGGATGTGGCGGAGGAGGCCGGCAAAGACGTCGTCTGGCGTGGGCAGGGCGGCAGACGACGACCCTACCATGGCGGCCGAGACCGACGCCAGGGCGGCGGGCATGGCGGGCGGCGGGGCCGCCACCAAGGTGGAAAAGACAAAAATGTCGCCGTCGCGCAGCACCTCGCTGACGCAGTGGTAGACAGCATCGGGCGCGGCAAACGCGGCCGTCGGCAGATGGACGGCGGCGAGCAGGACCAGGTACAGCAGGCGGCGGCGCAGCGGCAGGGACTCGAGGAAGCCGGGATTCTGGTCCAGGCCGGGGCCACTCTTGGCGTGCTGCTGCTGCTGTTTTGATGTAAGTGACTTGCCCCGGGTGGGCGATGCCGACCGCGACCCCGACGACGAGTCCGGTGTGGGCGGGGCCGACTCGTCGTCGTCGCTGTAGTCGCCAAACTTGCCATTGTCGAGGTCGAGGGCGCGCACCGGCTGCTGGGCGGCCTGGGCGGCGGCCGACAGGGCCCCGACGCGCACCACCGTCTCCTTGTCAAAGACCTCGCGCACCAGCGATGCCGGTTGCGGCGACCCGTCGCACAGGATGGCCTGCGCAATCCGCCGCAGCTGGGCGCTGGTGATGCTGCTGTTGTTGTTGTTGCTGCTGCTGCTGCTGCTGCTCAGGTATTGAAACAAGAGGCTGTCGTAGAGAATGTCCATGTCGACGCTGCCCGCCTGCCCGCCCGCCAGGCCGAGCGCGGCCTCCAGGCACTCGGCAAAGTCCGCCTCCAGCACATCCACCAGAAACGCCAGCCACGGCTGCCAGCACCGCCACCGCGCCGGCTCGCGGACGCTGCACGCCATGGCCCAGGCCACGACGTGCCAGATGTCCTGCGCGCGCACCCACACGCTGTCGCGCGTCGCCATGCGGCCGCCCACGGCGTCGTCGTCGTCCTCGGCCAAGCTGTCGCTTCCGCGCGCAGCGTCTTCTGTAGTACCGTCTGTCCGGTCGACAGCCATCTTGTCGGCGGCCGCGTGGACGGCATCAACCAGCGCGTCGCCATCCCCGTCGTCAAACGCAATGGACCCGCTGTCGACGTAGTAAGAGTAGTCGCCCGACGAGCGCGCCGCCGACTGGGCAAACAGGCGGGGGCGGTGGCGGCGAGGCCGCTGTACTGACTGGGAGCGGCTGCCAATGGCACCGGCGTCTGCGCTGCCGGTGCGGGTGCTCCCGCTCGTGCGACCGCGGCCGGCACCCATGTTTTTTTTTGCGCTGGCAGCAACTGCTGGCCGGCCTCGGCCCACGGACCGGCCCTGGGCATCGCGGAACTGAAACGCGCTGGCCATCTCCGCCTGCACGGGCCCGGCGACGGCCAGGAGGTGGCGCAGGTACTGCAGGGCGTGGGCGGCGACGCGCACGTCGTTGCCCTCCTGGGGCCGGCTTGTGTAGGCCGGGTGGACGGCCAGGGTGGCCAGGACGGCCAGGTGGCTCGGGGGCGGGACCCAGAGCGGCGACACGGCGGATCGATGGGGGGTGGTGGTGTCATCGCTTGAGCCGCCCGACGCCAGCAAGCTGGTCAGCAGCTGGACGGCCTCTCCGTCTGGTATGTTAGCTGTTGTTCAGTCAATCTAGGCAACCAAATACAAACATACACATTCGCTCCTCGAGAAACACGCGGATATGGTCGCGCAGCTCATAGGGCAGCCGCTGTACCCGGCGGTGCGAGCTGCGCAGTCCTTGTGGTGGTGCATGTGCATTTTGACTGTGTGTGGTGGTCTGGTCTCCTCCGGGTGCCGGTTGCCCGTCGCTCGTCCGCGGAAACGGTGAGCCCTCCTTTGCCGTGTGGAAAGACATGATCGAGTCGTCCGACAGAATGTCCATGGTGAGACTGTGTGGGCGTGGCCTGAAGTGCCGAGGTCGGGCGTGAAGCCGCATTTGCCAAGCCTGGTCGCGTCCCAATATGGGATGCTGACGCGTGCGCGAGGTCAGGTGACTGTCATTTACTGTTGGGGGCGGTTCCAGGCCACTTCCAGGCAGCTATGCCTGTATTTACAGCGTATTAGTCACTATTCCGTACTCACTAGTGATTTTGCTTCTAACAAGGTAAAAGTGAAGATAGACAACAAACCAAAACGCCGACTCAGTCATTTCATGATTTGTCTTGCAGCCTGTCTTGCAGCCTGTCTTGCAGCCTGTCTTGCAGTTCCCATCCTCTTGGCCTCATCTCCGGTGTTCCTCACACAACTTGGTACCGCCAAACCGGACTTGGCACGGGCCACACAGCATTTGCCAAGGCTCATTGTACGACCGCGTGCTGGCTTTACGGACTACGACAATATGCAATTACAGAGCAGAGACAGCCAAGACGATCATCGGATCTCACATCGCCTCTTTGCACAGCCCGCATCCCGCATCCCACGTCTCACGGACCCCAGTCGGCAGCATGAGATGTGGGGGTTGCCAGGAGGAGAACCGAGGCCAAGCAGGGAGACACTCAAATGATCAGGCAAAAAAAAAAAAACACATAATCAAACAGGTCAAGTCAGATGCCAGAGAGCTTGCTCGCTCACAAGAAAAGAGTCTATTCCGCCACGAGTGATATCAATGTTCCTCATTCATAAGGTCGTAAGTATGAACGGGATGGATGCAAAACAAAAAAACGAGGCCGACGATCTGAGGCCTTTAGATGCAAGAGCAAATAAACACAAAAATAAAAAATAAAAAAGACGGCTGGCCGCTTCTTGCCATGGCCCGTCCGTGTTCCCAGAATCCGTTATTTTTTTTGAAGAGCCCCCCTACTCAATGGCAACCTCGTGCCAGTCGCTCTTGTGGTCGTCGAGGTGCTCGCCCCAGTGCACAGGGCCCAGCTTCAGAATGCGCAGGCCAGGGCCCGTGCTGGCGGTGCTGCTCAGGCTGGAGCTGCGGCGCTGCTTGGTGGCCTCGAGCGCGGCAGTCTCGGCCGCCGTCTCGGACGCAGCCACCGGGGCCGTGGTGGCGCCCTCAGCCACCGAGTTCTTCTTCTTGGGGTAGGAGTTGGACGTGGCCGGGGCCAGCGACAGGAAGTAGGTGGGCGGACGGTCGGCGGCGGTGGGCACGAAGCCCTTGACCTGGTTGGCGAGGGAGATGATTTCGTCGTTGGAAGACATTGTGGTTTAGGGAGTTGTAGGAGGTTGGTAGAAGGGATAAATAGAGATGGCGATGCTGGTCAGCTGGTCAATGAAGAGGAAGATGGAAAGACGATGAGGACGATGAGGACGATGAGGACGATGAACAGAAACTAAAGAGAAACTGAATCAGAAGAAGGGGAGGCCACGGCTTATATACCGATCCAGAGACTGTCGATATATCCGTGGTATTTATCTCTGGATTTATATCTGAGATCCTACTCCTACTCCATAGTGTCTTACCGTCTGAAAGGACGGGGCACGGGGGACGGGAAGCCCAGCCAAGCACCAGAAACGTGCCGAGGGCAGCTGACAGCCCTCCTTCCCCCCAGGCAGCCGAACAAGAAAATATTCCAAAAGCACATGCCGCTTGGCTTGTCAGGGAGCATTTGCTGGTGGAGCTGTGGCCTTTGTTTCCTCTTGTCTCTGGCTGGGGGGTGTAAGTGTAGTTAGTGGTGTCCACGCACTTTGTCAACTTGCCTGCCCCGTCCCCGTGCGTACGGAGTCGATCGTTGCAGCCTTGGTCTATTTTGTTCAGCATTCTTGCAGCATTCTGTCAGCATCTTCAGCGGTCTCTTGACGTTGTTCTCACGTTGTCCTCACGCTGCCCGAGACAGAAAAGACATGGCATAAAATGACAGACAACAGTACAGAGATCTGGAAAGAACAAGGAAGAAAGGAAGAGGGAAAGAAAATATCTTACGATACACATGCAGACAGATGCAAGCCGCATGCACCAGACGTTTATCAACTGCAAATCCAGTTAGAACGGTCATAATGGCTGTGGATGGATGCCCAAAGTGACAGAAAATATGACCAGTCCGTGTTTGGCAGGCCCTTGGTCCCGGGGGGGTCATGAAGTACGGAGTACAATGCAAAGCAAGGTAGAAAAAAACAAGCTACGAGTAGACTTGTCCATGACTGACGTCGTCGATGGATAGCCCGCCCACACACGTGGGGTTTGCCATTGGCTGCAACCAGGAGGCAAGGATAGTCGCGGGCTATCCCACCGCAGCCATTTTGTCCAAAGGGGGGTTTGCATAAGAATGTGAAGAGGCAAAACAAATGGGATGGGGTAGTGGATGATGAAACGTAGAGAGAATAACATGTATAAAAAACATGAGCACATGAGGCATGAATGGTGATGCAGATAATAAATGCGAGCAACGGACGGATCGTTTGATTTCCAACCCTCCGTGATTGGGCATTCGGCACAAAGAAGATTCTCCGGGTGTCAAAAGCAAGCAAACAATGTGATGATGTGATGAAAGAGCAAGGCAGGAGTGCGCGTATCCGAAACACATGGACGAAGGGAAGGGAACCTGCAAGATCGGCATCACTTGGCTGCATCGGTCTCTGCAAGTCTGCATCAATGAATACGTACTCGAGACAAGGCCAGCCAACCCCGGAATGCATCGCTAGTGGCCGCCACAACGGGGAGCGACCTGGGACGGGAAGCGTCGTGATTGGCAGCTTTTGTCGTCTGCAGCTTTTTTGATTATTGCGATCTGCTGCCAGAGATAACGAGCAGACAAAGTCCCGAGGCTAGCCGGTGACACAACTATCAGCCAACTGGTGATGTACCCGTACCTCGTACTCCGTAGCGTCAAAGCCCCATTGTGCCATGCCAGTTGAGTCTTGACCCAAGCTCTAAAATCCGGGGGAGGGGCAAAGGGCTAAAATGGCAGGGAATGGACTTTTCCTGTCAGATGACCTCTGGCCTCGTGTTCTTTGTACTCGTACGAGATGTCAGCCAGCTGCCCAAGGAGAAACAAAAAGACCCGCACCGAGGCAGTACTCCGTACTCCGTACTCTGTAAAATCAATCAAATCAAAGTCGAGTTCTCACCTCGCTTGCGGTAAACAGCCAGGCTCGTCGGGGTTCGGCTCCGCAAACATACATCGCCACAGCGTACGGAGTACGGGTACTCGTACGGAGTACGGCCCTTGCTAAAGCCGTGCCAGGTCAGCGAGTCCCAATGGATCCTTATCAGTCCAGCGTTGCAACTGCTCCCACGCGTCTGGGTCAGAGTTTTTCTCTCTCTCTCTTTTTTTTTTTTTTTCTTCTTCTTTGGTTGGCGCGTCAGCCATTGGGGCCCAGAGCTGCATGGGCCCCAGAAGCTGCGAGAAAGATACCGCCTCCTCCGTACTCCGTACTCCGTACTCGTAAAAGCAGAAAACAAAAACAAAAACACACGGGCTGGCGGGAATGCAACGGGTGGGGCCAGATCCAGCAATCATATACTCGTGAAAAAAAAAAAAAAAAATGGCACGACACTTGCAGCACGTGCTGGGTGCTCTCCTGGTTGGCTGCCTGGGGACATTGCTCGGCCCGTCCGCAATGAAAAGAAAAAAAAAGAGAAACTTTTTGGCAGCATGCAGGACCGAGAGCTCGCATGGACTGTCCTGTTCCAGGGGCAGCGGCGCCTGATGAAAAGAAAAAGAAAAAAATCAGCAGGCTGTGCCGTCCTCATGTCTAATCTGGAAGCGCAGGCCGTGTCGATGCACGCCAGCTGGTTTGTGAGGGGCGAAGGATTGGGGCTGAAGAGGGTGTGATGAGCATTTTTGTGTGTTGTAAGACAGAAGAGGAGGAGATGTACGCAGGATCACGTTCTATTACGGCGAGTACGGGCATTATGCGTTCGATTTACTCGTACTCACATGCAAGTGGCTTTGATAGAACAGGAAGGCACAGCCGGCGTCATCATGAGATTAGGAAGGGCCTACCGACTGTTCCCTCGTACTTTCCATGTGTCGAGCAAGACCAAAAGGAAAGAGCCACGGGAGGCGAGACATGCAGACGCCGGGCTGGCTGTTCCTTCCGTTCCTGTGTAAGTGAGCACGGCAAATGTCGACGTCCAATGTTATGTCATCTTATGTCATCTAGAGGCGTCAGCATGGACAACGTCGGCACAATGTGGCAGTAGGTGACATCAAGACTGGCCAACCTTTTTATTTGTGTATGTCTAGGGAAAGCACAACTAAGAGAGCATGGCAAGTAAAGCAAGCCCGTGAAAAGCCACGGGCACATTGTACTGAATAGATCGAGCCAGAATAGCCTTTGTTTTTCTTTTCTTGTTTTTGTTCTTTTTTTCCTCTGTATTTATTTTCTCCAACTCTCCTCGCCGGCCAGCCATCCGTTGCACTGCCTCTTCCGGTGTTGGTGGTCGAGTCGTCTTGCTGCTTTCGACAATGGCAATGGCTGGTTGTTTTGTTGAACTACAACAGATATAATACACATTTGGCTTCAAAGACTTAAACGAAAGAAAACACTCAAACGAAAAAGACACAGGCAGAACAATTTTATTCCACTCCCTCGGTATCAAAGCAGAAACCCCTAAACAGTGTTTTTTGTATGATGGTTGGGCAATTTATCAAAGAAATCAGGCAAGCAAAATAAATGGTGATCTATGATATGGAATGCAGTGGTTTTGCATGGCGACGAGATTTGGCAGGCAAGCAAACAGGGGGACAATCAAAAACAAAACACAAACAAGACAACTGCCGAACCCCAAACCGTATAGTGACGAGGAAAAAGAAAAAGATGAAGAAAGAATAGATGAGTAGCAGTATTAAGAAGTAGATCAAGCAACGAACAAGCATGCGGTCTAGTTGGACGGCGACGTCGGCGAGTACGAGCCAGACCCAGGCGGTGCACGCCCCGGCGAGCGCGGCGAAAAGGTCGGCGACGTCGGCGAGTAGCTGGGGCTCGTGGGCGACGCCTGCTGGCCGGGCGACCGCTGGAACGTCGGGCTTGTGGGCGAGTAGGCCTCGGGCGACGTCGGCGACCACGTGGGCGACGCCGGCGAGTACGACGGGCTGGTCGCGTGGATGTTGGGCGACGCCGGGCTGTAGTTGGGGCTGGCCGGCGAGTAGCTGGGCGACGTCAGCGAGTTGAGCTGCGCTGGCGACGTCGGCGAGTAGTGGCGCGCGGCCGACGGCGACGCCGGCGAGTAGCTGGGCGACGTCGGGCTGTAGTTGGGGCTGGTCGGCCGCATCGACGGCGACGTCGGCGAGAACGACGGCGACGACGGGCTGAACCGCGGCGACGCCGAGAACCGCCCGCCCATGTCCATCATCGGCGACGTCGGCGAGTAGGCCGCGGGAGACGTCGGCGAGTAGCTGCCGTAGCCGCCGCCGCCGCCGCTGCTGAACGGCGATGTCGGCGACGTGCTGAACGGGCTGGTCGGCCGAGGGCTGGCGCCCGCGTAGCCGCCGATGCCGCCGAACCCGCTGCCGCCGTACTCCGTGCCCAGCCCGGCCGGCGTCTCCGACCCCGAGCTCATGATCGGCGAGAAGTTGCCCATCGCCGGCGAGCTGATGCTGAGGTAGCCCGAGTCCGCCATCGGCGACCCCGAGTCGTACGGCGTCGCCGCGCCCTCCAGCCCGCTTCCCTTGACCGTCAGCCCCGGCATCAGCCCCATGCGCGAGTTGTCCGAGATCACCGTGTCCAGCATCTTGGGGTCCAGCAGCACCTCAAAGTGGCCCGTGCCCATCGGCGCCAGCTGGCCCAGCATCACGTTCTCCGAGATGCCCCGGCAGTCGTCCAGCTCGCCCACCGCCGCCGCCTCCAGCAGAATCTCCACCGTCTCCTCAAACGAACACCGCATCAGCGCACCCGTGTCCGCCCGGTTGATGCCGTGCCGCGTCACCGCCGCAATGCTGCCGCGGTACGTCATCACGTCCACCAGCAGCGCCAGGTGCCGGTGGTTCACGTACGAGCCGTCAAACGACAGCACCTGCGTCAGCTCCCGCAGCAGCGACGACCGCGCCGCCTCAATGCCAAACACGTCCACCACCTGGTGCAGGTCGTTGGTGTACGTGCGCTTGCAGTCCACGCCGTCCACCGCCAGCACCGCGCGCAGCGCCGACCCCTCCGTGTCCAGGTACCACGCCGTGCACCGCGGGTCGTCCTTGGCCGCCAGCAGCGCGTCGTCCGCCGTGCGGATCAGCATCGTGTCCTTGTTCAGGAACGCCCGCTCGATGCCCGGCACGCCCCGCAGCGTCAGCGTGTCCAGCAGGTGCGTCTCCAGCCGCTTCAGCATCACGTCGTCCTCCAGCGCGCCCTCCTCCTCCTTGTCGTTCGACTGCCGCACCGTCCGGATCCGGATCACCTGGCTGTCCGCGTTGTTGTCGCTGAACACCACCCCCAGGTCGCTCGGGTACTCGTCCTTGATCCGGTTGGCCACGTCCTCGATCGTCAGGCCCTTGTCCAGCATCTTCTGCCGGTCCAGCGTGATCCGCAGCATCCACCGCGACTGCTGGTCCAGGTTCGTCGCCACGTCCTCGGGAATCAGGAAATACGACTCCAGGATGTTCTCGTCCTCGGCAATGTTGGTCCACCGCACGTCCGGGTCGTAGTAGATCTCCGTCACCGCCGTCACGCTGCGCAGGTTCGTGTGCTCCACAATGCTGCGCAGGTCCTTGGCCCGCTCCTGCGTCGCCGGCCGCCCGTCCGAGTCGTCCAGGTACACCAGCATCGACGGCGTCTTGATGTTGCTCGCCACGTTCAGAATCTCCTTGAGACGCGGCACACCCAGCGTCACGTTCTTCGACGACACACCCGCGAAATGGAACGTGTTGAGCGTCATCTGCGTCGCCGGCTCGCCAATCGACTGCGCCGCCAGCACGCCCACCATCTCGCCCGGGTTGACCATCGCCCGCGCCCACCGGCTGCTCAGCTCGCCCACAATGTGCTCAAACGCCAGCTTCGACAGCCGCAGGTCCACCGCCAGCCGCTTGAACGCCAGCCGCGACCGCAGCTGCGCCTTGAACAGGATCGTCGCGCTGTAGTTGGCCTCCAGCGAGATCGGGTCGCTGCCCCGCACCGCCACCATCTGCTCCAGCATCTTCTGGATCGTCGGCACCACGTCCTGCGGCCGCAGGTCGCTGCGCTGCACGTCGTCCACCTTGAACAGCTTCTGCGCCGAGTTGATGATCCGCACCACGTTGAGCGGCAGCTGCATCATCTCCTCGTCCTTCTTGCCCAGGATCGAGTTCAACCGCTTCTTGCTGATCTCCCGGATGTGCTCGCGGTCCGCCAGCAGCGCCTCGTACTCCGCGTCCAGCAGGCTCTGCGACTCCGGGTCGCCCGCAATCTCGTTGGCGTACTCGAGCGCCTCGAGCGCCCGCGACCGCGTGTCGCTCATCACGTCCAGCCGGAACCGCTTCTCAAACGCCGCAAGCGACATGTTGATAAAGTCCACGCGCTGCTCCTCAATCTTGGCACCGTCCAGACCATCCTCGCCGTACACAAACTGGATCACGTCGCCCAGCGAGTTGCGCACCGTGCCGTCGTACTTGGCGCTGACGTCTTCCAGCGCCTTGACCAGACGACGCTGGATGTAGCCCGTCTCGGCCGTCTTGACCGCCGTGTCGATCAGACCCTCACGACCCGCCATGGCGTGGAAGAAGAACTCGGTCGGCGTCAGGCCACGCAGGTACGAGTTCTCCACGAAGCCGCGCGCCTCGGGCGAGTAGTCGTCCTTGGTGAAGTGCGGCAGCGTGCGGTACTTGAAGCCAAAGGGAATACGCCGGCCCTCGACGATCTGCTGGCCCACCAGCGCCGTCATCTGCGAGATGTTGATGGACGAACCCTTGGAACCCGAACGCGCCATCGTCACGGCGTTGTTGTGGTCCTTCAGTGACTCCTGCGTCGTCGTACCGGCCTTGTCACGGGCCGTGTTGAGTGCTTTGGACACCTTGTTCTCAAACGTCTCACGAATGTTCATACCGGGCAGCGCCTCCAGCTTGTTGGCCGTGGCCATGGCCGTCAGGTTGCGCACCTCCTCCTTCTCGTCGTCAATGTGCTTCTGCACCTTCTCAATCGTCTCTCTGTCGGGAATCGTGTCACCAATGCCAATGCTGTGGCCGTTGTGCAGCAGCCAGTAGTTGACCACGCGCTGGCAGCCGTTGAGGAACGCCATGGCCGCGTCGGAGCCAAGCTCATTGTAGCAGATATGGATAATACCGCCACCCGAGGCACCGACACTCTTCTTGGTCAGGAGACCGTACATCAGCTCACCCGTCTGGATCAGCAGGCCGTCGTCCGTCGGCGGGTTGTCGTTGCCGCCCATCTGCAGGCTGACCGTCTTGGGGATGATCAGGCTGACAATCTGCTTACCCGTCCAGCGGGGACGCGGCTTGAAGATGGCCGGCTGCGGAATCACGCCGTCCCAGTCGGGTACCCACATCATCAGGTTCATGACCTGCTCCTTGGTCATGAACACGTCACGACGGCACATCTTGTACGCACCGGCCAGCGTATCCTGGACGATACCCATGAGCGGGCCGTTTCGCTGGGGGGACACAATGTTGAGCGGGACCATGCACAGCTCGCGGATCTCCGCACGGGTCTCTTCCGTCTGGGGCACGTGCAAGTTCATCTCGTCACCGTCGAAATCGGCGTTGTAGGGCGACGTGACCGACAGGTTCAGACGGAAGGTCGAGTAGGGCATGACACGGACGCGATGGCCCATCATGGACTCCTTGTGCAGCGACGGCTGACGGTTGAAGATGATATAGTCACCGTCAATCAGATGGCGCTCCACCTTCCAGCCGTACTCGAGCGAGATCTGGCCGGCACGCCGGTGGTGGCGCAGGTCAATGCGCGTACCATCGGAGCGGATGACGTACTTGGCACCAGGGTGCTCGTTGGGGCCGTTCTGGACCAGCTGGTGCAGCCGGCTGATGTTGTACGGCGTGACCGTCTCGGGGTAGGTCAGCGTCCGGGCGATGCTGCGCGGCACACCGACCTCGTCCAGGGAGATGTTGGCGTCACCCGTGATGACGGTACGTGCAGAGAAATCCACACGCTTGCCCATCAGGTTGCCACGAAGACGGCCCTCCTTGCCCTTGAGACGGGCACGAATGGCCTTGACGGGACGGCCGCTCTTCTGCAGAGCGCGCGGGATGGCGGCAATGTCGTTGTCCATGTAGGTGGCGACGTGGTACTGCAGCAGCTGCTCGAAGTCGGACGAGATGTGTGCGGGCGAGCCCTCGTTGATGGCCTGCTTGACGTTTGCGTTGGCGCGGATAATGTCACCGAGCTTGAATGTCAAATCATCCTCGTTGCGCATGCCGGTACCAGTGCCGTCCATGGAAATCGAGGGACGCACGGGCGGCGGCGGCACGGGCAGCACGGTGATGATCATCCACTCGGGGCGGGCATAGTCCACGTTCAGACCCATGTCGCGGATGTCGTTGGTGCTGATGCGGCGCATGATGTTGAGGGCCATCTCGGCCGTCAACATCTTCTTCTCCTTGACCTTGCCGCCCTCGTCATGCTCGACCTCATAGTGCGACCATAGCTGAAGACCGGTCTGGCGCACGGCGGGCTGCGAGTTACCGCAGCCTCCGTGGTTGTGCGGCTGCTGCTTACCAATCTTGCTGACGGGGTTGGGGTCAAACTCTTCCTGCTCCTCTGTCTTGACCTCGTTCTCGCAGCGCTTCTTCTTCTTGCAGCACTCCCACACCCGCTGGAACCGCGCCTTGGGGTCGCGTGTGTTGACGGCAGCGACGAATTCAGGATCACTCTGTTTGCGGAGGCGAAGGCGGAAAACAAAGGAAAGGGGTTCAGGTTAGCAATGAGTCATAGAACACGAAGCGAAGAACCTATGAACAACAGATCCCGCTTTCAAGTACTAACCCTATCGGCAAGCACCATGCTGCAGTTGTGGCAAACAATCTCGAGGACCTTTTTGGTCTTCTTGATGAAGCCGGGGTGGTAGACAGGCTTGGCCAGCTCAATGTGGCCAAAGTGGCCCGGACACTCGGACATGCTCTCGGTGCAGGTCTTGCACTTGAAGCCGCGGTCGACAGAGCCCAGCAAAGGGTCGTTGACACCGCCATCGCGCGGTTTTGTCTTGCTCTCGTCCATGGCCTCTGGGTAGATGATGTGGGCGACACTCATGTTCTTGATCTCCTCGGGCGACATCATGCCAAACTGGATCTCCTCGATGGTCTTGAGGGGCGCACTCGAGTGCGCAAAGTAGAGGTTCGCCATGGTGAAGGAGGATGGGGCGCTGCGCGCGTAGACAGTCGCAGCAGGTAGAAGACGGTAGCACGAGGGGGAGGGATAGGATCGCGGTCGGTCGGCGTGGCGTCGACGCGAAAAGGAGAGTCGTCAAGAGAAGTGGCGAGAGACGCGTTGATGCGACGGAAAGTTTGTGAAATGAAGGAAAGTCGTCGCGATCGTCGTAAGCAAAGCGTAAGTATCAAAAAGACACGAAATGAGAGAAAGAATGAGAGAGAAAACGAGAAAAAATGAGGGAAAGAGAGAAAAAAAGGAGAGCAGCAGTTTTCCGAGTCGCGCGTTTGTCGACGGCGAGGCAGGGAAACGAACAAAGACAGGGCAACCGAAGCGACGGTGGAAACAATCAAGAAACACACGAGACACCGATGCAGTGGCTCTGTGCAAGCTCTGTCGATGGTTTCCTCGTCGCGCACAAGGTCCTCAAATCCACGTAAGAGTTACGCGCTCCTTTTTTGAGGTCCAGCCGGCTGTTCGCAAAACCACCCCCAAGAACCCCCAGAGGCAGCGAGAGTGCCTCAAAGGCGACGGAGAGCTGGAGTCGACGCCAAATTGTCGGGCAGCAGACGCGACTGCGATGGAAACGGGGCGAGATGGGCTTTGGGTTGTCTGGTTCTGGCTGGCTCCAAAAAGTCGTGATGATGGCCCCCTTTGGGTCGGTGCGACGGCACAATGGACAAGCCCACAACGCCGGAAGTCGTGAGTCGCAAAAAAAAAGACGGAAATCGAAAACAGACACGGCGGGAGTTGATGCAGGACGCGTTTTCCGGCCGTCAAACGATGTGGGTTGAACAGGCGTTGACACGGATGTTCAGGGTGTTGATTGTGTAGGGGGAAAAGTGAGGCCGAAAAAAGCCGACGCCTCTGGGCGACTGAAAGGGCAGGGAAAAACTTCGCTTCCTTCCCTTGTGCCAGGCGGTCCCATGCCTGGGAGCGTGTCCCATACGCGGAACCATGCCTGTTGCGGGCTAGTGCGACTGCTCTGAGGCCGAGAGCTGTCTGGCGGTCACGTGGGTCCAGAGTGCGCCATGGGGAGCAGCTGTGATTGGTTCTCGAAGCTTCGGTATTTCCGCGCTAGCTGCGCCCCTATTGCAGGAGGCCAAGCCGTGCCGGGACAAGTTTAAATGGACGTCGTGGATCTGTCGCAATGTCGCGATGTGTTGCGTGTGATGTCGGATTTTGTGTAAGAGTATGATGAGCAAAGATGTGGTGGTTTTGACCATGAGTATTATTTTAATTTTTATCAAGAAAGGGAACGAACTGGGTCGATTTTCAATGCTATGTTTGTAGCTCGAGATTTCAGAAATTTCAGAATTCAAAAAGAAAATAATAGCAAAAAAGAGAAATATTATTCCGCAAAAATGATAAAGAAAATAAAGAATACTTTTGTAAATAGCGACAGAATACAACAAAAAAAAAAAAAACCAAATAGCCTGCCTCGAATGGCAACCCGACCATGCCAGATGCGCCTGACGCCGTGCCTCCTGATCCCAAACAAAGAATATAACAGTCCCTAAAAACAAACTAGAAAAAACAGCCAATCTACTTCCGTCGTGTCCGCCCTCCCTTGCTCGTCTTCTTTGTGCTCGTGCTGACGCGGTCGTCGGCCATGGTGCTGTCGGCGTCGAGGTCCACGCTCTGGCCGTCGCCCGGACTGCGCCGCCGCATCGTGCCGGTCGAGACGGTGATGAACTCCTCCTCGCTGTCCGACTCGCCGAGGTCGTAGAGGATGGGCATGTGGAAGATGCCGCCGCCCGTGGCCGCCACCGCCGCCGCCGCCATGACCGGCCCGTCGTCGTCGTCACCGTACGTCTGCTGCACCGTGAGCACATCAACCTCCTCGTCCTCGAGGTCCAGGCGGCGCTTGGTGAGCTCGGCCTGCGGGTGCACGTCAAACTCGTCCTCGCGCTCAATGTAGATCTCGTTCTCCTCGACCTCGGCAAAGTCGGGCGCCAGCGCCGACCACTTCTGCGGGCTGGTGACGGACCAGATGTTGATGCGGCCGGTCTCGAGCCCGCAGGCGGCCAGCAGGGCGCGGTGCGGGTGCCACTCGATGACGCCCTGCTCCTCCTTGGGGCCCTCGAGCATGCGCACGAGCGAGCCGTGGCTGCGCTCCCAGATGTAGAGCTCGTGGTTGTTGTAGGTGGACGCGGCGACGTACTCGGCCGTGGGGCTCAGGGCAATGTGGTTCCACGACAGGCGGTTGACGACGTCCTGGAACTTGTGCTCCTCGGGTAGCTGGATGGTGTCCGGGTCGAGACCGGGGCTGGCCAGGTTGGGCATGTGCAGCGAGCGGATGATGCGGTCCTGCGCGTTGGCCAGCAGGATCTTGCCGGAGTGGTTGAGGCGCAGCGTGGTGATGACGCCGCCGCTGACCTTGCGCGAGAAGAGGACGTCGAGCGTGGCGGCGTCGATGATGTTGATCCAGCCCTTGCTCGTGGCCGACAGGATGTGGGCGCCGTTCTTGGAGTAGATGGTGACGGTGGTGGTCTGCTTGGCGTCCTCCTTGGCCCACTTGTCGCGCTGGGCGGCGTCGTCGGTGTGCGGGCGCTTGGGCCGCGACGGCAGCACGTGCTTGACGTCGATGGGCGCGCTGATGTCGACCAGCAGCGCGTCGTCCTCGAAGATGGACGCCACAAAGTGCGTGACGCGCCAAGGGTGCAGCTCGGCAATGTAGACGGGCGCGTCGAAGCGCACCTCGCGGTGCTTGCGGCCGTCGTGCAGGTCCCAGAGGATGGCCTTCCAGCCCTGGCACGCCGACAGCAGGTAGCGGCCGCAGCGCGACCAGCTCAGCGACGAGATGCTGCGCGAGTGGCCGCGGAGCTTGCGCGCCACGCCCATTGTGTCAATGTCCCAGACGACGACGACGCCATCGACGCGGCCCGAGGCGAGGTAGTCGCCCTTGCGGTTGAAGCGCAGGCACGTCGCATGGCCGGAGCGGATGGTGTTGGTGATGTGCTCGGGGTAGTCCTGTAGCAGGTAGTCTTCGGACAGGAGTAGGTTCATATTGGGGGGGGGGGGGGTGGAGGGGGGAGTGGTTGAGGAGATGATGGCGGGCAGTGAACTTCGTTGGGTGGTCAATGGCTGCCGTCGCGGGGATTACAGCCGCGTTTTGCAGGCGTTAGTGGGGGCCTCTGATTGGCCACAGCCTAGCTTGCGGTGTGACTAGTGCTGTAGGTAGCGCTGTAGCTAGCGCTGTACTAGCGCTGTAGCTAGCGCCGTAGTGCCTGCCGGTGCACGAGGCTGCTATCAGACCTTCACACCACAAAGAGCACCCCTCACTTTGATTGATCCACGATTGTTTACCTTTTGTCTGGGTTGTTCTTGTTCTTGTTCCTGTTCCTGTTCTGGTTTTCTGTTCCTGTTCTCTATTTTCTGTTTCCATACAAGAGTCAATTGTTGCATTCGGCAGAGTGCACGCCGCTATTTTGATCACAAGCGATAGACCGCCCAGGCTACACAATGGCCAACTCAAAGTAAGAGACTCCTCAATCGCCCAGATATCATGACGGCATGGCGGCACAACAACACGACAGCACTTCATACACAGAGCTGACATGGCAGATACGAATATGTCCGTGCTTTCGAGCAGCCGGACACGCTGTTGCCCAACACCTGGATCGTGGTGCGCATCGACGGTCGCGGATTCACAAAGTACGTCTCTTACGTTTTTCCATCCTCCAAAACTCCACGACGCTGACCACAAGACTCTGCGACCGATACTCGTTCGAAAAGCCAAACGACAAGCGTGCCCTCGATCTCATGAACGCCGCCGCCAAGGCCGTCATGGCCGACCTGCCCGACATTGTGCTGGCCTACGGCGTCAGCGACGAGTACAGCTTCGTCTTCCACAAGACCTGCCAGCTGTTTGAGCGCCGCGCCAGCAAGCTGGTGACCACCGTGGTGTCGACCTTTACGGCCTTTTACGTGCACCTGTGGCCGTCCTTTTTCGGGCCGTCGGGCGGCGTCGTGGCCGGCCGCGACGAGGACGGCGTGCCCGTGGTCGACTTCAGCACGCTGTCCGCGCCGGCACCCGAGCCGCTTGCACCGCCACACCTGCCGACGTTTGACGGCCGCGCCGTCTGCTACCCGAGCGTGCAGAACCTGCGCGACTACCTCAGCTGGCGGCAAGTTGACTGTGAGTGCCGAGTACTCGTTACCCTCTGAACTGCCGATCAACTGAAAACTGACCGCCACGCGCAGGCCATATCAACAACCTCTACAACACAACGTTCTGGGCGCTCGTCAAGCAGGGCGGCATGGACACGGTGGCCGCGACGGAGCTGCTCAAGGGCACGTTTTCAGCCGATAAGAACGAGATTCTGTTTTCGCGCTTCCAGATCAACTACAACAACGAGCCCGAGATGTACAAAAAGGGCAGCGTGGTGTTTCGTGATGTGAGTCGCCTGCTCGACGTTATACTCGATGACTGACTGACTGACTGACTCTCTAGTACGAGCTTGTTGACCCTGCAGCGTCGGCGGGCGTTGCCGCAGCCGTCGAGGGCCAGGCGCAGCCAGCCGTCGTGTCCAAGTCCAAGGCCGAGGGCGACAAGAAGCGCCGCTCCAAAGCGCGCATCACCGTCGAGCACGTCGACATCATCCGCGACGAGTTCTGGGAGTGTCGGCCATGGCTTCTGACGGGCCAGCCAGGAACACTGCCCAAGCAGCTATAGGGCTGCTTTCTTTTTTTTTCTTCCCATATTCTTCACAAGGCGTTCGGGATGGGTTGGGTCAGCATGTTATGCCGCGATATGCCGCCACACGATTATTGAATACCACGCAGTGCTCCTAGGAGGCTTTTGAATAACGTCTTGTCTTTTGTAAAGTGTATTCCAGTAAACCAAGAACAGTCGTAAGTCGCTTTTGTATATCCAACCCAGGCTTCGCTAATGCGCAAAAATTATAAACAGACCTCCAAGTATAAGAAAGAAAGAGAAAGAAAGAAAAGACGAGAAGCAGACACGAGAGCAACCGCTATGCTTTGGCCTTGGCCTCGCGCTTCTGCTGCCTCCGTGCCTTGCGCTCTGCCTTTGTCTCGCCCGCCTTGGCCTCCGCCTCGAGCCGCTTCTTCTCGGCCTTTTCTTGCTTCCATTTTGTCTTTGCCTCCTCCTTTCGTATTCTGGACGCCTCCTTCTTTGCTACTTTTTTGGCAGCCTTTTTTGCCTCCTTCTTGGCCGCCTTCTTGGCAGCCTTCTTGGCAGCCTTCTTGGCAGCCTTCTTCTCGGCCTTTTTGGCTGCTTTTTCCTCTTCCTTCTTCTGCTTCTTGGCCCGCTTCCGCTCCGAAAGCTCTTCGCCGCCATCGACGTCGTCTTTCCGTTTCCGCTTCTTGTCTTTTTTGTCCACCACTGTCAGGTCGCGCTCCGGCGTCGTTGCTGCCGTGCTAGCTTCATTTGCGCTGTTTGACGTCGTCGTCGTCGTCGTCGTTGTTGTCGACGTGGTCGACGCCTCGTCCCCCAATGTGCCGCCCACCGTGCCACCACGCACAAAATGCGCATACAGCCCGTACGCCCCGCGGTACTTGTTGGCGCCGTGGTTGCCCGTAATCATCTCCAGCCGCGTCAGGCCCTTCTTGGGAGGTGCCGTCGTCGCTGCTGCTGCTGCTGCTGCTGCTCCCCCAGCCGGCGCCGCCATGTTCTTGATCTGCTGGTCAAAGGCATCGAACCACCACTGGTCGGTGGCAGCCGCCTTGCGATGGACGGAGTCGACGCCGAGGCCCTGGCGGTCGGCTTTGCGCGAGAGCAGCAGTGGCCGGGCAAGGCCGGTGGAATCGTCGGTCGGGTGCAGGGTGTGGCCGAGGCCGCGCCAGCCCTGTTTCTTGAGGAGGCCGCTGGCGTCCATTGTGCGGGGGTCCCAGGTAGTTTATGGGATTGAAAGAATGTATTTTGGGGGTTTATTGGCTCATGCTGCTTGGTATCTTGAACGACTTGATTTCTCGGGGATGAGGGCGGAGAGAGTCGCGATGGATTGTGTTCTGCCAAAATATTTTGTTCGTTTTTTCTGCCGGCTATTTGTGATAATAGAGTGGGTCTTTCCACCGCCTTTATGCTCCAGGCGCACTATTACTCGTACGACGTACTGCATACACTATTCCTTCTGTAAAATAGCGCTACAGCAGTGCCTTTTACTTGTCTTTGGCACATTGACTTGGCGATACTCTCTTTTGATTTACCACATGCTCGTAGCCAACATACCAACAACATAATCATAAGTCATGTTAATTTTTGCTCCAAACTCTATGAAACCGTGTTCTTGGCCACAATGCCCCGCGCAAACTCCCCAAAGGTAATGTGCTGCGCGCGGTCGACCTCGTCGCCCAGGTTCGGCTGCGTAAAGACGGCCAGCGTGTTGCGTGCAATGCGGCTGGACGGCCCGCCCGAGCCCGCCTTGGCGCCCTTGACAAAGTGCGGCACCGCCTTGAACTGGCCCGCCGTGATCCGCTCCAGCGCCTCGCCCGTCTGGAAGGCAATGCAGTCGCGCGGGATCTTGACCTGCACAATGGCGCCCGTGCGCGACTGGATGTAGAGGCCGGCGTCGGGGTCCGGCGACGCGTCGAGCTCGGCGAGCGGCGGCAGCGAGGTTGTGCCGCCGCTGCCGCCGTCGGGTTTGGTGTCGACCTGCGCCTCGTCGACAAACATGGCCGACGTCAGGCCCGTCAGGCACCCGTGGTCCAGGTGCGTGGCGCACCAGTCGTCGTCCACCTTGTTGCTGCTGTCGGCGTCGGGAGTCTGCGCCTTCTGGGGGTAGTAATGCAGCAGCCGCGCCTTGGTCGTCGTCGACGTGCTCACGACGCCCTCCAGGTAGCCGGCCGGGTAGTCGGGGATGGCCTGCGTGGCAAAGCGGTCGCAGGCGCGCGCCACCAGCACGGCAACGTCGATGATGAGCGAGCACAGCTCTTCCAGCGCGGCCTTGAAGCCAGGAAGCACGCCGTCGGCCTCGGCCGGCCACAGGTTCGGCGACAGGTACTCGGGGAACGTCTCGGGCGAGAACTCAGCCGTGGGCTTGGCACACGCGAGCGTGGGATCGACGTAGAAGGCGCAGTTGGCGTAGTACGAGCCCTTGAGCGTGTCGACCTGGCCGTTCTTGAGCGTCTCTTTGCCGCACGACCAGCCCGTCAGGTAGCGCGCCGGCTCGTTCTCGAGCTTGGCCAGCTGCTCGTCGGAGAGGTTGCCCAGGTACGATGCATACGAGAGCAGGCGCCGGCGCATCTCGGGGAAGGCGGCGGGCACGTCCTTGACGACGAGGATGCCGAGCGAGTCGGGGCCGAATGCCTCTTGCAGCTTTTCGAGAGCGACCGTCCCTTATGAGTCAGCTGATGGCTCTTTTTTTTTAAAAAAAAAAAAAAAAACACAGGCTCACCATTTTTGAGGTCCTCGAGGGACACTGTCACTGCTTGCGCGAGAGGTGCCATTGTTCCTGGAGAGAATGGCTTTGTCGTCTGTCGTCTGTGTACTGCGCAAAAGTCCGGATGGCAGACAAAATGACCCGATGCCATGCGACAAGCCCGCCCTCTAGTATATTTTTTAATACGCGATACAGAAATACCGAGGATGGACGCTGCGGGCGGCTGGCGCCGGCCCTTCCCCCCTCGCGACTCTCCTTCTTCATTAGGAAACACGAAAAGATAAGCCAAGCTCGCCTTTGGCTGAAACTATGTCCCGGCTGTGCGCTGCCATGTGGAATAATACTCGATTTGTGCAGTGTTTTCTCATGTGCCCGTCTGGAAATCTCCTGATCCCGCGGCGATCAGTACGATCAATGTCTCCGAGAGAAAAGTTAAAAGAAGAGACCGTCCGCTCCCCGCCGACCGACCGGCCAGGTCCTCTGCCCTCTTGGGAGCAAATCAGCTACTCGACTCGTACGGCTTTTTTATTGCTATTTCCATTATATCTACAAGTATTATTTTGATATTGTTTCAATTTTTTATCAAATTAAAAATTACAAATATTTATCTCTTTGCATGTGATCTATTTTATCTGAATTGTATCCTGCTTGACAATATTACTAAGCAATGAACATGCCGTTCATCTGATAATTCACCCGGATGCCATTATCTTTGACGAATACTGCAAGCAGCGACTGCTCAAATGAACCATTCCGTATTCCGTACTCTGTACTTCATAAGTTGAGAAAATCAACATGAAAGCCAAGAAGAAAACGACTTGATAATTCAGTCGCATGCATGTGACTACTCGGACTGATTACTAACAGCGACTGCCCGGACTGATTACTATTCATCACTGCAAGAGCGAGCAGCTCCGTAGGACTTTGCACCAGAAATAACGTAACATTAACCCAACAGAACGAATCTCTTTCAAGCTGGCAGAATGTGAAGCAGCAACCGGCGCTCCACCGCGTCTTTCCCGGAACGGCAAAGGCGCACCGCAAGCGCCACGGCGGTGAAAGGCAGCCGTTCCGATTTCAGTTGTGCCTGGGTAGCACCTTCCATTGTGTTAATAGTGTTGAGAGGGGTAATCCTTCCCTGAGAGAAGACCGCGTACTCGTAGCTGAGAGGACCCTCCGTTATTTTTCGGTGGGGCGCGCCTTCCCGCTCTGCAGCGACAGCGACCTCCTGGATCGGCAGAACTCGACTACTGGGCAGTTGCGGTCTCTTTCCCTCTCTCTCCTATTTCTATTTTCCCGCTCCTGTCCTTCTTCGTTCTCTTCCTCATTTTCTCGCGACTTCAACTCGATTATACCCTCCTCCTCCCGTCCCACGAGCTTTCATCAACCCCCATCCGCCACAATGCCTTCCGTGCCCCCCGTCTACATCGTCTCCGTGGCCAGAACCCCGGTTGGTTCTTTCCTTGGGTGAGCTCTTCTTGCCCTGCCCTGCCCTGCCTCGGCCGCTTTTTGGCCGGCTGCCGACTCGAGCTTCCCGTCGTCGTCTCGGTGCCAATGCCTGCTAACACGCCTCTCTGCAGCTCTCTCTCGAGCCTCAGTGCCATCCAGCTGGGTGCCCACGCCATCAAGTGTATGTTTGACTCCCCTGTCCCCCTTCCTCCCCTCAACGTCTGCCCCGCATTGACTAACACCTCTCCCCCCCCCCCAGCTGCTGTTGAGCGTGTCCCCGAGATCAAGCCCGAGGATGTTCAGGAGGTCATCTTTGGCAACGTCCTGTCTGCCAAGTAAGTTGATATCTCACAGGCCTTTCTTGTCTGCCTTGTCTGCCCCCTTCTTGCCTTTCTAACGTGCTCCAGCCTTGGCCAGGCCCCTGCCCGCCAGTGCGCCATCCACGCCGGCCTCTCGCCCGGCGTCATCTGCACCACGGTCAACAAGGTCTGCGCGTCGGGCCTCAAGTCCATCATCTTTGGTGCCCAGACCATCATCACCGGCAACGCCGACATTGTCGTGGCGGGTGGCACCGAGTCCATGTCCAACACCCCCCACTACCTGCCCACGCTGCGCACCGGCACCAAGTACGGCAACACGCAGATCATTGACGGTGTCCTGAACGACGGCCTCACCGACGCCTTTTCCAAGGAGCACATGGGCATCCAGGCCGAGCTGTGCAGCGCGACCCACGAGATCAGCCGCGAGGAGCAGGACGCCTACGCCATTGCGACCTACCAGCGCGCGCAGGCCTCGACCGAGGCTGGCCTGTTCACCGAGATCGCCCCCATCGAGGTGCCCGGCCCGCGTGGCAAGCCCGCCGTGCGCGTCGACCGCGACGACGAGGTCAAGAACCTCAACGTGGACAAGCTCAAGACGGTGCGCCCCGCCTTCAAGCCCCAGGCCGGCACCGTGACGGCTGCCAACGCGGCCCCCATCAACGACGGTGCTGCGGCCGTCGTGCTCGTGTCCGAGGCCAAGCTCAAGGAGCTCGGCATCAAGCCCCTGGCGGTCATCCGCGGCTGGGGCGACGCCGAGCAGGCCTCTGAGCTGTTCACGACCGCCCCGGCGCTGGCCATTCCCAAGGCCATTGCCCACGCCGGCCTGACGCCTGCCGACGTCGACTTTTACGAGATCAACGAGGCCTTTTCCGTTGTTGCCCTGGCCAACATCAAGCTGCTGAAGCTCGACGCCGAAAAGGTCAACGTCCTGGGCGGCTCCGTCGCCATTGGCCACCCCCTGGGTGCGTCGGGTGCCCGCATTGTCACGACGCTGGCGACCGTGCTGGCGTCCAAGAAGGGCAAGATTGGTGTTGCGGGCATCTGCAACGGCGGTGGCGGTGCCTCGGCGCTGGTCATTGAGAACCTGCAGTGAGTTGATCTCGACATTTTTCGTTCAGGAGGAGGAGGAAGAGTTTGAACGGGTCGCGACGAGAATCAAGAAATATATAATACGAGTTTAATGCGAATACCTGGGCAGGCATGGAAAATGAGATTTTAGCGACGAAAGGAGGGCCAAGAAGGGAACTCTGAATGCAGAAACGTTTGAAAGTAACACGCCGTTTTCCCTCACTAGGTCTCTCGGGAGCTTAAAGCCGAACCTTTAGATGGCGTGAGTTCGGACGACGAGCCGTGCCGAGTGATTAGTCATCGTGATATCGGACGGTTTCCTTCCTTCCTATATTGTGAAAAGAAATAATCAATTCGCATTTCGGACTATAATAAATACTATTACTACATATACCAAGAGCAGAGGCAGTACACTGAGGACAAGAGACAAACGCACAAGCGATGAAAGGGGATCCTAGATCTAAACATACACAATACCAAAGAGAAGAAAGCAGACGAAAGCAGTGGAATAAAAGCATAGACGATAAGAGAATAGCAAAAAGAAGATAAGAAAAAATAACGAATAACCTCCGGTTTCATGCAAAGCAAGGAAACACTGCCGCCGGTTCGCCCGGATAAAGTAGTAGCAAAGGGAAATCAAAACAAAAATAAAATCAAATCAAAACAAACAAACAATCTGATTCCCCCCCCCTACCCCCCCGCCATCATGCAGACGTGTCCATCGCCGCCGCCGGCTTCTTGTCGCCGTTGGCCTTGGCCGAAGTCTCCGCCGCCACGACCAGCGACGCGCCGGTGCCGTCGGGCAGCACGCCGTCGTTGACCCACTGCACGAACTTGGCCGTCTGCGCGCGCACCTCCTCCTGCGTCTTGTTCTTCATCCACGCGTTGTTGATGACAAACTTCTCGCGGAACCGCTGCTCGCGCCGGGCCTGGCGCCGCGCCGTCTGCGCCGCCTTCTCGGCCAGCCGTGCGCGGCGCTGCTCGGCACGCGCCGCCTGCTTCTTTCGCCGGCGCGCCTCCTCGTCGTCGTCCTCCGCCTCCTCCTCCTCTTCCTCCTCCTCCTCCTCCACCACGGGCTCATGGTTGTAAATAAAAAACTCCGACGTGCCCGGCCCGTACACAATCGCCGACGAGTTCACGCAGATGCGCAGGTCCAGGTTCTCGCTAAACGCCGTCGCCTTGCGCCCTTCGCCGTGGCTGTCGGCCTCGGCCGCGCTGCCGTGGCTGCCGTCCTCAAACACCAGCGACCGCGCCAGGAACGGCTTCCGCAGGCGCGCCGCGTTGACGCCCTCGGTCGGCTCCACGCGCATGTACGACGAGATGTAGTACTGCCACCTCTCCCGGCGCGCCATGGCGTCCGCGTTGAACGTCGGCTCGTCGCGCTGCAGCCACCGCACCGCCACCTCGCTCTTGCCCGGGTACCACGTGATCTGGAACATCTCGCCGTCCTTGATGCACTTCTCGGCAAACTTGCGTGCGCTGATCTCCGCCGTGTAGCTCGTCTCCGCCTGCTGCCGGTTCGCCAGGAACTGCTGCACCAGGTCCGCCGTCTTGTCGCGGCTGTTGTCGCTGCCCGTGCTGCACACCAGCGCCTGCCGGCACAGCGTCTTGAGCAGGTCCTGGATCGTGTACAGCGTCCAGCCCTTGCGCAGGTAGTAGTGCCGCAGCACGTCAAAGTACCGGTTCTCGTCAATCTCCCCCGTGATAAAGTCCTCGATCAGCTCAAGCGTCTGCGGCCAGAACAGCTCCGGGTGCTTCGCGTCAAAGTACGCCATCCGCTCCGCCATCATCCCCAGCACCCGCCCCGCCCGGTCCGCGTTCTCGCGCTTCAGCTCCTCCAGCACGCTGTCCGTGCTCTCCTTGACCTCCTTGAGCCGCTTGTACAGTGTCTGGAACACGCTGAAGAACACATACAGAGTCTGGTTGGAGAACAGGTTGTACCACTGCCGCTTGAACGGCCCGTCCGCCTTGAGGTCCTTCTTGTCCGTCTCGCTGAGCGGGCTGTTGCCGGCCACCACCGTCGCACGCGGCGCCGTGGGCAGCCACCGCTCGTTGGTCAGCTCCAGGGCCGACGTGGCCGGAGGCGCCGGCGTGCCCTCCGTGCCGGGCGCATCCGGCATGTCCTCTTCGTTGGCCGCGTTCACGTCGGGCGTGGTCTCCTTGGAGCCCGACGACCCGGCCGTGTCCTCTTTGTGGTGCCGCGAGGAGGACGACGACGACGACTTGCCGTTGCCGTTGCCATTACCGTTGCCGTTGCGGCCCGGGTCCAGCACACCGCGCAGCAGGTCCGACTTCTTCGTAGCCGTGCGGCGGCTGCTGCGGCCGTTGGTCAGCTCCGCCGGCGTCGCGTCCTCGCCGTCGTCGTCGCCCGAGTCGCGGTCGATATCCGCCAGCCGCTGCGCCACAAGCTCCTCGGGGATGTCAAAGAACTGCGGGATAAACGTCTCAAAGAACTCGGTGATGCGTTCCTTTTCGTTGGTGCCATGCTGCCCGCTGTTGAGCACATACAGCACCATGAACCGCAGCAGGTCCAGCAGCACGTCGCGGTCCGGGAACTCCCACAGGAACTGATGCACGCTGGGCGTGCTCTTGGCGTCAATCGCCGCCACCCCGCGCCGCTGCTCCTCCCGCTTCGTCTTGATCACGTCCACCAGGTGCTTGGCCGACAGATTGCGCTTGTCATTCGACTTGACCTGAATGCCCATATGGTCTAGGCTCTTGAGGTGCATAGCCTCCGTCTGAGCCATCCAGACCTTTTCCCATTCACGCTGCGAGAAACGCCACTCCTCGTCCTTCTGCTTTAGACGCGCCATGATCACCGGCACCGCAGCAAAGGGGTGCGCAAACATGTCGGCCGCCACCTCGGCACCCTTTTCCGGCCCGTACACCTTTTTCAGCACCCGCTTGTAGATGGACGTGCTCTGGCCTCCCAGACCCGGAGGCATGCGGAAGTTCTCGCGCTCCGACGGCGCCAGCGTGAGCATCTGCTGGGCCAGCGGCTCCAGCAGCTGGATAAACTTTTGGTTGGCTTCAATGTAAAAGTCGTAGTCGTGGCGCTCCTCCTCGATACGGTGGAGGCCCTCTTCATAGCCGTTCTTGCGGTGCGCCACAAAGCCCGAGTCCTCCGACGCCCACGTCGGATGCGATGCCCACTCGTCATTGAGCACTGACTTACACAGCTCGTCGCGTCCACTGCAGCGCTTCAGGCGCTCGCGGCGCGGGAGTAGGCGGTAGCTAGGCCCGAAGCCCCGGCAGTTGCTCAGCGACACCTTGCCCGAGGGAGGCGCCGGCTGGTTGTCGATGATCTCGTCCTCGCCCGTGTAGCCCACAAAGTTCTTGAACCAGTTGAACAGCTCGGCATTGCCACCAATGAATGCATAGCTCTTGGAGACGAGCACGTTCACTTCGATCAGGCCGAGGCGGTACATGTTGGTGAGCTTGAGGAACTCGTTCATCGTCGTGCGGTTGGGCAGGAACTTCTTGACGCGCTCGAAAAAGGCGAGGGCCTCCTGCGTCTCCTGCATCATGCCGGTGGGCGGCAGCGGACCGGGCATGACAGGCGTGAGCGTCGGCTCTACCAGAGACGCGCCAGCGCCAGCAGCGTCCATGCCCTTGTGCGTGAGCTTGGTTCGCTTGTTTGCCACGGCGGCGCTAATCGGCGGGCCGCGAATCGCAGACGTCGCTGCGGCCAGCTCGACGGGGGCCGGCACAGGCGCAGGCGTCTGCTTGTCCTGCCGCGGCCGCTTCTTGTTCTCCTTGGTCGTGCTCGAGGGCGGCGCAAAGTTGCCGACAGGGGGCATCTTGGGCCCGTCGCGCGCTGTCTGGCTGGGCGGCGTGGTCTGCACCGACGCCGCAGGTGCTGGGATGTCCTCGCTGGGGCGGCCACCGGCCGGACGCGCATGTGCGGCTGACTCGGGCAGGAATTGCTTAAAGTCCTCGAGCAGATCAGGCGCACCGCTGAACAGAGTCGTCACCTGCCCATAAACTTCCTGGATCGGCTTCTGCTCGCGCTGATAGGTCTGCAGGATCTCGAGGAACTGCTTGTAGATTTCGGGTTTGTCCTGGAACCGGTTCTGTTGTGGGAAACACGGGGACATGGTTAGTTATAGAATAAGACGTAGAGGGTAAACAAGTCAAGACAAACAGAATGGATGGGGCCGAGCGACTTCGGTGAATGATGCTCATCCATGGCCAGGCGACATGGAAAGAGTCACTCTGGCAGCAGTGGCAAAAAAAAAAACAAGACGAAAAAAGATAGCTAGAAATCAAAGAGGGAGAGAAGCACGCGCTCACCTTGATTTTGTTGACATAGGAGATGGCATGGTTGAACTCGACCGGGCCGCGCTTTTCACCGCTGGCCTGCTGCGCAGCAGCACTGCCGTTCGGGCCGGATCCCGGGGCAGGTGTATGCGTGTTGCGCGACACAGGAACCTGCGAGGCCGCTGGGCCAGGCGCGCCGCCGTTCGGGCCACCGAGGCCTCCGTGGGGGCCGCGCGGACCGTTGTCGTACATGGACGAGCCAGGGCCGCCGTGGCCGTAGGGGCCCGGGCCCTGGGGGTAGGCTTGGCCGGGGCCGCCATAGGGTGCCTCGGAGCCCTCGACGCTGTGCTGGACATGCTGCTGCTGCTGCGGAGGCGGCTGCTGCTGGGGCCACGACCGAGGGCCCAGGTGCATGCCTCCGGGACCTGGCGGGACATGGGCGCCATCCTGCGGAACCGAGCGGCTTGCGCCGATGGAGTGGATGGTCGAGCCGGAGGGCGTCGTGACCCTGATGCTGTTGGGGTTGTTCTCCAGACCGCACTCGATGCGGTAGCCGGGGGGGAGGAAGGTGTTGAAGCCCTGGATCAGGTTGGGATGGCCGGCGAACAAGTCGGAGACGCGGCTGATGACGCCAGGGGTGTCGATCCTGCACACTGCTGTTAGTCGAGGGTATGTATGAAGATGGCGCGAGAAGGAGAAACGCACGTCTGGCTCTTAAAGTCCTTCATAATGTCCAGGAAGCGGTTGTACACGTCTGGCTGCTCGTGGAACTGAACCTTGACCTGGTCCAGGTAGCTGAGCGCGTCCTATTGCAAATATGGTCAGCTGCGAACAAATGCGACGACATGGGCACAAACAAAGCCAAAGCACTGGGAAAGAAGCGGACATACATTGAGGATGGGCTGCTGGCCCTGGGAGACGCCTGACCCAGAAGGACCGGGAGGGCCGGGAGGGCCGGGAGGACCACCGGGACCCTGAGCAGCATGGCTGGGGCCCATGGCACCGCCGCCGTAGGATGGGTGCGGAGGCTGGCCGCCGCGAAGATCGGGCTGCAGCGGGCCGCCGAAGCCAGGTGGTGGGCCAGAGCTGTTGGGCGGCACAGACGCGCCGTTGTGCTGCATCATCGAGTACATGGGCGGCTGCTGCGGGTGCTGCTCTTGCATGGAGGGGTGTTGCCGGCTGGGCTCCGCAGGGCCGTTGTGCATGACAGGCGGTGGTCCGCCGTAGCCGGAGACGGCGCCCTGCGGCGGAGGAGGGCCGTTCATCTGGGGAGGTGGTGCACCGCCGGCTCCGGCGCCGTGGTTGGCCAGCAGGCCGTTGGGGCTGTGTATGGCGCCGGCGATGCGCGAGGCAACGGGCTGGTGGATGGGGATGGACCCGGCCGAGCTGTGATGCGGCGCGCCGGGGGGTCCCTGCTGCTGCTGCTGCTGCTGCTGCTGCTGCGAGGGGGGGCCTTGAGGGGGGGGGTAGGGGTCGCGGGCGTGGTCGCGCGGATCGCGCTCGCGATGAGACATACTTGCTTCGTGGGGAAGCGCGGCCCGCGGGTAGGGGTGTTCGCTGATCTGCTGCTGCAGGACGCGACTGCTCTGCTGGGCGTCGAGGCCGTGATCTCTGTCTCGGTCTCGATCGCGGACGAAGCTGGGGCCGAGGTGCGGAGGAGGAGCGTTGTTCATAACTCGCCGGCAGGGGAGGCCGCGGTAAAGGGAGGCATTTATGTAGTGTGTTTGTCGAGGAGGTGTCGCGGTCCTATCGATGATGCGAGAAAGTGTTAGCAGAGAGAATAAGAGGGCGAGGGGTCTCGACTACGACGGCAGCGGGAGAAAAAGGGAACGCGAAAATCTCACGAAAAAGGATCAAGATTCATCGAGCGCAAAGAGCCCAAAGGAGCAGAAAAGAAAGACCAACATACCTTTCAACAGCTGCAAGCTGCTATTCCGCGTCAGCCTTGGGCTCGCGATCGAACTGATCGGGCGTGGGTGCGGTCTCCTGTTTGCGCTTCGAGCACCTGTTTCGAGGTCGATCTGCTTTGCCGAGACGGCAGAACGCGGATGCGACGATCGGAGCGCTGGTCGAAAGAAAGCAAAAAGGCAAAAGGCTCAGAGATGTGGTCTAAAGCGACGACACCGTGGACGGGAGATAAAATATCGGGAGCCTATGGTCCAAAGGGGGAGAGAAACGGGGAGGGGTGAGGCCGTGGTGAGGAAAAGTGAAGCAATAGAAATGGCGAGTTTTGCGGCGCGACAGGGCGACCAGAGCGAAACGAGACAACAACAGGCGCCCCCCAGCGTTGCACCTTCCCCCAGCACTGCACTGGCGTCACGGCACAAAAGGGGAGGGCTGGATTTTTTGCCGGCCCGACACCGATAAGAGATAAGCAAGGGGCGCCTGCCTTATCGGTCGAGTGCGAGGAGCTATCGCGCGATAAGAACACCACGTGACGCGCTAAGGCTATCTTATCGTTATCGTTATCTTATCGGGCGCGACGGATCTCGCACGACGTCAGCGATACCGGCAGGCGAGGAGAACCGTGGCGAGAGCAAAAACAAGCTGTCAGTTGAAGCTGTTGGTTGAAGATGTGGGAAATAATAATCTTATTGAGGAACTCCAAATTATGAAAACAGAAACAGAAACAAAAACAGAAACACCGCAGTGAAAAGACCCTAATCTGCCCTGCGTCGGTGGCCCATCCACAAATCCTCAACAGCTCAGACGTAACAGCTGCTTGCAGACATGCGATGCCCTAGTACAACATGCCATGGCTCGAAGCTGGTGTGATGGCGCTCAGGTGGCGTAGTTGCGCACGCCCTTGATAATCCACTAGAGAGAGAAAGTCAGTGCGTGTCCCTGCAGGGTACGAGCCTACGAGGTGAAGGTAGAGTATAGACTTACCACCTGGCCGTTGGCGACGGTGGAGGCGACACTGGCGACTTCGATGTTCCCGGGTTGGATCTAAGTAGCAGAAAAGTAAATATTAGCACGTGTTTTTGAAAAGAGAAAACACAAAGAGCGAGAGAGCGAAAGAGCGACGAGCGACTAGGCCCGACAAAACATCCAGACTTACCACACGCTTGCCCTCCGGAGTGGTCTCCCACCACATCTCGCCATCGCCCACCAGCGCATTTGCCTTGTAGTGCTCTGGCCATGGGCTGACGGGAATAATGTGGGACTCGACAAACCGCCTCAGGTTCTCCTGCGCCCGCTCTTGTCCTCCGGGGCCGTCGTAGACGTTCGCGCCATGGGTGCGGTAGTCCTCAGGGTCTTCCCACGGCTTGCGCGGCAGGGCCTCGATGGCCGAGTTGAGCGGTGCCAGCACGGTCGAGTTCTGCGTGGCATCGTCGAAGCGGTTGGAAATGGTCGCAAAGTCGCGCGTGAAGCCAGCAAATATGTTAATGCTGCGGTCACGGCCCATGACGTCCGAGAGGATGATCGTGCCGGCGTCGGGTCCGGAGCCACCGGGGCCAGGCTGGCCGGGAGATGTAGGGTTGGCTGGGCCAGCCGGCGGGAGCGGCGGCGGCGGCGGAGGCATGGCAATGGGCTGCTGTTGCTGGCTGTCCAGGCTGTCCAGGCTGTCGTCGTTAATGGGGGCCACCTGTGGCACGATCAGTTGGGCGGAGACGGCGATGCTCAGCGATGCAAGGATCGGCAAAGACGGCAATCTCATCGTCGCTGATGATGATGATTCTCATGGGAGGAAAATAGGATGATAGGACCGAAGACAATAACAAAAGGGATGCTGTCGATAGGTGATGCTCTGTCTGCCTGATTGTCGTCATGTGGCGTGGGGCATGATGTCAGCAGTTTCACCTACATATCACTATCACGTGACCACACGGGATAAACTGGTGCTGCACATCTTGCACGAGCATAAATGCCAGATAATAGCCTCTCTATTCTTTTTTAATAAAGTCCGTGTGAGCTTATTCATCAATAGCGAAACTGCAATGTCTGTTCACATATCATGACTGTGCGTTGATGCAGTCATGCCGTCGCTCCCCAAGAATGCGCTCGTGATGCTTTTAAGTGACTGTTTACTAAGTCCCTGTGCTCCTGTCGTAGAACGCCGCTACTGCTGCACTACGGCTCCGTGAATCTTGACCTTGTCGCCCGCCAGAAGCTTTGAAAATACGGAGTAGTCACCCATTTCTCAGCCTCCGGAGAATTTGACGTATTTGTTTTCATGCCTCACTCCCTGTAGTAGCTGTGCAAAGGTGGATAAAGTTACACGCAAGTAGTCTACCTTACTTCAGTGCTGGGTTGCTACGGCGAAATTCGCCATTTTGGGCGACGTACGGGGAAGATGGCAATAAGAATGAAGTCATGTGACCGTCGATTTACAGCATCTACGAGTACGGCCATCACGGTGCTCAGCCTTTCGCCCTTTCCCCCTTTCTCCTGTCTCTCTCGAGTTATGTTTACAATTTTCGATCAGTTCATGATTCATCATCCCTCCGGACAGATCGGCAGCCTCCCCTCAATAGAACTTTGGTCTCCAATGCCACTGATGCGGCTGGCGGCTACCATATTCCTTGCGGAGACCCCGGAATTCCTTTGGCATGTGAAAGACAAATAACTGTAAAGTCTGGAGTATGAGTGGCAGACTTTGTACTCTGTACTACCCCGTAGACGAAACAAGAAATACTGCCGCTTCCGGGCGCTCGTGACAGCGCCTGACCTGTTTTTATCCCAGTGGCTTACTCGTCCTCCGTAGGCGCCAGGTGCGAGGTGAGAGTCGGAGAAAAGCACATGCTGTGGAGAAGTGAGAATTAGACTGAAGGGGAACTGGGGCAGCTCGACTCCAGTATTGACTTGTGACTCGGCCTGGGGCCGAGTCGTTTGGTTGTGGCTATGGACTCCGTACTTCACACGGAGTATTTGCCTCTTGTTGAAGCAACTGTGGCCGGCGTCGTATTATTGATTGCCCTCGCTATATCTTTGCGACAGGCCTGTCGGTCGTTCTTGCCTATTCGTCGACGTGGCTTCCAGCCCGAGCCATGGGGGGCATGCGTTGAATGGGGGAAAGTGGGTTCTACGGGCCTCGGCTAACAGTCGCGCGTAGCATACCGCCGTGAAGGCTGGATAGCTCGGTTCATGTTACAGCGATGTGCGAGCAGGTTGCTGTGCAAGCCGGAAAACAAAAGCAGAGTTTTTTAAGTTCTTCACAGCATAGGAATGGGAGAAAGTGAAAAGGACTGAAGAACAAATAGATGAAAGTTATTCTGCAAAAGGAGGGCGCATCGATACTCATACTCGTACAGAACAGAAAGAACGATGGAGGAGCATGAGTACTCGTACAAGTACCCGTACAAACAGACGCGGCCCTATCCACAGTAGAGTTAACCCAGTGCACTGTGTCCCTGCATGCCGTGGCATGCTGGTCAGGCCGTTTGCAGCTGCGATCCCGCGTTGCTAGGGGCAAAGCCGCTGAATCTGTCTCAACTCAGTATGCCATAACCTACCCATCTGAGACGGCTACATGTACTCCAAAAGTACCCCATACCCTACAGAGGACAGTCGCCATGCAGGACGTTGATGACAATAGCGACGAGCAGCAGCTGTCTGTATTGGCACTGTACGAATACTCCCTGTGGCAGGAGCAAAGCCAGGTGACGCGATGGCCGATGGAGCCACTCCTCGTTACCCCAAAAATCGACCTCGGCACTGCGGGGGCTCCACTCGTGCGCTGCCTGCGCTGAAAGTCACGAATCAGCGAGCCAGCAGTTCGGCTTAGCTCCGCATTATGGCCTGGCCGTTCGTCATGGGGAGAGGGCAACTGCCTACCTCGACACTGATGGGCGCACCTGCTGTAGAGGCAAAGCCCATGCCATGGCCTCGCTCGGCAGACTAACGGCGAGGCAGGCGCATGCCGCTGCTCCTTCCCCTGCTTCTCCCCATAATAATACCGCGTTGCTAGACCCCACAGCACCTGCTCTGGTCGGCTTTCTCCAGATTCTGGTGCCTTTTCGCTTTCATTGACCTTGTCCCGTCTTCATTTATATTTCTTCTCATTCTCTGCTCTTTTTTTCTTTCTTTCTTCTCCCCCCTTCCTTCTCTTCTTTCTTCGCATCTCTCTCGTCTCCTTCTCCTTACCTCTCTTCCTCTTCTTCTCCATCCTCATATCTCCCCCCCCCCCCAACTTCACCTGAGACTCGCAGGCTTCATCATCGCCATCTTTCTCACGACATTTCCGACGTCTCTTTTCTCTTCTTCTCCCTCTTCTCTCCTTTGCACATTTCCAGCAAAATGGCGCCCAGAGTGATTGTTGTCGGTGGTGGTCGTACGTATTTACCCTGACATGTGATTCTCCTCACATCCCCCGACGCACGCAAAGAGCCGCCCAGCTACTTTACTTGCAAGCCACTCCCATTCGAACAATTGCGCTGACTATTTCTCTCTTCCAGTGTCTGGCCTCAGTGCTGCTCACACCATCTACCTCGCCGGCGGCAACGTCGTCGTCGTCGACAAGCAGAGTAGGTCTCTCCCCCCCCCTAGACCCTGTCCGAGGTCCGCGGGTCCTCCTCTTTCTGCGAATCTCACGCTGACCCTCCTCCCCTTCTAGGCTTCTTCGGCGGCAACTCCACAAAGGCCACCTCGGGTATCAACGGTGCCCTGACCCGCACCCAGGTCGAGCTGGGCATCCAGGACAGCGTCCAGCAGTTCTACAACGACACACTCAAATCCGCCCGTGACAAGGCTCGTCCCGAGCTGATCCGCGTCCTGACCTACAACTCTGCTTCTTCCATTGAGTGGCTGCAGGATATCTTTGGCCTGGACCTGACTCTGGTCTCCCGTCTTGGGTGAGTTGATTTGGTGGCTTTTTTTTTGCTGTTGCTTATGTGCCATTTTCTAACATCTGGCAGTGGTCACTCCCAGCCTCGTACCCACCGTGGCCACGATGCAAAGTTCCCCGGCATGGCCATCACCTACGCCCTGATGCAGCGTCTTGAGGAGCTGGCCGAGGCCGAGCCCGAGCGCGTTCAGATCATCAAGAAGGCCCGCGTCACTGGCCTGAAGAAGGACGGCAACGTGATCAGCGGTGTCTACTACGAGTCCGGTGGCGAGGCCGCCGAGCTGGACGGTCCCGTGGTCCTGGCCACGGGCGGTTACGCTGCCGATTTCACCGACTCGTCGCTGCTGAAGAAGTACCGCCCCGACACCTACAACCTGGCCACGACCAACGGCGCCCACGCCACGGGTGACGGTCAGAAGATGGTCATGTCCATTGGCGGCAACGGCATTGACCTCGACAAGGTGCAGGTGCACCCTACTGGCCTGGTCGACCCCAAGGACCCGAATGCCAAGACCAAGTTCCTGGCTGCCGAGGCTTTGCGTGGCGAGGGTGGTCTGCTGCTCAACGCTGACGGCGACCGCTTCTGCGACGAGCTCGGTCACCGTGACTACGTGTCTGGCATGATGTGGAAGGAGAAGGACAAGGGCAAGTTCCCCATCCGCCTCATCCTCAACTCCAAGGCGTCCAACGTGCTGGATTTCCACACGCGCCACTACTCGGGCCGTGGCCTGATGAAGAAGATCACCGGCAAGGAGCTGGCCAAGGAGATTGGCTGCACGCCCGAGCACCTGCAGAAGACGTTCACGACGTACAACGCCATTGCCGAGGGCAAGGAGAAGGATCCCTGGGGCAAGAAGTTCTTCCACAACCTGCCCCTGGACATCAACGACGACTTCCACGTGGCCCTGATGGAGCCCGTTCTGCATTTCACCATGGGTGGTGTTGAGATCAACGACAAGTCGCAGGTTCTGAACCACGAGCAGAAGCCGTTTGAGGGCCTGTACGCCTGCGGCGAGCTGGCCGGTGGTGTGCACGGTGCCAACCGCCTGGGTGGCTCGTCGCTGCTGGGCTGTGTCGTGTATGGCCGTGTTGCCGGCGACTCTGCCAGCAACTACCTGTTCCAGAAGGCGCTGAAGTCGTCTGGTGCGGGTTCTGCTGCCCAGCGTCTGGGCCAGATCTCCCTGCACATCGACCCCTCGCAGCCGGGCAAGATCTCGGTGGAGTGGGGCAGCGGCAAGAAGACGTCGGCCGGCTCCAACGACGACGACAACGGCTCGGGCAGCAGCGGCTCCAGCGGTGGCTCCGGCGGCAGCGAGGTCGCCCCGGCCCCGGCTGCCAAGGCGGCCCCCAAGGCCAAGGCCTTTGAGATCCCGGCCAAGGAGTACAGCATGGAGGAGATTGCCAAGCACAACACCAAGGAGGACCTGTGGGTTGTTGTCAAGGGCGTGGTCATGGACCTGACCAACTGGCTGGACGAGCACCCGGGCGGTCCCCAGGCCATTATGAACTTTATGGGCCGCGATGCCACGGAGGAGTTTGAGATGCTGCACGACGACGAGGTCATCCCCAAGTACGCCCCGAGCCAGGTCATTGGCCGGGTAGCAGGTGTTGAGCCCACTCTCGAGTTCTAAGCAAGGAACTTGTCTGTGGTAAAATGTGGCTGTTTTTGAGACTTGCGAGATACGATAGTTGGTTCCAATATCCGGGACGGTCTTGGTATATTTCCCCTTGTTTTTTGTTATTCTTGTGGTTGAGGATCTCAGTTTGTAATGCTCTTATGTTGCAAATGCTTTCTCTTGTATTTTAAGCCTATTTATCTTTTTCTACTTCTCCAGAGCTGTACAGATCCCCGGAGATGAGATAGTCAATTTGAATCGAACTTGAATGGAGCAATCACATGATATGTAAGTACGGATTTGTAGGAGGCGCGGCATCGTGTGTACGAGTACGCATACGGAACAGGAGGAGGCTGGAGGGTTGGCATGTGATAAAGGGATAAGGATGGAATTGTGGAGATGCCTGTTTTGTGGAGAGCATGATACCCCGTATGAGCACGGAGTACCCACAAAACAGCGCTCCCCGCTTCTGGACTCGGCTCTAGGCTGCCGACATCACCAAGTAAATAGTCGCGATCACAGGATACTAGAGTCTACAAATAGAGCACTGCAGAGATTATAAGTGCCGTCAATAAGCTGCATCGGCACGGAAGAGCCCGCTCGAGCATCTGAAATGATACTTGGCAGGCTTCATTTACCGCGCCGGCTTCATCCCGCACAAGCCGTCGATATATTGCCGTCGACGTCTGTCCAAACTGAGGTGTTTTGCTATTGATACGCGGACTCAGCAAACTGGGATGGATTAGACACGTGCGCCAAAGTGATATTTAGTGGAATGAGAGGTTGGATGCTCGACACCATGCACAGTGAATCCACGGCAATGCTACATGGAGACGGCATCACATAACCTATCTCTGATGATCAGAAGCTACGGCCTTGTTTTTATTTGTCGTGGTGGGATTCATACTGCACATGCATATGAAATGTAAGCCAGTGTCAAAAATCTAATAGCGTCAATAGCTATTTTTATTGATAGATCGGCAGAATACTTGAAGGATTGTTACCTGGTGATTTCGTTTGACGGCTGAGAATGGTGGTTCCTATTCAGGTATCCCTCACCGCCAGGTGCCAAGGGCCAGCATTTTTTCGAACAATATCTTTAAACGTCCGTCAGTGTGATATGATATGTAGCCGTGTCGGACGTATGATCCATTTAATGCGTTTGTAATAGAGAAGGCAGCTGCAGTGCGTGCTGGACATTTCTGTGACGATGGGCGTGGATATGGCTTCTGTCTATCACGTATACCCACACACTCAAATAGTTTCTTTTAGGCGCATGTCCATCTACTGTTGCTCGTGATATCGGCGATGGATAGGCATTATTAGCATATGATCAAGCAGTAGCATTCAAAGGATCTCAGGAATCAGAATCACCTGCCAAACACAGCCAATAACAGGAGTATCGTTACTCGTAGCGCCCGGACATACACACCTGTCATATAATATATCATAACACTATCTACACGTGCCGAATCAAGTTTATCGTGGTCTGTCCAGCCTTTTTAGGCAGAAGGCGGACATGGAAAGATGACACAGAGTACGGAGTACTGCCGGAGAAAACAGAACGTCCTCTCGTGACAGGGCGGACGAGGCACGGTCACGAAAGAACCGAGATCGGCGAACAAAATGCAATGTATAATGCAGAATGCCTTTCTACCGGTGCACGCTTACACGATCAGCGTTCACAATGCTGCACGGAGTAGGCCGCCCACAGGGTGTTCCGTTCGAGGCCAGTCCTTCTGTTTTTTTGTTGTTTTTTTTTTAGATATCTGCTCCTGGTCAATCCACAGGCGGGAATACGAGTACGACAGTAATGAACAGGACGCAGAAGATGCAGAGTTGGCGTTTTCTTGGCTTCTCGTCTGTCCCCCGAGAGGAAGGCACTGCAAGAGTCTCCAAGAAGCGGTGAGCCTGTTCCCATGCGAGGAGGTTGTGCTGTCTGATTCCTACGAGTAGACGAGTGAACAGGGTTCAGAACTACGAGTACATAAAAAGAACTGCATCTCATGTACCCAGTACGGAGTACATATGATGACATGCGAGTAGTATGCAGCCCTTGCTGCAAATCATAGATGTTGGTTCTCATGCTTTGATCATCACTGGTCACGTCGCAGAGCCTACGGAGTCCTCTGTTGTTCATCAGCAAATGTGAGAGCATAATCCGCCAGAGCTAAGGCTTTGATCTGACTGCAGGACGGCATCAACACCACTCCCCTATTTCTTGCATCCTCTGTGCCACGCGCACCTACGAGTACGAGTACAGCGCCACCAATGTGCATTGTTTGAGCAATGCCCAGTCCCTCCAAGCCCGTGAGATATGCTTCGGCTCCCTTGATGACCATGTTGATATCGCTGACTACATATGCTTGTCCGCCTACGACGTACGTGTCTCAACCCGGGCGCGCCGAGCGTCAGAAGTGCGTGTTCCAGAGGAGTCTGCGAGTATATCCTGCCTATTGACCGCATTGATTGCTGCTCACTGCTATGCAGGCGTGAGGCACCATTGCACTTGCACAGTTGCATGTAAGCTGCTCTTGTCGATACTGTGCATGCATAACATACTCCGTATGGTCTTAGTGCTGATGATCCTGGATAAAGTGGCTCGCGGTGGCAACTGATCTGCTTGGTCCGTACCATACTTGCCTCTGAACAGGTCGGGAACCAACGGCTGACGAGTTGGGCTGGTCATACTTTGTACTCCGTACACACTTTCCGGTTTCACTTCATCTTTTCCATCTTGACAGTTTCCAATACGGGCACGGATGTGACGCGCAAGCCGTGAAGCCCCCGTCTCATCTCGCGCGTATTGTAGTGTACGCTTCACGAGACATTCTAGGGAACGGCACTTGCTTTTCTCTATGGCTCAGCAGTATTGCAGGGCCTGGTACATGCTCGGCAGTGAGGCAGTGAGGCACGGAGTAGTGAGGCAGCTGAGTCAACCCCCGTCGGAAGAGGAGGGGGGACCGTTTCCGACGACAATGCAACCGAAGGAGGGGCCCCATGGGCAGACGACTGACTGACTCAACGTCTGATATGTCCGACACTACACGGTAAAATGCGAGCAGTCAAATGCCTGCCTGATGCCTGAATGCATAAGAAACGAGTCTCGATAGGCGTCGTCTAAAAGCTAGAAGTAGATGTGGCTGTAGGTAGCAGATCAGCACAGAACCGAGTCCATTTGATTATTCGATTTACAGAGTACGTATTCGTAAACATGCAAATGGAATCAAACGTATCTTTGACGGTCGGTACGGATACGAGTGAGTACTCTCGTACAGAGTCGATCACATCGACAAATGTCGTCTTTGTTCCTGGCTCTGAAGGGCCAAGTACTGTGTACTCCATTTTGAACGGAAGGCGCGCGTTAATAGCCTTGCATGGATGTCTCCGCTACTTCCACCGGACTTGGTTTTTAGTGTGCCCTCTCCGCCTTTTGAGTGCTTCTACGGAGTACACCACCGCGTCACGCTTCTCGATAGGCGGCCCTGTCGCTCGAGTCGACAGGTGGCCGGGGTCGCGGGGATGGCGTCTCAGACACAAAAAGAAAACAATATGCACGAAGGTGATGAGAAAGGACGAAGTGAAAGAAAAGAAAAGAAAAAGAAAAAAGCCACTAAAAAGACAAGTCGAAAAGAAAGTCCCTGTGGACCCTTCTGTCTGTTGGTCCAATGATAGCACGTCGTGACCCACCGGTGCTCCGCTCTTCTCTCCTCATTTTCATTTACGAGTACCAGTACGATAATATTCGTCTTCTTTCTATTGCTCCTTCCATCTCTCATCCAGTGTCACCCCGGTTGACGCTCTTGCCCGGCGGGATGTGAACTGTACTCCGTACGCTGTGAAGCCTTCAGCCAGAATTGCAGCCAGCCACATCAAGATTGAGAACACTCATAGCACAAATCAAAAACACGATCCATTGCATCACCCGATCCATCACAGCAAAAAAAAAAGGCTCTTTGCAAGGGTCCTTCTGGGGTTTGGGGCCATTTGTACACAATCTTACTCCGTAGTGCATGGCTGGGGTACGGAGTACGTACTCGTATCGCACTTGCCGACTGGGTATTTTCCCCCTTGGCGCCTGCTCGCTGGTGCCCATCGCTCTTTCTCTTGCTCGCGGAGAACGTGCCCTGGTGCCTTCCTCCCCGGCCCCCAGGCCCCGGCCGCGCTTTCTCGTTCTTGTCACCTCCTCGTCTCCTCGTCTCATCTTTCTGGTCTGCTACGACGTGCTCACCCGCAATGCCTCCTTATTACTCCGGGCACGCGGCGTCCTCTCCTTCCCTATGGGTCCGCTTTTTGTTACCCACACACACAACCACCGTCCACAAAAAACCGTACGCACCACCCCAAACTCATGCATGCCCAGCGCCCAGAAAGGGTGTGTCCACTACTAGCCGAGTCTGTCTTCCCCTCCACTTGCGCCTTCCCTCATTCCCATGCATACGCAGTCCTTTCGCGCCGTCTGTTCTCCCTCCCCCGTCTTTTTTCTTACCTATTCCCTCCCTTTCACTTCTGGGCCGGAGTATCACACTTGTTCCTTCCCCATACGTTCTCTCATTTTAGGGACCATTTGCCGCCCCCTTCTCCTCTTTTCCCACCTTTTCCCTCCCTCCTACTCCGTACTCCGTATTTTCGCTCTGCAGTCCGTGTACCCACCGCACTCTCTCCACACTTTTACTCTTGCTTTTCTCGTCCTTTTCCCATCGTCGACCTCTCTCCTCTTCATCCACTTTCTGCATTCCTCACCCCATCGAGCGCCAAAGCCTCGCCTCACCTCAACCCTTCTCCCTCGCAATGCCCTGATCTCTGCCGGCTCTTCTCTTCCTCTTCTCTCGCTTTTTTTTTCTTTTCGTTCTCCTCCACACACACACCTTCTCGTACCACTTTATTTCTCCACTCTGGCTTTTTCTATTTTCAACCGTCTTCTGTCTTTTCTTCGCGCTTCCTCCGTTCGCCCGGCAATCAGTTTCGAGACGATCGGCACCCGTCGACAACGGCCTATGCAAACATCCTCCGGTCGAAGCAGCTGCGATCCACGAGTCGGCTTCGTGGACTAGATTGAGGATACGGCTCTCGGGGGCCCTGCATTCGCCCATTCGCCCATTCGCCCTTGCTTGGATCGACAACAACTCCGTAGAGTGGCCAAACGGCAACCCCGACGACGATCGGAGTATCGCGTGTTCGGATTTGACAGGAGGACACCGACACGACACCGGCAGGACACCGGCAGAACCCCCGGCCTCACGTGCCAGCCGCGTTTGAGACCGACCGTTGCGTCAGCCCTGCATCGAAGAACCGGGACCCGTACCGCCACCATCGCGAGCCTGATCGCGCCACATCGAGATCGACCACCGGCAACCGTTCATGCACATCTGCTCTTCCTCGGTACCCAATGCGCACTCACCATCGTCGGGTCTTGACTTGTCTATTGTCTAGACCGCGACAACATCGACTGCAACTCTGATCTTAAGATCCAAAAGATCCAAAGATCCAAAACGACTGGACCGCCACGACTCCGCAACTCGGACGCGACGCCAAACGTCCGCCAGGCGTTGCTCCTACGTCTCACCTCACCCCGCTGGAGGGCAACACAGCTGATCGATCTCGCTTTCTAGCTAGCTATCAACCTACACCACCACCCTCGTTTCCGGCGCCCCATCCATCCTTCAACCATGGCGGTCTTCGCCATGGGCTGGCGAAAGCCTGACAATATTGCCGGCTCGTCCGCGCAGGCAATCATGGTCGGGTTCTTCGTTGCTACGGGCGGCCTCCTCTTTGGCTACGATACCGGCACCATCAACGGAATTCTCGCCATGGACTCCTTCCTCTACAAATTTGCCGGTGACGGCAAGACAGACCCCCACGTATCACCACCACCATCACTCACCGTCGGCCAGCAGGCCATCATCGTCTCTATGCTGAGCGCCGGTACAGTTTTGGGTGCCCTTTTGGCGGCACCCTCTGGCGACATGTATGGTCGTCGGAAATCACTGATCGCGTCAATAGGCATCTTTGTCTTTGGCGTCATCTTCCAAATCTGTTCTACCAATATCCCTATATTATTGGTCGGAAGGTGAGCCTACCTACCCTCCTGGTTATTGTTGGTGGCCTGGCATCCATCCCTCTGTTCTATTCTGACCGTTCCAGGTTCTTTGCTGGTGTTGGCGTCGGCATAGTATCTGTGCTTGTGCCTCTCTACCAGTCTGAAATGGCGCCAAAATGGATCCGCGGCACCCTCGTCTGCGCATACCAACTCTTCATCACCATCGGCCTGCTGTCCGCCTCCATCGTCAACATCTTGACGTATAAGCTGGGTGGCCCTCCGGCGTACCGCATCCCCATCGGCCTCCAGCTGAGCTGGGCCTGCATCCTCACACTGGGCCTGCTCGTGCTCCCAGAAACGCCACGCTACCTTGTCAAACGTGGCCAGAAAGAAGCCGCTGCATTATCACTGAGTCGGCTACGCCGTCTCGACATCACGCACCCAGCCCTCATCGACGAGCTGGCCGAGATCATCGCCAACCACGAGTACGAAATGGCCCTTGGCCCCGACTCGTACAAAGACATCATCTTCGGCACACCGCATCTGGGTCGCCGCACGCTGACGGGCTGCGGCCTGCAGGTTCTGCAGCAGCTGACGGGCGTCAACTTTATCATGTACTACGGTACAACGTTCTTCCGCCAGGCCGGGCTGGGTAATGCCTTCTCGGTCTCGCTGATCATCAACGTTGTCAACGTGGTGTCTACCGTGCCCGGTCTCTTTGTCGTTGAGTCCTGGGGCCGACGCAACCTTTTGATGGTTGGCGCCGTGGGCATGGGCATCTGCCAGCTTTTGATTGCGTCGTTTGCGGCGGCAGCCCCCTCCGAAATGGCACATGCCTCTATGAAAATTCTGGTCATCTTCATTGCCATTGACATCTTCTTCTTCGCCGCGTCATGGGGCCCTGTTGCATGGGTCGTGACGTCGGAGATCTACCCTCTAAAGGTCCGTGCCAAGTCAATGTCGGTGTCCACCTCGGCCAACTGGGTGCTGAATTTCATCATTGCCTATGGCTCGCCCTTCATGGCAGGCGAGGGCAAGGGCTCGGCACAGATGGGCACGCGCGTCTTCTTCGTCTGGGGCTCCTTCTGTCTCCTGGCGGCTGTGTTTGTCTACTTGATGATCTACGAGACCAGCAAAATCAGCCTGGAGCAGATTGACGAGATGTACGAGCGGGTGCCGCACGCGTGGCAGAGCAAGTCGTTTGAGCCGAGCTGGAGCTTCCAGCAAATGCGCGACTTTGGCTATTCTGAGAGCGGCATCCCGTCCGACCAGGTCGCCGACGACGCGAGCCATCATGAGGGCGGTGACCACGATGGCCATGCAAACCCGCCAGCAGCCGGGGCAGCCGGGGTTGCCGCCGCCGCACCACCGCCGCCGCCGAGTGATGCGTCCGCTACAATAGCTCCATACAACAATGGACGGAGGCGACCACGAGCCAGCAACCTCGCGCCAATATCAACATCAACAGCAGCCTCCGATGCGAACAACGGGCAAACAGCGACCTCGGATGGGCCAGCGTCGTCTTCATTATCGACAGCATCGTCATCGGCGTCGTCATCATCAACAGCTGCTGCTGCTGCTGATGACAACAAGATTCTGGCGATGATGGGTAATGTTGACTTGTCATACTAGACAGGCCTGGCTTCGTTTTTGCCTACGTACCTTTTTTACGCCCTAATACTTGCTTTTACTCATTTTAACGACAAAACAAAGCGTGCTGTTTTACGTTTTTCTTTTTCATTACTTTTTTTTCTCTTTCACGACGCAGGGTTCGGAATCGGCGACACAGAAAATATTGTGTCTTCTTGATGACACTAGGGGTCTTTGCGGGTGTTTTACTGTGCATTTTGTTTATTTGATGGTTTCTGCTTATGATTCATACCCACTATTTACTACCGTTGATTTGTTGGTTGTTTTCTGACCACGTTCTTACATTATTCCCCCTTATTGGTTTTGCGATGTGCGCATTTTGTTTTCACTGCCACTTGCTGCCGTTGCCGTTTCGGGGGTCTTTGCTTGCTTCTTTTCTTTTTTCTTTTTTTTCTTTTTTTGTTTATTCTTGGACATTTGGCACCTTGCCGTTTGGGGATGCCGCGGTGTCCACGCTGCTGCATGGGATCATAGCCAGCTTATTCCATCTTGTTTTCTTGGTCTCATCGATGCTGGGGTCCTGGAAGAGGAGCTGATTAGCATCGCACCTTTTTTCTGAGGCATACCCCTTGCACCTGGGACTAATCTCCTCTTGTGGCCAACGCGGCGGCCAACACATTTTTGTCATGTACGTTATTTAATCTGGGATTCATTGGGCATCTGGGAATGGACATATTGGGCCTTTTGGCATATATACCGCATTTTACTTATTCATAAGCATATTTGCCTTGCTGGTTGATACTTATTAGTTGGTGTGATGATTTGTTTGGCACTGGGCATGTTGTATCCCAACTGTTAGGTGGCCATTATTCCCAGAGTCCGGGGTAACCGCCAAGTGTCATATACGAGTACAGGGTCAGTCGGTGTGCTAGAAACTAGAATTACGAGTACATATGCACAGTTCCTATGATGCTCCGGCGCAACTGCGGCCGCCATACCGGTAACAGACAGATCTACGCCTATGCGCCGGCGGTGCCGGTGAAATCCTGTGCCTTGCAATTCAAGCCCGTTGTTCGTTCCCCGCTGGCAGGCTTGCAGGCAGCAAGCCGACAAAATTCCCGATACGCAGTGAGAATATTCGATATTAGCAGCAAGATATCTCGCGTGGCTTGGTCACAGCGGCGGCGGGAAGTCGGCGATAATCAACTGGGCATACCGAAAACGATGAGCCCCCGCATGGCTTCGGACCGCTTTGAATGCAAGTCCACAGATCCCTGGTGTTGGGATCCATTAGACGGCCCTATAGACATGATGATGCATTGACTATTACCGTCGGCTCTTTTCCCTGTTAAGAGTAGCACGCGGGTGCGTGTATGCGGCCAGGAGGATGAACGACTGCCATACGCCATGGGTCATGAAGCTCTATGTATTTAGAAGACCAAGCTGTACTTTTCTGATAACACGGAGTCGGATTAGTTCCGTCTTTGATAGCCCGAGAACCGTTGCTATTTCTTACTATCTCTATATATTCGAGTCCTTGAGATCTTGATAAGTTTGTTCGGCGTCGTTGACTAAATATAGAGTAACCGAGTACTAGATTTACACCCCGCGCATACGATTACTCGTACTAATAAGGAGTGGCTTCAGCTAATTATCTTCATGCAGTTCGGCCTTGTTTTCGCTGCATAAGCGTTGCCCGTCCCTCCCGTGTCTATCGTAGGCCGCCTACGGTAGGCGTACTCGGGCATCGTGCGAAACCTGGGGAAGTAACAAGTGGAGACGATTTGGCGTGTGGGTGTAAGTGGGTGCAAGCGTGGATGGTGGGGCCTCTCCTCGTCTGATCGGGCCTTTCTGAATATTTCTCTTCTTTCGCATCCTTCTTAACCCCAGGTTTATCAGCCCCGGGATTCTGTGTCGGTAAGCTTCATGCTGGCGTCCTATCAAACCTTTTCTTGTTTGTTTATTATTTCGGCTATAATATTTGAATTTATGCCGCGCCTTGTCTTGCTTGAATATGTGTGGGGATTCGTATGGATGGCTCCTTCCATCTCTTCGATCTGGCCTGCTTTGCAACACGGAAGGAACCACCGACAGCAACGTCACCTACTCGTACACGGTTGTCAGGTTTTCATTAGGTAATATTATATAGTCCGAATTTCTCAGCCCTATAAGATTACTCCGTAAACTGACATACTTTACGAGATTCTGTTTGACAACAACGAATGAAGCTGCTTTGCCGTCCCAGTGCACGTACATCCAGGTCTCCCGTCACTCCGCTACCGGACAGCCCGTATCTCCGCATCAGCATAGACCGTTCATGCAGTGAAAACATTCACCGGGAATACGCGTATATAGAAGGTTATCACCAGTGACCTCTTACATGCTGTGATGACCCATCCGTCTTGCTCGCCTGTACTAAGTCCTTCCCGTCCCTTCTGCCGGCGAGGAACGTGGTACGCTCCAGGTCCTGCACGTTCTGCTCATCTTTACCTTCCGCACTCAAAGTGGAGCCGTTTGCGGCAGCCGGAAGGACGGGAAAGAGCGCTGCATGGGGCGTACCGGCAATGTCCCAAACAGGAAAGAACGTACAAGTGAAAACATGCAGGTCCATGATCGTCATCGGCAGGGTCGCTCTTTCCTCGGCCCTATATTTTGGTTCCTCCGGCATACCATCCGGAAGGCAACGTGTCGGATGGCTTATGTCATCGGACATGCACAATGCCCCAGGAACGGGAGGCCGGGAAACGGCCGACGCGGAGAAGGAAGAGAACAACAACGATCGACATCCACGGCTTCGTCCCACGCTCCCCATGGCCGGCAAGCCACATCCAGTCCGCTTGTCGAATCTTATCCCAAAAGAAGATAAATACTACGCCACTGACTGCCCCTGCCCTTCTCGATCTCTGACTTGGTCTGCAATTTGCCTTGTTTTTTGACGATCCCTTGACATTTGGTCCATCCATCTGTCGTGGACGTGTCCTCGACATCTCATCTTCTTACCATCTATCATCTCTTCACCTTCACAATGGCTGTCATGGCAATCGTGGCTGCCGCGCTCTTCGTGGCCATAGCATGGGTTGCGGGTGCCACGATTGATGATCCCAACGCCAGCGACCCCCAGGCACTGTGCCCCGGCTACAAGGCCACGCTCGTGACTGGCAGCGGCGGGCAAGGCAACAGCTCCGGGTCTGCGGTTGGCACGGCTTTCACGGCCAACCTTGACCTTGCTGGCGCTGCCTGCAACTTGTATGGTACCGACGTCGAGAACCTCACTCTGACTGTCGAGTACCAGGACACAGACCGTCTGCACGTGGAGATCGTGCCCCGGTACCTCGGCGCCGAGAACACCTCGTGGTTTGTGCTGCCCGAGGAGCTGGTGCCCAAGCCCTCGGGCCAAGCGGCGCTCTCCAGCTCCAGCTTCAAGAAGCGGCGATCGTCATCTGCGCAGCCCGACCTCGTCTTCTCCTGGACCAACGACCCGTCCTTTGGTTTCACGGTGACCCGCCAGGCATCGGGCGACGTGCTGTTCTCGACTGTCGGCAAGACCCTCGTCTTTGAGAACCAGTTTATCGAGTTTGTCTCGCCCTTGCCCGAGAACTACAACCTGTACGGCCTGGGCGAGGTGATGCACGGCTTCCGCCTCGGCAACAACCTCACGCGGACACTCTATGCCGCCGATGTCTCCGACAGCATCGACGCCAACATCTATGGCAGCCACCCCTTTTACCTGGACACCCGCTACTTCAACGCGGCCACTGGCGAGTACGTCGCGGATGCGGTTGTCGACGGCAACATCTCGTACCAGTCGGCCACGCACGGCGTCTTCTTCCGCAATGCCCACCCCCAGGAGATTCTCCTGCGTCCTGCCGGCATCACCTGGCGCACCATCGGCGGCAGCATCGATCTGTACTTTTACTCGGGCCCCAACGCTGCCAATGTCATGCAGTCGTACCACCAGACGGCGGTCGGTCTCCCGGCCATGCAGCAATATTTCACCTTTGGCTACCACCAATGCCGCTGGGGCTACCAGAACTGGACTGTCGTGCAGGGCGTTGTTGACAGCTTCAAAGCTGCCGACATTCCCCTCGAGACCATCTGGAGTATGTATTCTGCCCTCTCTCCTCTCTCCTCTCTCCTTCCTCTTTGCTAATCTAACTGAAAACCAAGCCGACATCGATTACATGAACCACTACCGTGACTTTGAAAACGATCAAAACACGTTTAGCTACGACCAGGGAGCCGACTTTCTCTCCAACATCCATGCAAATGGCCAGCACTACGTTCCCATTGTCGACTCGGCCATCTACTCCCCCGACCCCAATAACGCCAGCGATGCCTATGCGACCTACGAGCGCGGTGTTGCTGCCGACGCTTTTGTTCTCAACCCCGATGGCTCGCTCTACGTCGGCTCGGTCTGGCCCGGCTACACTGTCTTCCCGGACTGGGTCGGTGCTGCCCTCAACGGCACCGGCGCTTTCTCGTGGTGGGCCAACGAGTTTTCCCAGTGGCACGAAAACATTGATTTTGACGGCATCTGGATTGATATGTCCGAGGTCTCGTCCTTTTGCGACGGCTCCTGCGGCAGCCCGTACCGGACCGTCGGCTCTGCGAGTTCCGCAGTGGCATCGTCGTCGACGTCGTCGACATCATCGACGTCGTCTGCAAGCACCGAGCCCACATCCGGCGGCCGCAACGTCAACAACCCGCCGTATGCCATCAACAACAGGCTGGGAGTCATAGGCTCGCGAACACTCAGCCCCAATGCCACCCACCACGGCGGCGTCCTCGACTACGACACCCACAACCTGTTTGGTCACCAGATCCTCAACGCCACCTACCAGGCCTTGTTGTCCGTCATCCCTGAAAAGCGTCCCTTCATCATCGGCCGTTCGACCTTTGCCGGCTCCGGTAAGTGGGCCGGCCACTGGGGCGGAGACAATACCAGTCTTTGGGCGCACATGGTCTTTTCCATTTCGCAGGCTCTGTCCTTCTCTATCTTTGGCATGCCCATGTTTGGTGCCGACAGCTGTGGCTTCAATGGGAACACTACGGAGGAGCTTTGTGCGCGCTGGATGCAGCTGTCGGCTTTCTTCCCCTTTTATCGCAACCACAACACCATCGGCGCTGCTTCTCAGGAGCCCTACCTCTGGGAATCGGTGGCCGAGGCCTCGCGCACCGCCATGGCCATCCGCTACAGCTTGCTGCCGTACATGTACACTCTGTTTGCCGAGGCCCACCACGCCGGCACGACCGTCATGCGTGCGCTGTCTTGGGAGTTCCCCAACGAGCCCTGGCTGGCCGACGCCGACCACCAGTTTATGCTGGGCCCTGCCCTGCTGGTCACCCCCTGCCTCGAACAGGGTGCCTCGACCGTCAACGGCGTCTTCCCGGGCGCCGAGAGCAGCACCATGTGGTACGACTGGTACAACCAGACCGCCGTGGACTCGTCGTGGCTGGCCGCGGGCAACAACGTGACCATTGACGCACCCCTCGGCCACATCCCCTTGTTTATCCGCGGCGGATACGTCCTGCCCCTGCAGCAGCCGGGCATGACCACCAAGGAGTCGCGCCAGAACCCGTGGAGCGTCCTGGTGGCCCTCGACAACAGCGGCACGGCTGCCGGTGAGCTCTACCTGGACGACGGCGAGAGTCTCGTCCCCTCGACGTCGACCTGGGTCGACCTGACGGCCAAGTCGGGCTCTCTGGTGGCTACGCCCCAGGGCAACTACTCGCCCGACTCCCCGCCGGCGCTGGCCAACGTCACCGTGCTTGGTGTTGCCTACACGCCCAGTCAGGTCACCTTCAACGATGTCGTCCTGAACAGTAGTGACTGGACTTTTGACGATCAGCGTCTGCATGTCACCGGCCTCGATACCAAGACAAGCAGCGGTGCCTGGACGAGTATCTGGACTGTGTCTTGGGAATAAGTAAGGATGATGTACAATGTACAAAGCGGACTACAAACATGAGACAAGCAGTGTATCATATTTACTTTTGTCCCTTTTTTTTTTTTTTTTTTAAGGGTATTCACAAATTATTTTATATGTTTCGTCTTGGTTGTACTCGTGGACACGATCCAACAGGTCATCTATACAGTCATCAAACTCCATGCCCGCATCTTTCGGGCTGCATCATGCAAGAGGCACGGCAGCTCAAATTTGCTTGTTGTTCTGCCGCCGCAGCTCGTCACGGAAGGCATTGCCCGTGCTGGCCGGTTCGCCGCTGAAGTCGGCCTCGGTTGGCGTGCCGGCCAGACTGCCGAGGGCATCGCTGTCGCTGCGCGGCCGCCCGGGGGCGACCAGGCCATCGGACAGCGCGAGCGGCGCAGCGCGTGTCTTGTTTGCGTTCTTTTGGTATGCCTTCTGGTGCTTGGCCTCGGCCTCGCTCGGCGAGTCGCTGTAGTGCTGCGCCGGCCGCGTCATGCCAAAGTCGTCGTAGCCATCATCGTCGTTGTTGTCGTCGTCGTTGTCGTTATCGTGGCGGCTGCTGCCGGCGCCACGCGCCGCCTCCCGGTTCTGCAGCAAAATGGCGTCCTTACTATCCAGATTGACGGCGCCCGTCCGCTGGCGGCGCGAGCGGCCCACGCCGTAGCCCTTTCTGCTGCTGCTGCCGCCGCCGGCCAGCTTGCCGTAGCGGCCGCGGCCCATGGCGCTGCCAATGTTGATCTGCCGGTGGTGCTTGTTCCAGACGCACGTGCCCATGACCATGATGACGACAAACAGGAAAATGCTCGGCAGGCCAATGTACAGCGCGGCGCCCGTCGGCAGCTCGGACGGCTGCTGGCGGTACGGCTCGGGCCGGGCCACGCGCACCGTGGGCCCGCGGATGTGGGTGCTGCTGCTGCTGCTGCTATTTCCCGCAGACAGGTACGTCATAGACAGGCTAATGTTGACGCCGCGCGACGACACGCCGTTGAGCAGCGCCTTGTCGACGCTCCACGCGTAAAAGGACCAGCCGGCCGCCACGGCGTTGGACATGAAGGCCTGCGTCGTGATCTCGCCCGTGGTCTCGTTGTAGAGGTTGCCCGTGATGATGACGCTGGTGTTGGGGTGTGCCGAGAAGTACTCCGGATCCCACGTGACTACAGAGTTAGCTTTGAAAAAAATAGCAAAAAAAAAACAGACATACTGTAGTAGGTCTGGCCTGGGTTGAGCGTGGTGTGGTCCGCGGGCGCGCAGAACGGCGCCAGCTCGCCGTCCACATTGCTGCACACGGGGAACGAGCCGCCGCCGTTGGTGGCCGTCGCCTCGGGCTGTGCCGTCGTGGTCGCCGTGCCCGACGTGGTGGGGGAGGCGTCGACGATGCTCGGGACGCCGCTGACAATGGTCAGGGCCGGCGTGACGGTCTTGGCGACGCCGTCGGAGCCGACGGTCACCCAGGCATCGGTGTTGAACGCCGTGTTCGCGGCGGCGGCGGTGACGTCGGCGGGTGCGGCAGCGGCGGCAGCGGTAGCGGCAGCGGCAACAGGTGTCGGTGAGGCGTGCACGGCGCTGGCGACAGCGAGGAGCAGCGCCACGAGACGGTGCAAAGACATTATTGCTGAGGGTTGGGTGTGTGTGGGTTGGTCTTTGCGTTGGTCTTTGCGTTGGTCTTTGCGTTGAATACGGACGTTGACGTGTGTGTGTGAGGAGCTTCACAAAAGCACAGTCAGTAGCTGTCCGCAAGTGCCCAGGGAAGGTACTGGAAGGACCGTCGGGGATGAATCGAGGAAGAGCAAAGAGAACGAGACGGATGAAGAAGTCAAATTAGATGGGCTATCAACAAAACAACCCGAGGCATGAGAACTGTGCCCAAGACAGAGACACACATCAACCAGATAACAACACACGAAACAAGCGACCGAGAGCGTGATGATGAAGAAAAAAGGAAATCAAAAAAGGGACCGGCCAGACGTTCATCAAAAAGGCGACGCGATCTCCTAATAATTTACTTATTACTCCATCGGGCAAGGCCTCATACCCTCCCCCCGGGAGCGCGTGCATAGGCCCACACCAAGCCTTCCCATTTTAAAATTTAACCTTAATGCATGCTAAATCGTACGTGCGGTAATTTGGGTAAGTGCGATCGATGCCTCGATTCTTGTGAGTCGGGAAGGCGCGATGGTCGTGGTTCGTCCAATCTTTTTTTCGGTTGAGGAGGCCTCGTGGCTGCGGTCGTACAAACCAAGCGGCCCGGGTCGTGCCTTCCCAGTACGAGGACTCGTACGTCGTTCGCGGTGACGTCGTACTATATTCGACAACAGTTACCGAAAACCCCCCCTGTATTGATTGACCAACCCCAAACGCAGACGCCAAGAATATGAGTGAAAATTATAACAGCCAAAAAACTTGAATTATGTACAAACCCATCTAATGCACCAGTAAAATAAACAAAGAAGAAAAAGATAAAAAAGAACCCGCTTTTGCCCCAAACCAGCTTTCCCCTCTAGTGCTTGGACTTCTTCCGCTTCTTGTCCTTCTCGCCATACACCTTCTCGTACTCCTCGGCCACGGTTGTGGCGCCCTTGCGCTTGGTGGACGACGCCGGCTTGGAGCTCTTGATGCTCACGGTTGTGCTAATGTTCTTCTTCTTGCCGTTGGCCGTCGCCGCCGCGACTTGCTTCTCGGCCTCGGTCCAGCCCGGCGCGTCGCCCTCCTCGATCTCGTACTGGTCGAGCGGCAGCGCGTTGATCAGCTCGCGCTGCTTCTGGCGGATGATCTTGCGGTGCTCGTCGTCGTCGTCATCGTCACCATCTTCGTAGTCGTCGTCCTCGACGTCATCATCATCATCATCATCAAGGGTAGCCACCTTCTTCTCGGCCGCCTTCGCCTTCTCCTTGGCCACCTCCTCCTGGAGTTCGTCGCCAATCGACTGCGCAAGCGGCTTGAACTTCATGTCGACCTCTTCGTCGTCGTGCACGCCGCTCGCGTTCGCCAGCGACACGCCGCGCGGCGCACCGCGACGGGCTTTGGGCAGCTCGGCGTCGACGGCCGCCGCGACAATGGTGGCAAAGTACGCGGTGACCTTGCGCAGGATCTTGATGAACATGGCCAGCAGCTGCGACACGGGCAGGGTCAGGTCGGCGGCGACCTGGTCCATGTCCTTGCGCTGCAGGCCGATGCCCAGCAGGATGCCCTGCATCACGCCCGTCAGCTCGACGCCCGTCTTGGCGACGCCCTCGCCGGTGGCGACGGCCGCGCCGGCGGCCTTGGGCGGCGCGCCCAGCTTGCCGGTAAAGTACAGGACGGCAATGGTGGGGATGAGATCCAGGATCAGGTGGTAGTCGAGCATGTTGTTGGCGTACGACTCGAGGCGCTTCAGGTCAAAGGGGGTCAGCAGGGCATCCAGCTCGGCCTTGGTCAGCGGGTGCGGCTTGTTGGACGCATCGTCGCCGCTGTCAGCCTGCGCGTCCGAGAACTTGATGGTACCCTGGCGCGCGGCATCGCTGACGCTCAGCGCAAAGACGCAGCCAAACTCGCGGAACTGGTACGACAGCAGCGACAGGTAGCGGCGGTGGAAGTCGCGCGAGAAGGCGCCGAGCCACGAGCTGTCGCCGCCGCTGGTGGCGCCGGTCTCGAGCGGCCGCAGCATGACGCACGTGTGCTCGCCCGTCAGCTCGTTCGCCGTCTGGCGCAGGTAGACGGGCGCAAAGGACGCGCGCTTCCAGAACTTGAGCAGCTCGCTGGTCAGGCCGTAGCTGACGCCGACGTAGTCGAGCGTGGGCGGGCGGCGCTCGGCGAGGCGCGAGAACAGCGGCGGCATGGCCTTGATGTCGCGCACCTTGACGTCGTCGTCCTCCAGCAGCGACGCCTTGGCGAGCTCGGCCTCGGTGACGCGGGCCATGGTCGGCTCGCCGCTGTCGTCGTCGTTCAACATATCCATGTCGGACTCGGACAGGTTGGTAAACTTGCCGCCGTAAAAGTCGGTCAGCAGCTGCAGCGCGCGCGAGCCGTAGCCGCTGCGCACGTAGTTGGGGTTGGTGGCGATGCGCACGACGCGCGCGCCGGACAGCGACGCAAAGCCGTCGTCCTGGAACTGCTGACTGACCAGCCAGGGGATCAGGTCGCCGGCGGGGCGCGTGCCGCGGCTGAGCGCGCTGAGCACGCTGGAGCGGCTGATGCGGCCCTCGAGCGCGACCTGGATGACGCAGAGGGGCTCGGGCAGGCGGTTGGTGTCCTCGGACACGGGGGGCACGAGCACGTACAGCTCGTGTGCGGGCGCGTCGCTCATGAGCTGCAGGTCGTCGGGCGTGTTCTTGTAGTGGCTGGAGACGTAGAGGGCGACCATCTGCTGCAGGAAGCGCTCGGAGACGGCGTGGTAGGAGAAGAGCGTGTCGCGGTTGACGCGCAGCAGCTCGCACGACGAGGGCGCGGGGCTGCCGCCGTGGGCGCGGGGCAGCTTGGCGTCCAGGCACAGCACGTTGTTGAGCCACTTCTCGACGGCGTCGCCCTCGGCGTACCGGATGGGCTCGGACAGCGTGATCTCGCGCAGCGTGCGGGCACCGCCGCCGCCGCCAAGATACTCGAGCGGGTCTTGCACCTTGGCGGCGCGGCCTGTTGAGCGGTCGGTGACCATGGTCTTGTTCTCCGCCGATTTAGAAGAGCTGGAGGAGGAGGCCGTGGCAGCACTGCGCGACTGCTCGCGCAGCTGCTTGATGAGCTTGAGCGACAGCGAGCGGCCGGTGCCCTCGTAGCCGTTGATGGTGGAGGCCATGAAGACCAGGTAGGGCCCCATGAGCTTGCGCACGAGGGGCAGGGGGATGGCGGCGGCCTCGTCGATGACGAGCAGCTCGGCCTGGCCCAGGACGTGGGCGTCCTGGGGGCGGATGTACTGGATGGTCTGGCGGTGGTTGCGGTGGATGTTGACGCGCACGACGGGCTTGTTGGGCAGGTCGGGGTTGGTGGACTGGATGATGGTGTAGTCGACGTGGTCGAGGTAGCCGAGGGCGTCGAAGCCGCGGAAGACAAACTCGAACAGGGTCTTGAGGTTCTCGGGCGAGGGCGACGTGATGAAGATGTTGGCGTAGCCGTGGGCGACGGCGGCGGCGACGGCGACGCCCATGGCGGCCGACTTGCCGCGACCACGGGCGGCGGTCAGGGCCACGGTGCCCTGCAGCGACTTCTCGGCGAGCGCGTCGGTAAAGGTGAGCAGGGCCTGGGCCTGGTCGAGCGTGCGGGCGAGCGGCACGAGGCTGCCGATGGGCGGCGTGTCCTGGAGCGAGTCCTTGAGGTCGGCGAGCTTGCGGTCGTTTTCGGATTTGCCACTAGATTCGCCATCACCATCATCGTCGTCGTCGCTCGGGGGCGGCAATGCCTTGACCTCTTTGCCCTGCGAGATGGGCAGGACATTGAGCTCGTCGTCGATGAACAGGCACGAGTCGCAGCTGCCCAGCGACAGGATGAAGCGCTCATTGAACCGCGGCACGACGTCCGAGTGCGCCTCGGTGCGGTAGCGCGCGTGCACGTCCATGCTCATGGTATAGAGCTGGCGCAGACTGGTCATGCTCTTGAGCAGCAGGATCACAATGCCGCCGCCCTCGACAGTCTCGACGGTGCGCGCCAGCATGTTGGGCGTCAGGGCCTCAAAGTCCTGCAGGATGCACATGCCGTACGTGTTGCCCAGGATCTTCTCCGTCTCCTTGTAGAAGACGTAGCGGATGTCATGCAGCGTGACAAACAGCTCAAACGGGTCGCTCTGGTTGGCCTCGCGCACGCCGCGCTTGATCTCCTTCTTGATCTTGGCCTCGCGCTTTTTGCGGTGGCTCGTAAAGTCGAGCAGCTTCTTCTTGTACGCCCACAGCACGCTCTTGTTCTTGGCCGCCGCCGTCGACGACGCCGAGGCCCCGCTGGCCACGTCCATGCTCGACATGATGTAGTGCAGGTGCACAATCACGTCCTTGGCGCGGTCGCCGACCACGACGAAGATGCTGCGCTTCTTGGACTGCACGCCATTGCGGATCAGCGTCGGGATGCGCGCGTCCACTGCTTTTCGTGACATGGTGGGAAGAGTGTGAGGGGGTATGTGTGTGTTGAGGGAGGATCTTGTTGGGGAGTCTTGTAAGATAAAGTCCCTTACTCAAGATGCGCCAGACAAAGACATCACGAAACAAAAAATTCCTTCCAGCGGATGTCGATGGCCTTGCCTAGGAAATTTTTGGCGGACAGGCCATTCTGCCGGGCGGTGTAGTGGGGCAGAACTATGATAAGTGGGGATCTCAGCAACGTCAGCAATACGAGTACAATAGATGTACTCCGTAGTCGATTGTACGACATCATGTTGAGCTCATATGGTTTCAAGTTGAGATCATTGTATCAAGAGTCTTTGCGGTGATAAAAACGATCGCGTATAAGAGAAAGGAGAGCACATTGATACTGATGTTTTTGGTATCCATACAACTCTTGGTGATCATGTCACTCTTGGTACCCACTCTTGAAGTCTGTCAGATCACGTGGGCTATGATGTTATGATGCATACTGGATTCATATACTGGACACAAAAAAGACAAAATGCAACGTCTAGCAATCGGCGTCGTACCAACAGAGCTGTGCACAATACTGTACATACATGAAGAGATGAGAAAGGGAACATGGAGGAGAATGGAGGGGATGGACTTTGGAGGGAAGAGAATAGACATGGGGGAAAATATGAAAAAGAAAATATATGAGAAGAGAAAACAACAAAAAAAGACACCCATTCTCTGAACAACAACCAACCACACCACAAGCCTATGTGCGGTCCAGCTTCCGGCGCAGCGTGCGCGTCCGCTTCATCAGCTTCTTGTACTTCTTCTTCTTCATCTTGAGCTTGCGCTGGCGCTTCACGCTGAGCGCCGACATGCTGGGCGCCTGCTCCAGCGTCGACGGCAGCTTGAACCGCCGCCGCTGCTGCTGCTGCAGCTGCGCGTCGTCGAAGCGCAGCTGGCGCAGCGCCATGCGCTCAAAGAACGAGCGCGGCACCACTGCCGACTCATCCGCCTGGTGGTCGCCGTCCTCCAGCGCCTCGGTCGCGTGCGCCACGCGCTGCACCTCGCCGTTCTCGTCAATCTTCTCCTCAATGGTCACAAAGATCTTGAACACGCGCGACGCGTCCGCACTCGGCGCGGCCTCCTCGCCGCGGTTGAACACAATGTCCAGGTCGAACGCGCCCGCGCCCGCCGCGTTGACGTCCGCCGGCTCGCCGTTGGGGTTGAACACAAGGTCGACCTCGGCGTCAGCGTCAGCTGCCGCGGCGCCGGCTTCGTGTGCCTCCTCGGTCATGGCCGGCACCGGCGGCGGTGGTGGGTGGAAGGGCAGGAACGTGTCGGGCATGCTGCTGACGTCGTCGTCCAGCTGCAGCTGCAGCTGCTGGCGCGCGTGCGCCGCCGCCTCCTTGGAGTGGTGTTGGTGGCGGCGGTTCTTGGTGTGCGTTGTTGTTGCTGCCATTCCTGTCGATTGCTGCTGCTGCTGCTGCTCGCCGACGGCCAGCGCGGCCATGGGGCCCTCGAGATCGTCCACGGCCTGCGACAGCGTGCGGATCACGTCCGAGGCCTTGCTGCGGCTCGACGACGACGACGCGCGCGACGCAAAAATGGACGCAAACGCTTCGTCCGTGATGATCTTGGGCAGGCTGTGCGTGATCGAGATGGGGCGGTGCTGCGAGAAAAAGGAAGACAGCGCCACGCTCTCCATCGGCAGGTGCTGTGTCGATGGCACGCTGGGCAGCTTGTGCTTGATGGCCGATGCGCGCGTGGCCGCAGTGCCGCTGCCGCTGTTGCTGTTCCGCTTTCTGCTTGACGGCGACGACGACGACGATGAAGACGCAGCCGCATTCGCATTGCCGCCGTTGGCAGTAGCAGCAGCAGTAGCAGTAGCAGCAGCACCAGTCGTGGCCGCAGCAGCAGCAGGAGTAGCCGCAACCGCGCTGGTGTCCTTGGCCTTGCGCTTCCGCTTGGGGGTGGCGGACGACGCCTTGGAAGAAGAGGCCGCCTTGGACGTGGATGTGGAGGTAGTGGTCGACGAGTTCTCGGGGACGCCGGGCAGGGTCTTGGCGCCGTTGTCAGGGCTCGACGGCTTGGACGACGAGTAGCGCCGCTGTTGCTGTTGGCGGGTGCGGACGGGACGGAGCGGCAGAGTGTGGCCGCCGGCGACCGCCGATGATGACGACCACACAAAGGCAGCCGCCATCGCCGCCGCCGCCGGCGGGGCAGCAGCTGACGATGCGACCACGCGGCGGACTGTAGGAAGCATGGTGGATGACAGATGAGGGGGGAAGGGGGAGAGAAGGGGGGAGAGAAGGGGGGGGGGTTCGAGACGTCCGGCGTCGGGGGGAGAGATAACGGCTGAACTCGGTCGGAGTCACGAAAAAGGTAGGAGGGGCAACGCTGACGGTCCTTCTTATTACGTCTCTCTGACCTCGGGGCTCTCGCGGTCAGGAAGACTCGGTAGTCAAAGGGATGCCGGAGGGAGGGCGGGGAGGTTGCAGTGCGTGGCGCGGTCGGCCTTTGGGTGTGCGAAAGAGTGAAAAATGCAGTCGGGACCCCGTTAGGCGGGTGACTAATTTTTTTTTGCACCGTTTGGCCGCCTTTCCGGGTGCTGCCTTGCGTCTTTTCTGCCTGTGGCGACCGCTAGGCGCTGGGGCTGTAGCGAGTACAGAGTACCTGGGGAGGCGAACAGAAGAACAAGGCACGGATCCGGCGAGTCAGGTGACTTTATGTATCCACTTTTATACGACCCCTGTATGGCCCGTGGCTGAACAGAGCGCCATGATGCGTCCATGATCGACCACACGACATATCGAACGATAACTGGTGCGAGGCAGTGCACAATGGATGATCATACACGGAGGAATCAACACGGAGCAAGTAAAGTACGAGTAGTAGTGTAAAAGTAATGAGTATAAAATTAATAGACCCAGAGTATCCTATGCCTGTTTCCTGTTTGCCGTCGTGAAGCCGCAGAGAACCGGCCTTGAAAGTCAAAGCCTCGCACATGACTATATATCTCCTCCCCATGCTATGCGCCGGTGTAAGACCCCTTTGTAGACAAAAGAAAAGAAAATGGATTTGTTTCCAACAAACAAACAAACAAAAGTATGAGACAAGAAATGAGACAAAAGAAACGGCAGAGCGCCCAAGATGAAGTGGAAGAGAAGAAGAACAACAAAAGAAAGGGACGATGACAACAAAAAAAAGTAAAAGATCAGCCCAAATATAAAAACACAAGTGTAGTAGATGAGGACATGGATATAATAGACAGGGCCGCGAACGCTATGCACTGCAGCTGCAACTGCCGGATTAGAAAGTACAAGGGGGGGGAGGTGGTGAGTTGGTGAGTGTCATGTGGACGCCTCGGTAAAGTTGTGGTTGTATGGCCGAGCGGGCGAATCGCCAAGGCGACCACCCGCGGTGCACGTCGGTGCAGTCAAGGCCGGCGCGGCTCTGATGTGGTGTGTGGTTGAGCCATTTGGCCGATCGGGGCTGTATTGTGTGGTTCCGTGTCCGAACGGCCGATGGCATCATGCCATGAATGGCTCGGGATGCAATCACGGGAAGCCGCGGCGCGAAGGGTCGTCGTTGGGCGGCTGTTGTTGCTGCTGCTGCTGCCGGCGGCCATTCTCGCCACGAGCAGCCACCCACTCGGCGTTGCCGCTCTGGCGACCGGTGACCTCGGCCACCAGCTTCTGGTCCTCCGGTCCCGGCGAGCGGCCCTGGCTCGGCGTGCTGGGGCCGCTGACAGAGCCGGGCACCAGGCGCGTGACGGCCTGGGCAATCGAGTTGACGACGTACTGGCGCAGCTCGCGGTCCTCGTTGGAGTCTTCCTTCTCGAGCCGGAAGCGCTCCTCCTTGCTCACGTTGGCCCGGCGCAGGTTCTTGATCTCCTGCATAATGTACAGGAGCACGGCCTCGGGGCACTTGGTGCGCTCCAGACTAAACTCGCTCTTGCGGACGTAGCGGCGCGTGACGTCGGTCGCGCCGTCAATCGAAAAGGCGATGCAGTAGGACATCTTCTTGCCCCAGCCGTCCGTGTACAGCCGCGGGTTGTCCCACGACTCCTCGCAGGCATCCACGTGCACCCAGCGCTTCTGGTGCGTCGAGTACACCTCGGTCCAGACGTGGTCCTCGGCGTTCCACACCCACCGCACACGCGCGCCCACTGCACGGCACAGCATGCTGAAGCAGTTGGCCCACTCGCCACAGCGGCCCCGGCGGGTCTGCAGCAGGCGCCACACATCGCTGTACCGGGGGAAGCGCTCGTAGGCGCCGCATGCAGGGTTCGAGCACCGGTACAGCTCGACGAGCAGGGCACCGCACGCACTCTCTTCGGGCGTGGGCCGGACGTTTCCTTGGCCAACCGTGAGGGAATAGCAGGTGGGGCATGCAGGGTTGTTGATCCATGTGAAGAAGGACCGCTTAAACCATCTGATCACGTCCAGTTAGTATGAGTGTATGAGTGAACAGAACAATTAGCAAGTAGGACGCGCGACTGAACATACCTTAGCAGAGCACGGACAACACAATCTTGGTATCCCCATACTGGTTTCCGGCCATCGCCCATGCTGGCAGCCTCGGCCACAAACACCTGGGACTCCTCGTCGGCTTCGCTGTATATCCGATCGAGTGGGATGACCTGCAGAGCCTCGTCCAGCAGGCCAGGGTTCTCGTACTTGAGCGGCGTGGTCGACAGTGTCAGGAGAAGGCTGCGGAACTGCTGCTCTTTGTCGTTGGCTGCTGGTGGGCGGGGAATCATGGGGAGGTTGCGTAATGATGAGTAGGACGGCGGCGTCGGGTGTGTGCTGGAGGACGAGGAGGAGGAAGCGGCAAAGCCGGGGCTGGCGGGACCGGGGGGTGGCGAGCCGAAGCGGCCGTTGCCCTGCGAAGCGGATGGACCAGACGTCGCGTTGGGGGAGAGGTTGTGCAGGCCATTAGGCGAGGCCGCTGCCGCCGATGCTGGCGAGCCTTGGCGCGAGCGCGCTTCCGTAATGTGGTTCAATCTCCGGGTGCGCAGAAGCTGTTCGAACCGCACGCGCAGATCGTGCGCCCATTCCTCGCCGTACTCGTCCTCTGCGCCGTTGGGCGCTCTCGGTGTGTTGGGATCCATCGTGGTGTGCGTGTGTGTGTGTGTGTATGTGTGTGTGTGGGCGAGAGCGTAGAGCAAGATCACACGCTTCGTTTCCAGACTCGGATTGAGTCGAGAGATGAAGCCTATGAACAACGCTGCGCGGCAGATACGAGTGGGCGTGCGCGGCCTGTGTGTGACTTGGCGTGCTCGTGGGCGGGTCGTCACTCGCAACTCTTGTGATCTGCGGCACAGTCCGTCAAAGTGTCGTCGATAGGTGCTGGATGAACGAAAATCGGATCAAATATGCCAGCAATCAGACTGACAAAGTCGGCTGGATCAGGTAACGACGGTCGAGTATTAGTATCGTGGTCGTCGTGCAAAATAAAAAAAAATAAAAAAAAGGCCGTTGGAAACGTTGTTTCTTCGTTGTCGTCAGGTCAGGTCGAGGTCGTGCTCGTCGACAATGGTTGGCGAGGAGGACAATATATTAAGCGATCTCTTATTTTAGAGAACGGGTTGGCGAGAGAGCAAAAGACGTGACGAGGCGGAACGAGCAACGAGCAGTGACGAGAGATATCGGGCAGGCCCTCGAAACAATGCCGGATAAAAAAGTGTCGACAAGAAAGAAATCAGAAAACCCCGAGGTCGAATATCGAGATAAAAGAGGATGTGAGAGAGAAGAAGAAAGATTGCGAAACAGTCCAAGTGGACAACAAAAACGACGAAGCGTACGAGGCAGACAAAGCGAGTGGAAAAGAAAAGAAGAAAAAGTAAAAAAGAAAAGAAGAGGGAAGAGGGCTTGTTGAGGGGGGGGTGTACGAAAGAACGGGAAGAGGAAGGCACGACGAGGCAAGAGTACGAGTACAAAGAGTGCTAACGTAGGCGCGGGAAGGAAAGACCGAGAAAGGCAGGCCGCCAAAGAGTACGAGTACAAGCCCTCCGTACACGTACACTGCGAGAAGAACAAGAAAAAAAGAAGAAAAAAAGAAGAAAAAAAGAAACGAAGACGTGGACAGCCCCCTTGTAATACTGGGAGGGTCCGCTAGAATCGAAGATTCGGCCCTGTGTAAGAAGCGCTGCCTGTGCTGTTTCTACTCGTACCGTCGGTTTCCGCGCGGATCACAGAACGCTTTACGAAAAAGGGCATATTATTGCGCAGTGACGGCCTGGGTGAGAGGCAGATGGGGCAGGAGCGAGGGGGGGTGTACATACGAGTGGGCGACGGATGGCGAACAAGCGTACGTATGCGCCTCTCTGCAGGGAAGGAACGACGGACAGGCTTGCGTGGCTCTCCTTGTTTCTCCTGCTGCGCTACGCCATAGTATGGGTACCTACAAGGCTAAGGCTATCGTACTATTGGGTACGACGGAGGTTTTGTTTGATCTTTTTTTTTTACCGATTGTTTTCTCTATTTTGTTATTTGAAATAGCTTTTATTCCCGACTGCCATAACGCTGTGCACACCTCCGTACAGCGAGCCACCTCACTGAGTGTGGGTCGCTACAGGTATCTTTTCTAGGGGACCCATCCACTAATTCGTAAATGAACACGCGCTCTTTCCTCTCGTCATTCTACGGTAATAATAACGAGATATAAAATGTACGAGCAAAGAACGAGCCAATGCCAAGCGACGAGAATGAAGCAGGCCGCCCAGTGCGGGATTGGTGAATGTCCGTACTCGTACTCAAATATGATAACCATTCAACGTCAGCATTTCGTCGTCGGATGTCCTCTCTCTCTCTCCACATGACTCTGATTCTTGACAGGAGAGGCACCCAAAATGACCCTCAGTTGCGTATTGCTCCGTACGGAGTACTGGAGTATCGTACAGTGGCATAACGCAGAGCAAGAAAACGGGTCCTGCGTGTCGCTCTTTCCTTTTCAGGCCAGCGACCATGAAACAAATGAAGGAAGAGGTGTACGAGGTCTCGTAGGTGTTAGGCACCGGCGGGAGCAGGGGTGTATTCTTCAGCGTCAGGGCAGATTATTCTATTTGCCAGCAGACAGACAGTTCTCATATGCAATTGAAAGGCAAAATTGGCAGCAGAGCACCAGCTTAACAATGGGATTGCGAGTACTCGTACTCGTGCAAACAGTGATGATAACCCACAGCCCTGAATAGAGAGCGTTGAGAACAAAAAGAGAAGGAGCAGTGCGTGGGAGCGCAAAATGCGGAAGGAAAGGACGGGAGACGAAGAAGGAAAGAACGGGGGGGGTGCGCCACCGCGAAAAAAAAAAGAAGGGGTAGGGGCAGTGAACGCGCGTCACTTTGGAGCGTCTGGCCAATGGCAGCCCCGGACTAGTCTGGAAAGAACGGACAACGGCGGGCGTAAACGTGGAAGTTGCGTAGAGCACTCCACGACGACGAAATGCCAAGCCGTGCTAGTCAGATACATTTGGTTTTAGTGGTGTTTGATTTGGTTATTCAGGCTTTATTCATCATTGCTATTTCGATTGTTTGTCCTGCCTACGAGTCCCTCGTACTTTGTGAGTCCCTTTTTGTTTTTCTGTTTTTCCTTTTTTTTAGAGGGAGAGGGTCTTGTTCGTGTCTGGCAAGTGGCCGCGCCCGTCGCCTGCCACGTTTTGGGACGTTTTATTGTGCTCCGTACACGCCGTGCGAGTGCCAGAAGCCAGAAAGGTCTTGAGTGCAGCTTCTTTGCCGGCAGCCGCAGCTAATATGCAGTGCGAGTCTCATGCACTGTCCCTCACAGTGCACCAAATCAGCTTGGGGCAGCGCCCTGCCTGCCAGGAGGGCCGCTCCTGCCTCGCTCGCACCGCCAAGCCCACCCGGTATCTTACTCCGTATATGCGCAAGCCAAGGGTGGAGGGCGATGACGAGGCGTAGTTACCCTTTTCGATCTGTCTGTTTCGTTCTGTTCGGCACCCTCCAAGTGGTCTCCACTTAAAAGCGGCCTCTTTTGAGGTTTTGATTCGCCCGCGCTTGGTGGCTGTGGCTCCGCCGCATGCGCAGCAGCGAGCTTACTCCGTACGCTGTATTTTAGTATTACGTATGTAGAAAATCTGTACGAGTACTCCGTATTTCAGGACTACGAGTAGACCCGACAGCACCATGTGGCGGCTATCGAGACGGTTTTGCACCGCCGTGATTTAGTCATAGTCAGGGGGGGGCGGCTTGGCTGTCTGTCGGTGATACCGGCTCACTGAGATGCCAAGCGGAAAAAAAGGCACCATGACGACGTACGGAGTAGTGAGAAGACTACTCCGTACGAGTCTGAGTACGCAGCACGTCTATGCACATTGGATAGATGCATTTTGCTTTAACAGCCTCTGGCAGTACTCGTACGGGTACCAGTCCTCGTAGACAAGTCGGTATGTAGGGACTGTTACATCCCGTTTGGAACACCCGAGCCCACGCAGTCTTGCCCTTCAATTTCCACTTTGCTTTTGCATGACATGTCCCGCCAAGAAAGTTGATAGCCCGATTTGCCCATGTAAAAAAGGACGAACAGTGGCTACGGAGTACGGAGTACAGTGGCTACGAGTACTCGTACGAAAGCTTTGATGCGTTGAGCACCGTCAGGAGCGTTCGGGAACGTGGCTATCCGAATCTAATACAACACGATCAGATACCGGACGACAGCCTTGTTGTCTCGGTTTCTTCTGATGTGAGATGTTCGTATTTGATACTCGTAGATGTAACATTGAATGCTGTTGATGGAAGATTCACGAATTACTCGTAATCAGGGTTGACTGGTAGCAGAGCATGTGAACAAAAATGACAGACTCGCATGTCATATTACCTATATCAACAGTCATAAGATGTCGCGGATATTTTTCAGTAAACAAAATGTACGAATCATTGTAAACATACATTATTTACCCATGTCATATGAACAACATATTGTGTATTTACACGTAAACGTGCAAATTGATACCAGAGAATAGAACAAAAAAATCAAGAAAGAAACAGACACATGAAATAAAACCCAAAATAAAAGCAAATATATTGCATCATGATTATTTTGCATCACGATTATTGCTGCTATAAATATACTCCGTGCATACTCGTACATTGACGCCCGAAATCAACATCGCCAACATTGCCAACATATCACGTGACGCTATAAACTCGAAATCAGACGTACGGAGTACTCCATACGATAGGTACTCGTACACAGTACGTCAGAGTTGCCAAAAAAAAAAAAAAACGCTCCAAAGAGTACGTCGCATGTACTCGTAATGCAATATTCAAGATACGGAGTACGTCTGCGACTTCTCATACTCTGCATTCAATAGTGGCAACTGTCACGGTGCTACCGTCCCTGTGAAATTTCCACTGCAGCGGAACACGTAAGACTGTCTGAGTCTGCTCGTACGGAGTACAAGTATTAATACATGTACCCCCCCGTACGGAAGGCGGAACGGAGGAGGGAGCTTGCGTGGCCCTTTTGATTTTCCAAATTATTTCTTCATTTAAATTTAATGACATGCACATATCCTCGGTCGCGGCCCCCCCCCCCCCCCTGTCCTCGCTCCTTCCCCATACTTTGTACTGGGGCCAGGCTTGCGCATCTACCGGCCCATCCTCTGCTCCTTCCCTTTTGAGGTGCACTGTACCTTGCTGTTTTTTTTTTTTTCTTGCTGTCTCTTCTGTTCGCAGAGAGTACGAGCATACGACATATTAGCCCAGGTACGGGCACTCGTAGCTCTTTCCCAGACCGAGAGAGAGAGAGCCGCGACAAGGTCGAATGAGACAGGGCTACGAGTAGCTAGTACGAATAGAGCATACGTAACGTATGCACATGCACGGTAATTACAGTGTGGAAATGCTACTGTGCCGTTGGCCTAGCCCCAGTTATTATTGGAGGGTTCGAAACGGGAAAACGTCGTACTTACATAAGCAAGCAACGTCAGCGGGAAAAAAATACGAGAATACAATTTCACGTTCAGACGCGGGACGCGCAGTTGCGTTGAGAACAGCGAGGGAGGCTGAGTGAACAAAAAAAAAGAAAAGGAGCGACTGGGAAAATCAGACGGAAAGTATGCTTAAAAAACGCAGCGACCAGCGGATTGACGATGCATAAAGTACAGAGTTACTCGGACCAAAAGGTTGTCGCCCCCTGTCGTGATCCTTTTCCAGGGCGATGGTCTACGAGTATATTTGACGGAGTCTTCGTGATGAGCCAACAGACTTGGGTTTCTGCAGCTCCATTGTCTGTGTGTACGAGCAGCAGAGAGGATGGTGACATTGATGTGGCAACTGACTTCGTATGCCAAGGCAGCCGCGCCTGCAACGTCAGCCAGCTGTGGACGTACGAGTACGAGTAGTCGTCATTTCCATTGAGCATGTATGTCGTTGGTGAGAAGCCAAGTCGAAGCTTGGCGATGACGAAAAGCTGTCGTGATGAGGCCGTCCCAAGATCATAGTGTCTATCAATCATAGTGTCTATCACTGAAAGAAAGGCTGCTTGGTGATGCTGGTTTCTGCCAAACAGCACACGCGTACGAGTACTCGTCCAATATCGCTTCAGAGCTATTCCCGGGAGGCCCGAACCCCGTGAGCCTCAAAAAAAATGCTCGGAGGCTCCAAGACAGGCAACAGTCCCCGACCAAGTACGAGTACGGGCCCGCAGCCTATCGCATCGTATCGCATTGCGTAGCTGTCGATCTATCTCTCCTCAACAAGCGGTATGACGACAGCTCTCTGATCCCGTCTTCCAAGATCACAGGACCGGCTACGAGTACGCGAGATAAGATATACGCAGCTTGCACCGGCTACGATAGCATGGTTCGGGCCGACACTATTCATGACCAAAACGTGTGCGAAGAATCTGACGCAAGGCCGGTGGTCCTGGAGAGACAAGCGTGTTTCTTCAGAAGAGGCGTCACTACAATACTCGTACATCTGACGAGAAAAAGTACGCCTGGTGACACAGCAGCCCAGGCTTTGACGTGGCACGCCCACGTTTTTTTACGAGTCGTCGTAACATGCACAGACCGCCTCGTCCAACACACGACACGATCAACAAAGTCTCTGCAAGATGCACTGGCATGGCGTCGACATGATTCTTTTGTAAAAAAAAAAGAAAGAAAAGAAAACTTAAACCTAAACGCTCTCCCAAACTTTTAACATTCCTCAAATTTAACCGAAAAACGATGCAGCAAAATATAAACAAAAAGAAAAATAGGACACATGGAATTATATACCGTTGCTGGACACAGACTTTGGCCAAAACCGCCCTGTACTTGACAAATAGTCTCGATCCTCTTCTGTATCACTCCTCGTCTTCATACATGGCAATCCTCCCCTATAACTCTCATTATAATCCGTAGACCAACAGCCTACTCGTCATAACGCACAGGCATGTCAATGTCCCATCCAGGACGCTCGACCAGGGCCACTTCGAGTGGTGGGTAGGACGAAGATGAAGACGACGACGACGACGCGGACGATGCAGTCGACAGTGGTACGATGCCGAGGATGGGCCGGTACTTGAACGTGTGCCACCACCGGGGCTGCTGGGGTTGTGGTGGTGCCTGCAGCTGCATGCCGCCGCTCGCGTCACCCGACCGTTTCCGCTGCTTTCTTGCCGCCTTCTTGGCCGCCTTTGATGATGCCTTGCCATCGTCTAGCTGCTTCTGCGCTGGGAGTTCTGTGTCTGCCTCTGCCTCTGCCTCTGCCTCTGAATCTGTCTCATCATCATCGTCATCATCATCATCATCATCATCATCATCGCCCTTGGCCTTGCCGCCGTCCAGGACATCCTCCATGTCCACATCGACCCACTGGCGGCCGCCGCCCTCGGCATTCTCCACCGCCATCTGCACGCGCTGCGGCGCTATCCGGCCCAGCGCCATGCGGTCACCAGCACCCGAGTCCTCGCCGCGTTTCCGCTTCCGCAGTTCGGATGACTTGGATGCTGTTGTTGTTGACGTAGACGTAGTCGACGTCGACGTAGTAGTAGTAGCAGGCTCGACCGACGTGTCCACCATAAACAAAAACGACACACCGTAGATCCAGACCCGCGGCCCTTGCCACAGCACGCCCTTGGCCACGTCGCGGATGTTGCGGTACTCCACGGGCAGGTTGGCCGGGCTCAGGCGGCGCATCCACGGCACGAGGCGCGCCTGCAGGGGGTGGAAGGCAAACATGCGGTGGGAGGCTGTGATGACAAACAGCACGTAGTCCTTGCTGTTTTTGTTGGTAGTAGTAGTAGTGGTGAGAGGTTCGCCGGCCACGGCGGGCGCGCCGGGGACGTCGGGCGAGAACGTAAACGTCATGGGCGCCGACGGCAGCTTGGGCAGCTGTTTTGCGCGCGGGTTGCGCACCCACTTGTTGGCAGGCGCGCTCGCCTTGTCGTCATCTTCTGCCTCCTCGGCATCCGAGTCCTCGTCCGACGACGAGTCCGAGTCGTCCGAGTCCACGTCGGCCAGCTGCTCCCCATCCTCGGCATCATCGTCGACAGAGGCGGCGGCGGCTCCGTCGGGGCCCTGCAGAACCCACGTGTCAATGTAGCCGGCCAGGTCGGCCGTGGCCAGGAGCTTGCTGTCGGGCGAAAAGGCAATGTGCGTGACGCGCCGATCGTAGCGACCGAGGCCGCCAAACAGCTCGTGGTGCGGCGTGTTGCGTTTGAGGCGGGCCAGGCGAGCGACTCTGGGGCGGAAGGCAATCTTGGCGGCGGCGGCGGCGGCGGTGGCGCTGCTGGATGGCTCCGGGTGCACGATCTCGACGATGCTCAGGCGGTCATAGTTGCTGCCGTCGGCCAGGCACAGCCACTTGCCGTTGGGCGCAATGGCAATGTTGTGGACGCCGCTCTTGGTGGCGACCGACGCCGGCACGCTGATCTTGGAGATGGCCACCTCGCCCGTGGCGGCCTTGCGCAGCTGGAACGCCTTGATGCCGACGGCCGTCGTGACCACGACAAAGGAGCCGTCGGCGCTGATGTCGGCCGCGACAATGTTGTTGTCGCCCTTGATGATGATGCAGCCGACCTGGCGGCGGTTGCGCTCCAGGTCAATCTCGGGCTCGCCGGCGCCACCAGCACCAGCACCAGCACCACCATTCAGCAACTGATCAATGGGCGCGTCAAAGGCCCAGATCTGGACCTGGCGCTGCCACCAGCAGATCATCAGGCGCGCCGCCGGCGCACTGGCAATGGGCACGGTCTGGGGCAGGTGGGACAGGGTGCGGTGGTGCTCCAGGCCCGACTTCTTGAGCGGCAGGACGACCGGCGCGGCATCGGGCCCGCCGGCCACGACGACGCTCATGCCCTTGGCCTCGAACGCGGCCAGGGCTTTGACGTCGTGGTGGTTGTAGCGGCGGTGCCACACCTTGGCCCAGCGCATGGCCTGGCCGGGGATCTCGCGGTACAGCACGACGCGGCGGTCCATGCCGCCGCTGACAATGTCGGCGCCGTCGGCGCTGACGGTCAGGCTGAGCACGTCCTGGGTGTGGCTCTGGATGCGCTGCGCCTGCGTGTAGGTCTTGCCGTCCCAGATGCAGATCTGGCCGGTCGAGTCGCCCGACACAATGTCGCCGTTGGGCAGGCAGCGGACGGACCACACAATGACGTGCTTGGCGCCCTGGCCAATGGCCTTTTCGCCGGCCAAGTCGCGGCCGATGGTCATGGCGTGCAGGATGGCGCCGTTGCGCACATCAAAGACGCGGATGGTGCCGTCGGAGCAGCCGGCCACGGCCAGCTGCCGCGTCTGGAAGGCAATGCTGACGACTTTGATGTTCTTCTTGGGCAGGCGGCACAGGCGCTGGAAGCGCAGGTCGTCGTCGTCGGTGCTGTAGAGCGCGAGGCAGCCGTCCATGGTGCCGCCGACCAGCCGCTGCGTGGCCGCCGAGCTGCTGCTGCTGCTGCTGCTGCTGCCACCACCACCCTCAGCCCGCGCAGGCTTGGGCTGCGTGGCCAGACACCACAGATCGCCGTGCTGGCCGCTGGCGTTGCGCTTGACGCAGCCCTTGGCCAGGTCCCACTCGGTGATGGTGTTGGTGAAGCCGATGCTGAACAGCCGCAGCTGGCCGTGGCTCAGCAGCGGCTTGCCCTTGTTGGTGCCGGCGTCGTCGAGCTCCTCGTCGTCGCCGACCACCCACGCGAGCGCCTCGACGTTGCGGCCCTGGTCGCCCTTGATGGTCATCTCCTGCACCCAGGTGCCCTGCATGGGGTTCCAGATCTCAATGTCGCCATTTTCGCGGCCAATGGCCATGCGCACCGGCGCGGTGCGGCTGTGCTTTTGGTTTGTCGGCAGATGCGGGTGCGAGAAGGCCACGGTGTTGATGCCAGACGCCTCGTACTGGATGAAGCGACAGCGATGGATATCCATTTTGGCGGTTTGGCGGTTCTGGCGGTTCTTATTTCTTTTCGATTTCGTCCTAAATAGTAAAATCAGGCGTGTCGAGAGGTGATGGTCCGCCTCCTCTCCATAAGCCAGTAGACGTGTTGTGGCTGGCTGACGGTGCTGGGGCGAAGAGGGTGGTGAGGTCTATAAAGTGAAGCAGTGAAGCAGCAATCCGATCCCAGCCTGCTGCAAAATCGATTCGCAACGGAAGCCGCTAATAATTTTTTTTGCCGTCCTCTGCTGCTGCCGTGTTCTGCCGGGGCTGACCGCCCAACTTTTTGCGACCGCGACTCACCGCCCGATTATGTCAGCCGCTCGTCGCACTTTCAGGGAATGATGCATGGCCTGCCGCGAAGATGTTTGCACCTTCCGACTCTTTGTTATCAATTGAATTTGGAAGGTACAGGAGTGAGTACTCCTCGGTTCCTGCTGACAAATATCTGTCCGTCATGAAGCAAGAGGAAGAGATACTTGTAGTATTAGTACGAGTACTCGTAGACACTCGTACACTACCAGACGCCCCACCACGATTAGATAAGAAGATATTTCTGCCCAGTCCGGCCCGCCCAGCCAACTACATCTCCCCCCCCCCCCCCCGGAAGAGTCACCACGGCTGCAATCACCAACCATGCTCCCGCCTGCGCCGTTTCCATGACTTGTGGCCCACCCCTGCATCATGCCAGCCGTTTCATGTGCACTATAACTAGTTCTCTGCGGCCCGTGTGCAACGCCCAGCTCAAACTCGCCCGCCTCGCTTCTTCTCCTCCTCGTCGACGACAGTATCGCTCTCCTCCTCCTCCTCTTCCAGCTGCTGCTGCTGCTGCTGCCTACGCGACCTCCTCCTACTCCTCCTCCTCCTCCTCCGCGTCGCACACACTCTCTCGCCCTCCGCCTCTCATGCGTGATACCAAGCGCCCGCGGACGAAACCTGTGGCTTCGACATCCAACAAGCGATCTCCCTCTCCTCCGACGGCGACATCGTCTCGCCACAGCAGTCCTGCCAGGAAGAACAGCCACCAATATCATCACAACCATCACAACCACCGCCCTCGTATAGGTGGCGGCCAATCCAGCCCACAACAGCTGCGTCTGCCCCGGATCCCCGCTGGCCTCTTTCCCGGGAAGCCTTTGGTGATCCCCGCACACCCTTACGCCCGGCCCAGGCACAACAAGGCCCGGTACTACATATTTGAGCACAAGGACAACACACTCCCCGATTCCGAACAGTCCTCGTCCTCGCCCTCGTCCTACCCCCCCCAGCCCTTTTCCTTCTTCGCCGACTTTCGACGCTCCCGCAAGCCCCCCCCGCGCCCCGTCCCGCCAATGCTCAACTACGTGCAGATCCTCACGACGCCCACGGCGGACACGCCGGGCACGTGTCTGATGGTGCACCACGACAACCGGCGCTACCTGTTTGGCAACATTGCCGAGGGCACGCAGCGCATGTTTGTGCAGCAAAAGGTGTCGCTGGCGCGCACCGAGGAGATTTTCCTGACGGGCCCCATCAACTGGCACACGGCGGGCGGCCTGCTGGGCATGATCCTGACCGTGGCCGAGGTGGTGCAGTCGGCACGGACGGCGTCGATTGGCGACGCCCGGCAAAAGGCGGCGCGGCTCAAGAAGGAACAGACGGAGAAAAAAAACGATGATGCAGCGCTGGCGCGTGCCGAGCAGGCGGTGGCGGACGCGGTGGCGGCCAAGCCCAAGAGCTTCAACATCCACGGCGGCGAGAACCTGGCGCACCTGCTGGCGACGGCGCGGCGGTTTGTGTTCCGCAAGGGCCTGCCGATCCGGCCGCACGAGGTGCGCGAGGACACGAGCCGGGCCGACGAGGGCCACGACATGGCGTCGCTGCGCGAGGCCGACTGGGCGGACGAGAATATGATGGTGTGGTATGTGCCGGTGTTTGCCGACGGGCGGGGGCCAGAGCGGGCGACCTCTGCGGCCGGTGCATCTTCGCGGAAACGGGCCTTTGAGGACGTGGACGAGAGCAAGACCGAAGAAGAAGAGGAGGCCGACAAGGACGCCCTCCTCGGTCGCCAACTCGTGCAGTCCGTCGTCAACCACATGTTCGACTCGGACTGGAAGCTCGACGCCCTGACCGAGTCCACGCTGTACGCAGCCAAGCTGCCGGCCAAGCTGTTTGTCAAGGACGCCAAGGGCCACCTCGCGCCCTACGAGGGCCCCATGCCGGGCGACGGGCCCGACGTGCCCGACGTGCAGGTGTTCTTGCGCCAGCCCTGGCCCGGCTCGCTCATCCACGCGCTGCCCCATACCCACGCCGTGCGCCAGTCCATGTGCTACATTGTGCGCAACCACCCGCGCCGCGGCAAGGTCAACGCCGCCGAGGTGGCGCGCCTGGGCGTGGCCAAGCGCGACATCCGCCTGCTCGTCGAGGGCAAGAGCGTGACGGCTGCCGACGGCACCACGGTGACGCCCGACATGGTCGTCGGTGCCACCGTCGAGGGCGCCGCGTTTGCCGTCGTCGACCTGCCCGACGCGGCGTACGTCGACGCGTTCCTGGCCAAGCCCGAGTGGCGCAACGAGGGCCTCATGGCCGCCATCAACACCATCTTCTGGCTGCTGGGCCCGGGGCTCGCGGCCGACGCGCGCCTGCAGGCGTTCATGGCCCAGCACGACACCATCCGCCACACCATCTCGTCCACGGACACGTGCGCCAACAAGCTGGCGCTGTCGTCGGCCGCCGCCGTGCAGATGAAGCACAACCGCATCGACGCGGCGCGCTTCCCCATTCAAAAGTACAACAACATTGCGCCGCTGGCGCTGACGACGACCCCCGCGATCCAGACCAAAAAGGGCGCGCCCAGCAAGCCGGGGTGCGAGGCGGCACAGGCCGGCTGGTCCATCCGGCTGGCGCCGCAGGTCATTGTCGAGGAGCAGAAAGTCTTTCCCCCGCTCAACGTCACGGCCAGCTGCCACCTGGACGCGTCCGTGGTCGAGCTCGCCAACAAGGCGCGCGCGCAGATTGCCGAGCCGGCGTTCCAGCAGGCCGTGGCCGCCGGCAACCGCGGGCTGCCGCGCGCCGACGTCGAGGTGATCCCGCTGGGCACGGGCTCGGCCATGCCGTCCAAGTACCGCAACGTGTCGGCGACGCTGGTGCGCGTGCCGGGCGTGGGCAGCTACCTGTTTGACGCGGGCGAGAACACGCTGGGGTCGATGCGGCGGCTGCTGGGCGACGCGCAGCTCGACGCCGTGCTGGGCGAGCTGCGCGCCGTCTGGATCAGCCACCTGCACGCGGACCACCACCTGGGCACCGTCAGCGTGATCCGCGCTTGGCGCGACGCCACCGCCGGCATGACGTCGCCCGTCACGGGCGCCGCGCCGCGGCTGCTGGTGGCGTCGCACATCAACATGCACCACTGGCTGCGCGAGTACGCCGAGATTGAGGATTTCGGGCTCGAGCGCCTGCACCAGGTCGACCTCGACTGCCACGACTACCCGCGCAAGCTCACGTGCCCGCCCGTCGTGTTCTCTAACAAGAGCGGCGGCACCGAAGCGGCCGAGTTCGGCCTGGACCGCATCGATGCGTGCCGCGTCGAGCACTGCCACGGCGCGCTGGCGGTCGTGTTCACGTGGACGCCGGAGACGCCGGGCGCGGCGCCGTTCAAGGTGGCGTACTCGGGCGACTGCCGGCCGTCGGCGGACTTTGTGGCCATTGGGCGCGGCGCGACGCTGCTGCTGCACGAGAGCACGTTTGACGACGAGCTGGCCAGCGAGGCCGCGGCCAAGAACCACAGCACCATGGGCGAGGCCATTGACGTGGGCCGGCGCATGGGCGCGCGGCGGCTGCTGCTGACGCACTTTTCGCAGCGGTACCCCAAGATCCCCGTGTTCAACACGGCCGACGACGCCGCCGACGACGATGCCAAGGCCGACGCCATGCAGATCCTGATTGCCTTTGACCAGATGCGGGTCAAGCTGTGCGACTTTAAGGAGGCCGCGACCTACCTGCCGGCCTTTCAAAAGCTGTATGAGCTGGAGGAGTAAGTAGTTGGTTAAGGCAAAAGGCAGAAGGCAAAAGGCAGAAAGGCAAAAAGGCAAAAAGTCAAAAAAGATATCACCGGGTTTAGATGGTACAAAAAAGGGGGCTTAGATGGTCAAAAAATGATATATGTAAAGATTATGTATATACAATGCAATGGTTTACGTTCTACGAGCTTACAAAAACGCACAAAAAAAAAAAGAAAAGAAAGATAATCAAAAATAAACAGCCTCACGTAACCGGAGGCCACGACGTCATCTGGGTCGTATCCGTGACCCCCGACTGGTGCCGGTGGCGTCGGGACGACTGCTCGGCCCGGCTGGCCTGTGCTGGCCGACGGCTGGCGTCCGGCTGGTATTGGTTGAGGTTGCGGGGCGTGGCCGAAGGGCGCCGGCGGGCGGAGGGCGACACGGGCCGGGGCTGCTGGCTGAAGAGGGGCGGCGGGACGGCAGACGGCGCCTTGGGCGTGTGAAGGTACGGTGCAGGATAGCGGCGTTGCTCCTGCAGCCACCGGACCTCCTCGGCCGGGTGCCGGGCCTCCTCGCCGGCCAATTGACCGGCCAGATGGCGCTGAGCCTCGCGCTGCTCGCGCTGCGTCCGCTCCCACGCGGCCTGCTCCTCCTCGAGGTGCTTGCGCGTGAGCACGACGCTGATGGAGTCGTCGGGCACGATGGAGCAGGTGTCGCTCATGGCGTTGTAGACGTCCGAAGGGATGCTGCGGGCATAGGCCGAGGACAGGGCCGACGGCGTGGAGGACGCGGTCGAGACCTGCGAGGGCGGTGCACGCGCTCCCGTCGCCTTGGCCCGGACAGTGACGTTGGAGGCCGCGGCCCGTGAATCCTTGCTTCTGCTGGCGTTGCTGCTGCTGCTGCTAGACGGCAGGTTCACCGTGGTCCGGGGCATCGTGGACTGCATGGCGACGTAGGATTCGGGGCCAGACGGCCGGCGGTCCGTGGGCGGGACAAAGACAGTGGAGGGTGCGGCAGTGGCAGTGGCAGCAGACGGGCCACTGTTTGCCGCCCGGCGCGACTGTGATGCTGCCGTCGGACGGGTCAGGCGGCTCGAGACCGACGAGGCAGCGGGGGCACGCGAGGATCTTGTGGACGACGACGCGGTCTTGGGCGATGCGGCTGCTGCTGACACGGTCGTGGCCGACGAGGGGGCACGGCGCGAAGAGGATGAAGTTGTGGTGGTGCGGGTGCGAGATGACGAGGAGGAGGAGGGGGATGAGCGGTCTGTGCTGCGCGGAGTCGAGGGCGAGTGTGTTGAGCGAGACGAGGAGGTCGGTGTCGAGTGCTTAGTGCTGCGAGCTGCCGACGAGGAAGATGTGTGTGCCGGGCGAGAGGAAGAAGAATGAGTCGAGCGACTTGAACTGTGGTCTTTTGAGGAGGAAGTGTGTGTCGGGCGAGCAGAAGACGGCGTCGAGCGACTTGCACTGCGATCTCTTGAGGAGGAGGATGTGTGTGCAGGACGAGAAGAAGAGGAAGGTGATGAACGACTTGCACCGCGAGCTGCCGAGGAGGAAGATGAAGTATGTTCCGGGCGAGAAGTAGAGGAGGAGGAAGTATGTGCTGGTCGAGAAGACGGCGTCGAGCGACTTGGTCCACGCACAGTCGAGGAAGAAGATGCAGTGTGTGCCGAGCGAGCAGCCATGGACGGCTGTCTCGTGTTGACCGAGTAGACGGACGACGTAGGGCGATACCCGGACGAGGCCTGCGCGGGCGGCGCGACCGAGCTCGAGGCCCGTGACTGCCGGACGGTCGAGGCTCTCGAAGATCCCGCGGTCGTCGGCGAGGGCGGCTCCGGGTTAGGCGGGCGTGCATACGGCGACGGCATGGGGTCTCTCAGCGTCGACGTCGACGACCGGGATGCCCGGGATGTGGATGCCCGGGACGACCGGGACGTCCGGGAACGGTCCTCGGACCGAGACGCGTCGTCGGCAATGGTGGACAGGCGGGTGCCGCTGGGCCGCTGGTTGGCGGCATACCGCCCATACGGGCCATAATCGTACTCGAAGTTGGGCTCCGCCGTGAAGACGGTGACCGAGACGTACGACTGCTGGTCGGGGTGGGTGCTGTCGCCGTCGACAATGTAGGGCTGGTGCTGGTGCTGGTGCTGGTACTGGTGCTGGGGTAAGGCCAGCTCGCTCTGCGTGTTCAAGATGTGGCGCTGGTAGTCGTCCTCCCAAGACGGGACGGGGTTTTGCATGTCGCGGCCCAAGAGAAACGCCGAGTGGTCCTCGCCGTCCTCCTCGTCATCCGGCGCGACACAAAAGAACGTGTTGCCGTCGGTCTCGCCGCTGGCCATGGCCATGTTCGCGTCGTCGGCCGGCACTTGCGACGCGTCCCGGGACCCGTGGTTGGCAACGTAACAGGCCGCGCCGTCGGCGTCCATGTAGCCGTCGCCATAGCCGTCGTACCGGTCTGCCTCGGCAGCGTCGCGGCTGTCCTCCGCCCAGGGGCTCAGACTCACCGGTAGCAGGGGAAGCGGCAGGCGATGGCCCTTCTTAGTGACCATGCGCGGCAGCTTCTTCACCCGGACCACGGGGGGCACCGTGGGCGGCGAGTCGGGCTCGTGTCTTCGTCTGCGGGCGCTGCGGGAGCGGTTGTTGTTCCTGTTGCTTTGGTGGCGACGCTCCCGGCGCTCACGCTCCCGGCGCTCGCGCTCTCGGCGCTCCCGGCGCTCCTGGTCTTCTTGGCGCTCGCGCTCGCGGCGGCTGTTCTCGCACATGCGCACCACGACCAGCGGCATGACCAGCAGCTCGCTCTGGCGCCGGATCTCCGACGCAACCTCAGCGTCAAAGGCGTCGATGTAGGCTTCCAGCACATGCCACAGTTGGGGGTGCTTTCTGGGCACAAAGGATCCCGATCGACCGCCTGCATCACCGGGGAACTCAATCTCTGGCGCGGCGTTGGTGGTTCTGCCGTCCTCCTCCGCACGGAGTCTGTCCCGCTTGCGATCCTCGGTCTCGTCCACCAAGAGGCGGCTCAGCAGGCCGGCGCGCAGGTCGACCAGCGCCTGGTGCCGCGAGCCGATCGTGGCCAGGATGCAGGCCTCGCACGGAAACGCCATGTGCGGCATTTGCTGGCTGCTGTCGATGTAGTGATGGCGAGATGACGACGACGACGACGACGACGACGGTTGCTGACGATGATGGCGACGGCTATCCGACTTGGAAGAAGACTTGGAAGAAGACTTGGAAGAAGTAGACTTGTGGCTCGTCAGCGCCGACACCTGGCGACCCTTTCGCAAGCTGCGAAATGTGCGCTGCGGGCACCACAGCGCACACAGGCCCATCATGCGGTAGCCCCAGTCGCGCACGTCGTTGCCGTTCTGGCACGGCGCCGCGGCGGTGGCGGTGTTGCCGCTGTTGCCGTCCGCGTGGGCGTCGTGGGCGTCGTGGCGGGGGTGGCGGCGGATGGTGTCGGCGTAGTCGGCCACCTCCTTGGTCAGGTAGTAGAACATGTCGCGCACCAGGTCCGGGTGCAGCTTCTTGTGCGCCGAGCAGAGCACCGTTGGCGTGGCGCGCGCGTGCAGCAGGTTGCCCAGCGGGATCCCGTTGGCCGCAGCCTTGGCCGCCACGACGTCGGCGCCGCCCGATGCCGCCATCACCATGCGCTTCACCACCTGAGCGGCCTTGACCCCCGCGCCCAGTGGGATCATGGGGGGCACCAGGAGGGTCGATCGCAGGCCGGGCACCCGTCTGTATTGGTCGGTGAGCCACTCCTGCGAGGGCGCGGCATTGTCGGTGCCGGGCGTGGGCTCGAGCTGGCCGGGGGACATGCGCACAACAGCGGCAAAGGCGCGGAGTTCGCTCGCCTTGAGGTCAGGAAGACTGACGCCCATTTTGATGTTGTGTATGGAAAAGAACAAGAAAGACAAAAACCTATAATGTCGTTATACCAGTCTCGTTCAAGGTCGTTTGCAGAATGTGACCAAGAACAAGCCGGAGTGTTGCAAGGTGAAGGTGGGGGGGGGGGGGGGGGGTGCTGGGAAGATTGTCGTCGTTTGCTTACCGGGCACTGGCCGTACTTGTATTATAGTCTTGGCTTGTTGGCTTGTTGGCTTGTTGGATTGTTCGGATTGTTCAGAGTTGTTCGGCAAACTCGCTCCTTGTTCACAGGTGGTAGGTAGCAAACTGCGAGGGCATGTGCTGGCTGAGCAAACAAACCAAACAGAGTTCAGAGTCCAGCTCTGTGATTAGGGACGGCGATGTAGAGGCGAGAGTGATGGATGTGGATGCTGATGCTGATGATGCGGAACGAGGAGACATTGAGACGAACGAAGAACTCGCACAGCAAGCTATATATGTGTCGTCGATCGGACACCAGGCCGGGCTGGGCTGAAGGAGGGTGCTGTTCATGGCATCGGCCGCCCTGTTCAGCGTGCTGGCTCGCTCTTTGTCGATGCTGCAGTGGTGAGGACGGGACAAAGAAAAACGAGCAACGGAAACAATCTGCTGTTCGCCGCTCTTTGTTGACGCTGTTCGTCCGCTCGTCTCTTTGACGTACGCTGTTCACGACACAATAGAATTGTTAGTGACAAACAGTGGTCAAAGACGAAAGAAAGAACATACCAAAAGTAGTGAAACGGCATCGTGGCTGTTCATGGCCATGGTCATCACAGAGAAAGAATGCAAAGCATCTGATCAACGAGTATCCATCGCGTCGAGGCCGAAGAGCTGGGAGAGATCCGAGTGCGAAAAGGCTGCCCGGAAAGACAACGGACGAAACACAGCGAGTGCCGCTGGGATAGATGGAAAAATAAGCGCTTATAATATGTCTGTGTGGGAAGACAAGACCGCAAAAACATGAAAACATGAAGAAGAAAAGATAATAAAAAGGAGACGACAAATCAAAAGATATAAAACCCCTCTCCCAAATGTCGTGGACGACGATCAATCAAATACGCCTTCTGCCCAAGCAATCCATGCCTCCGGCGTTCCCTGGACCGGATCCCCAGAGCGTATAGAGAACAGAGTATGAGAAACAAGACATAAACAGAAAAAGAGAAAAGAAAAATGGCCAAGTCATAAACCCTCCCTCACGGCCACCATCATCAGTGGCCCGTGCAGGTGAAACGACAACGGAACAAGAACAAGAACAAGAACAGCAGCGGCGTGTATCCCAAACACGTGCCAAAATAATAATAACAAGAACCACCAAGAGACGCGAACCTCATGTTGTCCGCACCGGCCGGGATCGTGCCGACGCCTGTTGTTCTGCGCGCTCGCGGGCCGCCTTGATCCGCTGCTGCCGGATCTTGGCCGCCTCGGTGCCGTCGTCCTGCACAGCCACCTCGCGGAACCAAGGGTGTTGCAGGGCCTGCTTCGCCGTGATGCGCTGGCTAGGGTCGTACACGAATATCCGCCGCAGAAGGTCGAGGAAGTTGCGCAGGAACGGGCTGTTGTTGGGGAAGATGTCCTGTAGCACCACACGTTAGCAAGCCATACTGTCAGTGTATTGACTGTCGACTGTCTCCTGTCGAGACGTACCTGGAGCTTCTTCATCGCCCGCACAAACCGCTTGGATGCCCGCGTCGTGTCTTCGTTGGGGTAGTCGAGCTTTGACCGCTTAAAGTACCTGCATTGTGTTAGCATGCGTGCCGCCAAACAACACCCCGTCCAGCACCGACCACCACACGCCGACTTACTTTGCTGCAGGGTTGCCGTTGTGCCGCGTCGACTTGACCACTTGCTGCACCAGATGCGGGTCGATGCGCGCATCGCAGACGGCCTCCATCATCGCCAGGTGCTCCAGGTTGTCGTGAGTCTGGAACAGCGCATCGCCCGTGAAAAACTCCACGAGAATGCACCCTATGCTCCAGATGTCACAGGGGAACGACCAGCCAAGCCCCAGGATGATTTCTGGTGCGCGGTAGTGCCGCGTGGACACCACCGACGAGTGGTATTCGTCCTGGAACGTGGCCGACCCAAAGTCGATCAGCCGGATCTCCGTGTCGAGCAGGACGCGACGCTGCGTGGCTTGCCGCGCAACCGTGGTCGACGACGACGGGATCTTGCGGTTGTAGGTGAACGTCTGGTATGTGGAATCGACGAGCAGGATGTTCTCGGGCTTCAAGTCGGTGTGGATGAGCTGGAGGTCGTGCAGGACTATAGAGTTAGCAGGAACACACATCAGAAGCTTCGGAGAAAAGAGAAAAAAAAAAGACAAAAAGACACAGCCAACGTACAGGCAACACTGGTAAAGAGCTGGCGCGCAAAGTTTTGGATCTGGCTGTTGGGGAACGGAACGAAGCCATTGCCCTTGAGAAAGTCAAAGACGCTCTGGCCCAGCAGATCCATGACGATGCAGATGTGGTTCCGGTAGTCGAAGCACTCGCGTAGGTGGATGCACCGGTTGCGGTTCTCGCCATCGTTGGCCTTGAGCGTCTCCAGCACACGCAGCTCGATGCGCGAGGCATCGCGATACTTTTGTACAGACCGGATGATCTTGATGGCAACGAGCTCGCTGCGTTCGCGGTCGCGCGCCTGGACGACCTTGCCGAACGTGCCTTGGCCGAGGAGTTTGACAATTTGATCTGCCCATGTTAGTCACTGGCATCGCCAGGATTCATGGCCGCAGTATGTGTTCGACTGGACTTACATCGTTTGGTGAGGTCGGCATCTGGTGCGACGAGGTAGTGGCCGTCGTCATCGTCGACTTTGACCATTTTATTGTTTCCCGACTGTGTATGTTAGTGACACTTTAATCCAGAGAAGAAGAAAAAAGAAGTGAAAAAAAGAAAGAAAGAAAGAAAAAGAAACCTACATCACGAATGACCTTGACCTCCACGTCGGGCGCCTTGACAGGCGGCAGAGGTGGTGGCCGGTAGCTGGCGAACGGCGGCCCCTGGGTCGTCGAGTCACGGTCGCGCTTCTTGGCGTCGTTTGCAACCTGCTGCCGCGTTGGCCGCTTGCGCTTGGGCGTCTCATACCGGTACTGGCCGTCGCCACTCGACGCAAGGGATGTGCCGGCCGTGTTCGATGTGCCCGTGCCCGTGGTTGTGTACGAGTTGGAGTTGGAGTTGGTCCGCTCGCTCGAGTCGGTCCCGACACAGCGCACAGGGTCGTAGCGCCCGACGCTGTCCGCCGTGGCAATCAGCGAGCTGGCGGGCGGTAGAGGCTCGGGATCCGGGCGCCGGCGCTTCTTGGAGACATGGTGGTCGTTGTCCTCCGACACGGGCACCAACACGGGATACCCTACGCCTTTTATCGGGTCATAACGGTAGGACACCCTCATGGCGGAATTCTTGGCAGCGGCGGCAGAGTTTGTGTTTGTGCTTGTGTTGTCTGCAGCGCCATTCGTATACGAGACAGCGCTCGCCCTTCTCTCATGGTCGCTGTTGTTGTTCGCGTGGGTGTCGTCGCGTTCGGGGCTATCCTCAATAACAATGACTTCCTGGGGCAGGCCGTTTCTGTAGAAGGTCTCCCAGTCGGGGGGGCCAGGCCGACGCCTCTTTTGAGGCCGTTGGACTTCTGCTTCTGAGGACGTCGATAGTCTGTGGCGGTTGCCCGCTGCAGCGTGCCTGGAGACAGTGTCCATTGTGGCAGCGGACGGAGGGTTCACGGTGGAAGCGCCGTGGGAGCGGGAGGGTCTTGGTGGAGGGAGGGTGCGTGAGGAGGACGAACAAGAAGACGCAAGAGCCGGGTCGGGGACTTGGTGGTGGTGGTGGCCACCGTTGTAGGTGAGGGAGATTGACGACTGCTGCTGCTGCTGCTGCTGTTGTTGTTGTTGTTGTTGTGGTTGATGCTGCTGATTGAAGCCGTGGGCAGCGTGGGTATGGGTATGGGAGTATGTAGCGTGGGTTTGGGGGTAGTGTTGGGCGGTAGCAGTGGCAGTGGCAGTAGTGGCCGTAGCGGCAGTAGCGCTGTTACTAGCACTGTAGGTTGCGTAGTGGTGGTGGCTGCTGGTGCTAACGACGGCCGCCGGAGGCAAGTGTGAATGTGACAACGACGACGAGGCAGCCGAGGGGGAAAACGCAGCGTACGAGTTGTTTGTCGAGGCGGATGATTGTGCAGAGGCCGGGCCCAGACGGTTTGTGTTCGGTCCGGGCAGGGTCGAGCGATATGAAGACTGGTGCTGGTGCTGGTGAGCAAAAGAGTAGCCGGCGGCGTAGTGTGGAAGCGTCGCAGTGGCGGTAGTAGGCGTTGACATTGTGTGGGGGACGTTGGGACAGCGGGAAGAAAAGGTCGTCGCTCGCTAAAAAGGGAGGACGAGAAAGGGCGGCAGATCGAAGAAGCAGGACAAGTCTATCGTCGGATCCGCGGCCACCGGGGGAGTTTGAGATGGCGAGAGTCGTTGTTGATGGAGAGAGGAGAGAGAGAACAGGAAAACAACAAGAGAACAAGAGGATATCCGGGGAGGTCGACGACAGTCTCGAGGGAAACCCACGTTCTCCAGCCAGAGAGGAGGGAGGGAGGGCCTGCTGTCACTGGTGCTGTGGCTGTCGGCTGCCAGGTTCTCCTCAGGGCCTTTCTTCTTCCCAGTGCAGGGCGACCAGGCACCGTGCGAGACGGAGTACGAGTAACTCGTACGGGGAGGAGTTGCGTGTGCCGTGCCAGTGGCTAGTGGTAGTGGATAATTAACTGGGGTCAAAGGGCGCGGCAGCGGCTATTACAGGCCAATCTTCCGACTCTTGGGACGAGCGGCCTGCTGATGATGTGCCAATAAAAGAATGGGATGGCTTGTTTTGAGGAAAGGCTGAGGATGAATTGAGGGAGAGGGGGGATAAGATGCGAGATGCGAGGTAAGAGAGGGAAACGAGAGTCGAGAGGCGAGTCGAAAAGTGAGTCGAAAAGCGAGTCGAAAGCGAGAGTAAAAACAACTGGAAACGAGCCCTCGAGTGGCAACGACACCACGCACAACAGACTGCGAAGGCCGAGTCCTTGTGGCTGCGACGTCTTGCCTCGCTGCGGGTGCTGTTAGCGAGACTGATAGCTGGCTGTTAGCGGCCTGTTGTTGTTCGGTACAGCGGACGAGTACCTGTGCAATGGGCGGGTCGGCGTATGCAGTAGAGACAGGGCTAGGGCACTTCTTTGGGGCGGGAGGGGGGCGTATTGGCGTTGTTTTTAGTGCAGTGACTGGTCTGTGGGAGGCGGACTGGAGGGCTGGAAGGTGAAAAACAAAAGTGCAAGTGCAAAAATGGCAAAAGAGTTTAGGCTGTTCGGGCAAGAGGGGAGATAAGAGTAAAGAATTAGGTACGTCGTAGGTAAGAGTAAAAGACGAAGAGAATTACGAGAGATAGAAGAGACAAAAGAGACAAAAGAGACAAAAGAGACAAAAGAGACAGAGATAGCCAGAATACTACGACGTACGGAATGAGCAGGACAAAAATTGAAAGAGCGATGGGCACAAACAAAACGAGAGACAGCGAGCAATCAAACGATGCACTCCGCAGGGAAGGAGCGCAGAGCAGGGCATCTAGAAACGGACGGCGCGACGGGGGCACGACGCAGAGAGCGTGAGAGTGATAACCTGTTGGTGGTGGTGGTAGTGGTGGTGTGTGGCGTTGTGGGTGACCGTGCTGACACGCAGGGGCACTGTGCAGGGTACGCCAGCCGAAGGCGGGACGACATCTACACGTGGGCGTGGGCGCGTGTAGTTCCTAGCACGGTGCTTGCAGCCCTTCTACGGAGTATCTTATGTCCCATCCACGCAATTACGGGGGGGTGCCGGAACGAGAAGGGGTGACCACTCGAGACAGGATGGTCTTAAGAGGAAGGAGCAGGGAGACGGCAAAGCCAACAAGACAGAGAGGTAAATGGAAAAGTAAGAGGACAGGCCATATGAGTAATGAGTACGATTACTCGTACAGATCAAAAGCAACCGAGGAACAACTGAAAGGAACCAGAAATACGAAGAGAAGAACCACATGGAGACTGCGGCGGAGAACGCATACCATAGCATAGTGTATGGAGTACGAAAGACGAAAGAGACAAAAAAGACAAATTCACGAGAAAGGGGCAGGAGATAATGAGACGCATGTGCCTGCACTGTGCGCAGCACTGTCTGTGCGTGCGGCGCGGGCAGCGGGGACTGGGCTGTTATCTCAGCGTCGGCAGATCGCCTGGCGAGTGTACGCAGTACATGTTTCTGCAATTTTTATTCAAACAGACGGTGAGTTCTTGCCCTTTTTTTATTTTTATAGACTGCCTGTTCAATACCTTCTCAACGAGTATACTCAGTATACTGTTTGCTTTGCAGTGTCTGGACAGAGCCAGTGTGCCAATTCGGAAGGAGCAGCCAAAACGCGTAGCAAAGGCTGCGGCGGAAAAGCGACAAGATTATTACAGGGGACCGCGGCTGCCGGAAACTACACTAGCAAAAGAGGAACAGCACCACAGAACAAAGGCAGAAACAGAGCCTGACAGATACTCGTAAAAGACCCTGCATTGCATGCCCAAGCCCCCGTGCCGTGTTGCAGATGATTCAGAACAGCGTCGAGACCAAGAAAAAAAAATAAAAAATAAAAAATCGAACGTCGGAATAGACAAAGGGGGTCCGTAGAGGGAGAATTACTGCAGAGTTTCTCGTGGCCGCACGGAGGATTACGGGGTCAAAGAGCGCTGTATCTAGGTAGTAGGCTGCAGCTGATGTTGATCTTTGGGGGATCTAAAGTCTGCACTATTGAGAAACGACAGCAGTGCCTGATTGATGTGTCATTTTGAGGCGTAAAATGTCAGCAAATTAAGGCGCTGGCATGTTGGCAGAATAAAGGTAAAACAACCGACAATGCAGTTTTCAGTCAGGAGAAGAAATTATTAACCTCAAGTCGAAAAGAAAGCAGAGGGCGAAAGCAGGGCGAAAGCAGAGAGAAAGCAGAGCGACACTGATCGCCATCGCTGGACTGTTCGCTGAAAACTCGCTCAGCCCCGTGGCCCAGTACCCCTGTGCTACTCGTAGGCTCTGCATGTGCACTAACTAGGCTCCGCATGCACTAAAACGCCAAGTATTGGCTACGACACCGTGCTGAACAAAGTGCACATCCAGTTGGCCGCTTTATCTGCAGCTTTTGCAGCTTTTTGTACCCGTACTCGTACCCACGGATTCTCACAGTACGCCACACGACCACATACTGTCAAACCGTGATACTGTGCTGCATTCTTTTTTTTTTTTTTTTTTTTTTTTTTTTTTTTTTTTTTTTTCAATTGGGCGATCTTTGTTTTTTTGAAAAGGGTTCGGGATGGATGGGG
>JADHKN010000007.1:0-291791 GCA_019925475.1 Ophiostoma ips | reverse complement strand
TCCGACAGTTACCCCCTGTTTCACCCAGTTCCCCAAACCTCCAAAAAGTTCTAAACGGTTTTATTTTTTTTTATTTTTTTTTTTTTTTTTTTTTTTTTTTTTTTTTTTTTTTTTTTTGGACAAGTGACAGAAATTTGTTTTTGTCAACAGCATGCAGAAGTACTAGGCGGATGAGGAAAGCCCGCCGCTTCGAGTACGTCGTCGTACTTACTAAGAGCTTATTACTAAGAAGTTTTTCTCGAGCTATTGCGAGTGCGAGTACTTGTTTGCCATCTTTGCAGTTCGCATAGATGGAATGAAAAATACCTTGAAGCCGTTTCTCAAACAGTTCTGATTCACAGACAAATCACTCCAGCAGTTGAGGGAAGAAGGCACACGGGCCTGCAAAGACGGCCGGCCTTTGGCCAACAAACGTGAAAAGGCAGCAGCAGGTGCCGCAGGTGTGACAAACTCCGCAAAAGTGGCGCCTGGCTGGTGCTAGTGCTGCATCTTGCGTAGTAAGTGTGTGTGTGTGTGCGTGAAAGTGAGAAACAGCCAGGCGGGGGGCACGAGTAGAAAGGGCAGGAAAGAAGAGACTGAAAGAAAGAAAAGGAAAGAGGGAGAGACAGGGAGAGGGAGAGGGAGAGGGAGAGGGAGTGAGTGGGAGTGACAAAGTGGGAAAGTGGGAGAACACCCCAGGCGACAGGAGGACGACAGATAAAGAGCGGGAGCGGCCGGTTTTGGCTGGTTACAGTCAAGTACGAGTACTCGTAGTGGTAGTGGTGGAAGGTGCACAACCCGCAGTACTACTCCGTACTGCATCTGGAAAGCACGGGACAGAGATACGAGGAAAGAACGAATGCGAGAACAAAGTGACGAGAAGGAGGCAGGAAGAGTGACTACGACGTAGTCCGTAGGAGCGGAAGGAGCCCTGCTCGTCCAGCCGTACGAATATGCATTCCGAGGGAGAAGAGGGGATGGAATGCAGCACTGTCAGCGTGGTAACCGATATTATTAGTGTCTTGCCGCTTACGATGGGACACTCAGTGCACTCGACTACGAGAACCCAACAAGTTGACTTGTGCTGACTTTTTGCTGAGTTGCTCTCGTTTTGCCCTGCTTATCACCTTGCTTGCTCTTGCTTGCTACCATCTCTCTTACTGCTGTCTCCTGCTTCTCACTTTGCCTGCAAACCCCGACGGCGAGGACACTGCGGCTCAGGTGACGGGTGGCCCCAGCGTGCCTGCCGCCGTGTGATGCACGCTCTGGCCTATGAGAATATGGCACGCTTGTGCTCGCGATATCACCCCCTCTCGGCCTGCGTGACGAGGATGCCATGCAGCCCAGTGCCATCACAAACGCCGCTGGCATATGTCACCGGTGACAGCAGTCTCTCCGAGCCGTGCTCTGTCATCACCAGTATGCATGAGTCAGCAGTATGCTTGCATCGGTGCTGCTTTCGCTGGAAATCAAATAGTAATAGAAGATATAGTATAACGACGCCAAGTAACGCTCTCTACTCGCCATATCCGTAAATCCCGCTTAGATACCCCGGTTGAACTCGACCAGGCCGCCGGCACCGCCGCGCCCTCGGAACTCGGGCTCCAGCGCGTCGGCCGCAATCTTCTGCCGCTGCGGGAACGCCGCCAGGGCCAGCGGCAGCACGGCGTAGCTGGTCACCAGGATCAGGCCCAGGTTGACGGGCGTCGTCAGGTGCGGCTTCTGCTTCAGCCAGTTGGTGGCCTGCAGCCGCACCAGCACCAGCGGCGGGATCACCATGATGGGCGAGCTGTTGAGCACGCGCGACACGGCCGTCTCGGCCACGGCGATCGTGGCCGCCTTTTTGCTGCGGCCCAGCGACGTCGATGGGTCGACTTCACTGCCACCAGCAACCGGGTACACATCAATGCCCGTGCGCATCTCCTCGCCACGCATCAGGAACACGTTGAGCGCGCCGGCACTGGCCACGGCGGCAAAGGGCACGAGGCGGCTCAGCACGAGGCGCGTGGACGGCGTCAGGCGCGTCAGGCGCGGCACCAGGCTGTTGAGCCCGACGGCGACGGAGCACGACGCGCCCACGGCCATAACGTACGACTGCGCCAGCTTGCTGTACGACATGGGCGTCGACTTGTTGGCGTTGGCGTTGTTGATGGCGACGTTGAGCGACTGGTTGGCAATCTGCCACAGGATGGTGCCGCGCGTGCCGAGCCCGGGCGTCAGCATGCCAGCCGTCACCACCAGGTTGGACAGCACAAAGCACGACATGCGGAACGGCAGCAGCACCGGCTCACCCGTGTCCGGGTGCAGCGTGGCGTCGACAATCTTCTTGGCGTGCCACAGCTCGGGCGTCATCTCCTTGACCTGGCCCTGCTTGTAGGCGACGATGGCCTGCTTGGCCTGTTCGAGGCCGGTCTTGCCGACGAGGAGGGTTCTTTCAGTTAGTTTTTTCTTAGGAAGAATATTTTTCTTAAAAAAAAAAAAAAAAAAACACACCTCGGGTCCGTGATGCCGACAGTGTGCCGCACGCGGCCCCAGTACGTGTTGAGGTCATACTGAGATGCCGGCAGCTCGCGGCTTCCTGGCAACGACGACGACATTGTCAGATTGGTGTGTGTGCGATCACGGTGCTGGCCGGACGATGATGCTCCAGATGCTCCAGATGCCCCAGATGCTTCAGATGCTCTAGATGCAGCCCGCGATGCAGAGACACCACTTTTTGATTGGATGTCTTTTTTCCTTTTTTTTCTTCGTTTCTATTACTCGTAGCCTCCTGGCGTATCTTACATGCAATGGACAATCCTGAGTCACAGTGTTCTCAAAGCGGTGTAATAAACCCGTCTATCGTCGGCCTCAATTTTTTGTCACCTTTACTTCTATTTTTTTTTTTTTGTCAAATTTCTTATCGGCCCTTGTTATCGGCTTGTATTCCTTATCCGACTCAGATGCATTTTCCGTGTCGCGCCTTCCCTCCGCTGCAACCCCCCCTGCACGCCCAGCCCGATCTCGGTCCCACGCTAAAGTGCTGGCTCCAGGGTCACACCCGCTGTGAAACACCCCTAGGCTCCCCTAATCTCTGGGCGTGTGCTGACTATCTGGGCGTGTGCTGACTAATCATTTCGGAGCTCGGTCAGACGACGCCTCGGAGACACGTACTTTCCGTACGAGTCTCATCACTCTTGTTATCACTCTTGTTTACTCGTACTCCGTACATTCGTGCTGCTACTGTTTTTATATATCGTGTTCCTCGTCTTCGGCATCGTCATCCCTTTGGCACTGTAAAATTGGGGGCCAATTGGCTTTGTGAGTGGGCTGTTTTTGTTGATTGAGAATCGTGCGCCCTTGGCTCTCGGACATACTCTGTGCAGGGAGGGAGAGGGCAGTGACGTGTGATCGGCGGGTCGCGCCTTCTCTATTTATTTTCCTGGACGGGGGGGAAGGCACCCCATCTCGTGATCCTCAACTCAAGCCTCAATTTTGGGCTTCACTACTCTGTATCATCTTTTGCCAACGAATCAACCCCCCCCCAATGGCATCCTCCATTGCGGCGGCCGCCATGCAGCGGCTGCCGTTTGCGCGCGCCACCACGCCGCTGCAGGCCGCCACGTACCTGCTGGGCATCTCGCTCTTCTCCATCTCGTTCCTCGTCTTCCTCAACAGCAGCATCTCGTTTGTGATTACCGACCGCATCGGCGTCAAGGATGGCGTGGGCAACATTGTCGGCACGCTCGGGTTTGTGGACGAGCTCGTGGCGCTCGTGGCCTGCCCCGTCTGGGGCCTGGTGTCCGACCGGCTCGGCGTGCGCCTCGTCGCGGTCCTGGGCTACGTCATCATCGCCCTGGCCCTGGTGCTGTCCGTCCAGGCCGTCAACATCTACCCGCAGCTCTTGCTGGCGCGCGTTCTCTTTGCGCTCGGCGCAACAGCAGCGTAAGCCCGGCTGACCGTCATTCAAGAAGAAAAAAGGGAAACCAGACACCTGCTAACACTGCCAAGTGCAACTATGGTCACGGCCATTCTGCCCTCGCTGACAGACGACTCGGAGCCGACGGGCTTGGCTGCTGCTGCCGCCGCCGCCGGCCTGCCCAAGACGAACCCCCTCAGCCCCCACGGCGGCAACCCGCGCGACTCGTCTCTCTCCATCGAGTCCCAGCTCACCATCACGCCCGAGCGCTTTGCCGAGAGCCTCCTCCACGCCCAAGACGCCGAGACTGGTGGTGGTAGTAGTGCCGAGGACGATCACGGCTCTGGCAAGCCGTTCAAGCTGGCCGGCCTGGTCGGCCTGTTCACGGGCTGCGGCGCCCTCGTGGCCCTGACCATGTTCCTGCCCCTGCCCGCCGAGTTCGGCCGCAAGGACGGCGTCACCATGGCCGAGGCCGTGGCCGACAGCTTCTACGTGGTGGCCGTCGTTGCGCTGTTTGTCGGCGCCTTTGTGTTTGTCGGCCTGCGCAACCTGCGCGGCGAGGACAGCAAGGGGTGGCGCATGCTGTTCCGCCTGGACGCGGCGACGGCGGCGGCCCGCCGCGACGAGCTGGTCCGCATGGAGGACGTCATGGCCGAGGGCCCGGCGGAATCATCATCCTTGGCGTACTGGCGCCTGCTGCGCGACTCGGTCGAGCTGGGCTTTACCGACGCCAACATTGCCCTGGGCTACCTGGGCGGCTTCGTGGCGCGCGCGTCGACGGTGGCCATCTCGCTGTTCGTCCCGCTGTTTATCAACGCGTTCTACATCAGCAACGGCTTCTGCCAGGGCTCGCCCCACGACTCGTCGCCGGAGTTGAAACAGGGCTGCCGCTCGGCCTACATCCTGTCGTCGATCCTGACGGGCGTGGCCCAGCTCATGGGTCTGCTCTGCGCGCCCGTGTTTGGCTACCTGTCCAGCCGGACGAGGACGCCGGGGGCCCGCGTCAACATGCCCATTGCGGTGGCCACGAGTTTCGGCGTCGTCGGCTACCTGGCATTCCCGCTGCTGCCGAGCCCCGAGCCCAAGAACGTCGACGGCCGCGGCGGCACGCCGGCCGTGTTCCTCGTCGCCACGCTGATCGGCATCAGCCAGATCGGCGCCATTGTGTGCAGCCTGGGCGCGCTCGGCAAGGGCGTGCTGTCAGCGGATATTTCTTCGGATGCGGCCGTCAAGGGCAGCGGCAGCCTGGATGATGTGGCGCACGCGGTGCCTAGCCCCAACACCGATCACGACGCCCGCGAGACGGCGCCTCTGTTGGTTGCCGGTGCTGCACGGGACAGCCCTGCCGGTGACGACGACGACGACGAGACCAACGAGCACGCCGATACGATCCACGAGCTGGTGGCCTCGCCGCGGTCGGCCGCTCGCTCGCGTGCGTTTTCCGCCCTGACGTCGTCGCGGCCCCCGTCCTGGCACATGGGCCCCGGTGCCGCCCCGTCTGCTCCGATGCCGGCGCCGGCCGAGACCAACGCGGCAACACGCATCCGGCTCAAGGGCTCCGTGGCCGGCGTCTACTCGTGGTGCGGCGGTGCGGCCATTCTGATCCTGACCAAGCTGGGCGGCTACCTCTTTGACCACTGGAGCAAGGGCGCACCGTTCTACATGATGGCGGTGTTCAACGGGCTCCTGCTGGTGGCGAGTCTGGGCATTGACGCGCGGCGTCTTCAGAAGCGGGGGAGGTAAGGGAAGGCAGTTACGTTGATTTCTGTGTTATCGTCTGCTTATATAAGCTGTATCTGTGCTGCGTAATAATGACTGATTTCTCTATCAAATTTTATATTATTCCCATCTCATCGTCACTTTTGTCAATAAACACTAGATTGACTTTCTTCAATTTCAATCGTCCGTCCATGCCAATGCAGAAGCAAGTATATACTGCACAATGCACATCCTATAAAAAAAGGAGAAGAAAAAGTAAAAAAAAAAAGGCATTGACAAAAACAAAAAAAAATAAACGATTAAACCATATTTCTGAGCAAGAAGACAGAAGACATGCAAGCCCACCACTCCGTTGCACCCGTTATTTTTAACAAAGCCAGACAAAAGGACAGCCATCACAACCACGGTCCCTGTCCCTAGATAAACCCGCCTTGTCCCCCATATTGATCGAGTGCTTTTAGATCTCTTTTTTTTTTCTTCAAACAAACAAATCGTCCTTCTTCCGAAGGAGGACCCCTATTTTGTGTCGAGATTTTTTTTAGATAAAAAAAATCTCATCCACACTTCCTGAGCTGAATGCCACGCCTAAAGACGTCGCCGGGGTCCGTGCTGACAATCATCACACACTGATTGCAACACATTTAAGCGCCCAGGCTGGGAAAGGCACTCTCGTCCTTGGGGTTGATGGTCGGGCCGCTGTTGCGCGGGGCGCCGCCACGGGGAGCACCGCCGCGGGGGGCACCACGGGGCTCGCCACGGCCGCGGGCACCGCCACGGGGACCGCCACGGCCGCGCTCGCTGCGCTCACCACCACGCTCGGGACGGCCGCCGCGCTCAGCACGGTCACCGCCGCGGGGCGCACCGCCACGGCCGCCGCGCGCACCGCCGCGGGCCGGGCGCTCGGCCTGCTCGACAAAGCGCTGGTCGATCTCGACAATCTGCTTGACCTTGCGCTCACGCTCGCGCTTGGTCTTGCCGCCCGACCCGGCAATGAACTCCTCGCCGTCGTCCTTGACCAGCGGCTTGGCCGACGCCCACTGCTTGTTGGCCTTGGTGCCCTCGTTGGCCTGGCGCAGGGCCACGGCCTCGGCCTCCAGGGCCAGCTTCTTCTCGGCCTGCTGGGCGAGGTAGTCGTCGTACGAGATCTGCACCTCCTCGGGCTCGGCCTCCTCGACGGGGGCGGCCTCCTCGGCGGCAGCGGCGTTCTCGTCGCTCTTAGCGATGGCCTCACCGGCCTCCTCGTCGCGCTTCTCAGCCTCGCCCTCGGTGTAGCCACCGGTGTGCTTCTCGGTGGTGCTATAGGGGGGGAGGGAGGCATGTTAGTTGACTGTCTGCCGCGGACAAGCGTCGATGGGATGGGATGCATCTTACCCAGGAAGACCCTTGGAGTGACGGTCGTCACGCTCGCGAGGGAAGCGGCCACCACGGCCTAGAGACGGTTAGCATGGGTTCTGTCAAGACATATGCATATCAATATCAAGCAAAGAATGTCTTACCGCCACGAACGCGGGCACCGGCACCGCCACGGGGAGCGTTGCCACGGGGAGCCTCGTCGGTGGGCTTGCCACGGTTGCGGTCTGCGCCGGCGTTGCGATCACGGAAAGCTAGCACTTGTTAGTACTCAGTTTCAAAGGCATTATTGATTAGGCATCGCGGGGCTAACGTACCAGCGTCGTTTCCAGAGCGCTTGGGGGCGGCGGCCTTCTCGGTCTTGGCGGCAACGGGCGCCTTCACCTTGGGGGCATCGCCATCCTCGGCACCTGAACAGCAATTGGGTTAGTTTTTCGATGTTTGTGGCAACGTGCCTCCGTACATTGCTCTCATCCCGAGCTCTCCTCGTCGGGCACACGGTGCCGAGGCACGCCTGCGACTAGCTAGTGCGTCGGCTCGCTTGCGTGATAGCTCGGTCGAGTAGGCGAGCTGAGGATGGAGGGCTGTAGACCAGAAACCGAGTCGATATTGAGGCAGACGCGGGCGGCTTAAGACGGTGCGCAGGTTGGGTCTTACCGAGGAGGTCAAAGGGGTTCTATACGATTCGAGTTAGTATGTGAAAATGATGGCATGGCGCAAAACGGCAACGCAAACAGAACAAGTCCAGGCGAAAAGATGTAAGTGCTGAACATGGCGAATCGTCGTAGTAAACAATATTGTTGTGCACGGACGACAAGGTGCCTGGTTGCGACAGCGCGATAGCTGGTATCCGGAGGCGACTGAGCTATGACGCAGTTGCATGGAAAAACGCAAGGCGCCGCAAATGGCCCAGTTCCCGGACGGCCATCGCAATGCCGGAGGGGCAAAAAGCCAAAGCTGCCGGCGACGGGCCGCGGCGCATGGGCAAACAGGACACGGACAATGCGGGCACTTGTAAAGACCGGAGAAAAATGCCAGGAAAAAAAAAAAGCAACGAACGAGGCGATCTGCGCTTGGGCGGAGGCGAGGCGAAACTGCAATGCATTGCGACGGGAAAAAAAAAATAAAAAGAGCGACGTCGAGATATTTCCCCAAAACAACAACAAAAATGCAGTAAAAAAATAAAATCCTTCAAAAAATCCAATAATAAAACATACCTTGGTCACAACAGACATGGCGCAACCGGGCTTATTCGCCTTTCAAAAAAGGCGAGAACGGATTGACAACAACGGGATGGGTGAGGGGGGGGGAGAGAATGTGCGGGCACAAAGCGTTTGTGATGAGCGTGGTGAGGATGGGAAGATCGAGAGAGAAGACGTTGTTGGGGGTGTGTGGGAAGAGACTTTGGGAAAAAGAAGTGGTGGTAGGAAAAAGTTTGGTGGACGGGAAAAGAAAAAAGCCAAAAAGTGGAGATTTTTACAATTACTACAATTATCTTTGCGCTCAGATTAAATTCAGAAAATGGGCTGAGGGGGGGGGGGGAGGGAGGAAGAGACGGGCGCTCTTGTTTTTGGAGAGGGGGAAAAAAAAGTCGAGGGTAGCTTAGTCACGAGCAGTGCCAATACGCAAAACCATGTTTCGCTCTCTCTCTCTCAGCTTGTGGCAAGGGGAAAGAGGGTGCAGAGCAGAGAGGACCCTATCGCGCGGACTTGGTGGCCGTGCAATAATTGCCTATTTAGACAATGAATGCATGACGCGGGTCTACTACGAGTACGGAGTACGGGAGTGTTGGGTTTTGTTCGTTCCTTCCCCTCCTTCTGTTTCTTCACTCCTCCTCTGAGAACAAGAAAAACCGGGCCATTGAGTCGCGGCGCTCTTTCCCAGGCGAGGCAAGCTGCTCGGTTCCTTCCTCTCTGTTCGTGCATCTCCAAAAAACCCCTCCTTCACAAGTTTCGTGCAAAGCAAAGTGAATCGACGGCACAATCCAGCCGTGCCCCAGGACATGGTCGCGTTGCAAGGGAAAGCGCAAAGCCGGTGCTGCTGCTGCTGCTGCTGCTGCGCTGCTCCTCACATGCTTGCATGGCTTGGCCGAGACGCAAACAACCGCAAAAGCTTCCCCTCCCATGCCAGCCAGAGTTACCTACGTCGTACGTCGTACCCCGTTTCCGACGAGGTCATACCCCACAATTTAATTTTTGTGTGGGCGCCTTTTTGCTAGCTGTTAGGGCTTTCATACTCGTATACGCACAGTGAAACACACAGTACTGTACTCGTACTATCACGTTTGATCACGTGAATCGTCACGACCATTGACCACCGACCACCGTCGTCGACGATGTTTTTTGGATGAGAAATAGTGCTTTGCTTCGGGAAATCTGCGTGAGGAAATTACAGACCACTAGGCGGTGCGCGCGCCTGGGTTGTGGCTCGATGCCGTGGCCGGCTCCAGAATGACGCCCATGCTCATGTGCTCGGCGACGTGGTCGAGATCGGAGTCGGCCGCGCTCTCGGAATCGGCAAACGACGTATCGTCATCGACCGACGTGTTGTAGGCGGTTGAGGTGCTGTCGGGCCTGGACGACTGACTGTTGCTGGTCGATGTGGTGGATCTGGTTGCGTCGGTTGACCTGTTGTTTGTGTCGTGTACTCGTATAGGTACTTGTATATTAGACACACTATCGGTCCTGGTAATGTCCGGTTGGGGGGACACAACGGCACCGTCGACGTCCGACGCGCCGCCCGGACGATCGTGTCTGTTCGTCCAGCCGAGGGCCCATTGTACCGCTTCGCTGCTCAAGACGCGCGTAAAGCACACGACTCTCTCTACGGCCGGGCTGCTGGTCGTCTCGCTGCGGTGGTGGTCGTGGGGCTCGTCTGTGCCCACGAGACAGTACGACGAGCCCAGGCCGTGCGTGTACATGCTGGCTGGCGCCGAGGCTGTTTTTGTTGGACTGGGAGGATCGCGAGCCGTCATGGTCGTTTGTTTGTGCTGTTCGTAAATAATCGTAATAAAATTGATGACGGATGTATGAGAAACATCTGAGAGACATCCGAGAGACGAGGGGACACGCGCATTTATACTTTTCCAGGGAGCGCATCAGACTATATGCAACCGACAAGAGACGGCATCGTTGTCATCCATCACTTTGAGGAAGCTGTCGTAAGCCCCAACGTTCCCTCAAACCAAATTGGATGCCTCCAGGTTTGCAGCTCAACCGCAACGTCGTCGTGATACAGCCAGAGATGGAATCGACCGTCCCACCAACTCTTGCGAGTGACAAGGCGTGTTGCTCGGCCACTGACGTTGCGGTTGGGACCAGCCGCTGATGCAAGTGACATAGGATGACTGAAAAAAAAGAACAATTGCATAGTATGGGCGGTCCTTCATTATAAACAACTTCAACAGGAAAAGAACGAAACCTTCAGATTAAAATATTCCATGACGGGCTGTTCTGTGAGCAACCAATGCTTTCTTTTTCGAGTGTCTCTCCCAGACATTCATAACAGAGTAGCAACCTGTCGGTAGACAACGAGCCCCATTGACAGGGACAACAATGAAATAAAACAAAGTCAAAAATCAAAAATCAAAACGCCAAATATGTGACCCCAAGTCCTAGAAACCAACGCCAGGTATGCACTGCAAGTGACATCGTACACATGTAAATAAACATGAAAAAAAGCAAAATATGCAATGGCCGCTGAAGGAGCACATCACTTCCGCAGCTTCGGCCGCGCAAGGCTGTTCAACCGGCTCATGCTGATCATGGGCCGCTTCTTGGCCGAGGCGGGTGTTTTTGCGCCCAAAGTAGACGACGGAGCCGACACCTTGTACGGGCTGGCCTTTTGCGGCGTGGCCTTGACGGGGGGCATCATCTTGCCAACAAGACGGGGAGCAAGGAGAGCATCGCCTTCGGCAACTTGCTCATTCTTGCGCTTCTTGGCCGCACGCTCTCTGGCTTCCTGCTCGGCCTCCTCCTCAGCCTCGCTGATCCGGTGTCGCTTCTTGTTGGTAATGCCGTGCGGGATGCCCAGAGGAGCGGGCCGCGTGTTCTCCTTGTTCGGGCCATCCGTGGCGACGAGGGCCGTGGCACTTTCGTCGCTTGCCGCCGTGGCCTCGGGGAAGCTTCCGGGGAGCTTGGGTACGGCGGATGTTGAGGACCGCACCTGACGGATGCTCGACTGGCCTGGCGAGGAGCCAAAGCCAACGGGAGCCTTGGGAGCAAAGCTGATGGTCTTGTCACTGCGGAACGTGAAAGTACCAGGAGCCGAGGGTGTCGGCGGAGCAAGCTTCTTGGACGGAGTGGGTGCTTCAGCCGAGGCCGAGCCCTCATCCGACGTGGCCTGGTCGGACCCGACCAGAAGTTCATGGCCAGACAAGTCTGGGTAGTAGACAGTGGCACCAAAGCGACGGCGAATGCTAGGCGAGCTCAGGATACTTCCAGGAACACTGCCTCCTCCTCCATCTTTCTCCGCGTCCAGCGCCTTCAGCTGCTGGTGGGACTTGAGTGCCGAACGCGGAATCCCCGAGCGGAAGACAGATGGTGACTTTTCCGACAGCAGTGCCTGCTGCGTGCTGGGGGTGAAAGAGACATGCTTGGACACCCTCCGCCGTGGCGTAGTGGCCGGGAAGCGAGGCAGAGACCTATTAGCAACGTGAGGGGAAGCGGTGTTCTCGGCTGTGAGGACGTTGATGGCCGGAATCGAAGCTACAGGCAGTGCGCTGGGTGGTGCACCCGAGTTGGCCACAGCCGCGTTAGGGGGCGGGACCCGGCGAATGGCCTTGTTGGCCTCCCCGGGCGTGGCCTTGAGGCTGCTTGTCGTGACCGACTTCTTCAGCGCCGACAACAGTCTCGAAGGGGTCTTGCTCGGCGTCTGGTGTTCCCGAACTGTAGTGCTCAGCGTCTTGGCATCCGTCAAGCGCGAAGGAGTCGGTTTTGTAGGTGTAACAATGGACGCCGTGGTGTGCGAGCGCGTCAGGGCGGCAGCGCTGCCGGTCAGACCAGTCGGCCGGGGCAAGGAGCTGCCAGCACCGTCGCGCGACATAGGGCGGCCGCTCGACGCGTCGTCGCCAATGTTCTGCTTGATGCGCTTGGCATTCGACATGGGCTGCTGCTGCTGCTGTGCCTGCACAGGAGGGAACAAGAGGTTGCCGCGCTGCGCAACGGACAAAGGGGGCTTGAACTCGGTGCTGGCCGTGCCGAGGCCAAACACGGGGTTGGCTTGCTTCTTTGCCGTCGACGGCGCGGCATCGTCCGAAGCCGTCTTCTTAGGGGTTCTTGCAAGCTTCGTGTTGGGCGTGTCGTCCAGGTTGGCCTTGGACTGGGTCCGCTTAAGACCGCGCGTTTGGCTGGATATAGCCGGGGATGGCACCGTCGTGGACGTCACAGGCGTGAACCGGGACGCACGGAAAGCGGAAGGGTGGTTGGCGATCGAGTCCATCTTATCGAACTGTGCCGTGTGGGCAGCACTGAAGCGCCCAGTAATGCTCTTGGGCGTGGCAAACTTGCGGCCGCGGTCCTCGTCGGCCTTGGCCTGTTCGGTTTCGCGCTCCATCTCGAGATCAGCGCGGATTTTCTGTGCCTCGCCGCGGATCTCTTCCATCATGCGGCGCGCCTCGTCGCTCAGGCCAGCATCAATGGAGGCCGCGGGCTTCTTTGCACTGGCAGTAGCCCCGCGTGAGAAACGGAACGTGAAGGGGGAGTCGTCGGGCACGGACGACCGGCGCTTTGAGGGCGTCTCTTCGGGCTGGCCGATCGTGATGCTCGACGCGGCAATCTTGTTGCTCCGGGCCGTGGTCGGGCTCTCAATGCGAGAGGCCCCAATGTCGGTGAAGCCCAGACGAAGGGCGGACGATGGCGGTGCCTTGTGGCCGTGCGATTTGCCGGGATGCATCTCGGACGCGGATGGCTTGGGCGAGGGCGAGCTGGCCGGGGTATGGGGCGCATTGTCAAAGGCGAGGATCGGCCGCGCTTTGAGTGTCGCGCTGCTCTCGATGGTCTCACTGCTCTCGACGTCCTCATTGTCCTCGGCGAGCGAGTCGAGACGGGCCGGAGCGGCCTTGACGGGCGACTGGGAGGGGGAAAGTCAGATGATGTCTTCCTTCAACGCGATCCTCACCGCTGACCGCCACGAATGTAGTGAGGACAAACCTGAGAAGTGCTTGCCAGCCGTGCCGAACGGCGGCGAGTCATTGGCGCCATGGTGGACGATGCGGATGTGTCTTGATGATATCGAAGCTTCGTGGCTTGTGTGTGATGGTGAAATGGAAGTGGAAGTAGAGGAATGAGGCGCAAAAGAGCCGCAACTAGTTGTACTCGTCCGGAGTAGTCTGGTCCGATGAGAAAAGAACAAGGCCGGCGCCAACTGCGGCGTAGTATCGACTATTTGCTATGGCACCCTGTCTATATGACGACGTGAATTATGGCCCTAAGCCAGCAGGGACGACAAAAGGGCAAAACGGCACAATGGAGGCAGAGACGATGATGGCGCTTGCGTCGTTGGTGTGCATGTGCATCGCTTTGCTGGGGCGGTGGATGTGAGAGGGGCTAGAGTGCCTTGTAGAGGAGGTCAAAAGAAGAGGCGAAAAGGCCAAAAGGCTTGGGCAAGAGGCGCTTGGACGAGAAATGAAGTGTGGGCGGGAGAAGATTCAGCGAGTCAGGAGAGCGGGAAGGAGACGACAACATTGGAAGTAGCGATGGGCGCGTTGTTTGTTTGGCTGGGACCCGGTGTTTGTTTACTTTCGAGGTGGCCCGAGCTCCCGCGCTAGTGTGAGGTGAGCTACCCGAAGTGGGGTACACGTGACTGTGATCGTCGCTTAGTCATTGTGCTTTTGGTCACGAGACTAGTTGTCGTTATGCACGTGATGAATGTCGTGATGTTCGATGGCGATGGCAGATCCTCGACGAACCATTCGACGGAACGGCATCTACTCAGTGAAGCGGCGGCGGGAACAATTGGAAGATGGCATGTCTCAGGTTGTTGGATGAACTGGTTGTTCGAATGCCGGGCGTCAGAAGGCTGTCGGGACATAGTATCTTAGTGCTGTTCCTCCCTCGCCTTCCTCCATGCCTTTTGCCGTGCATGCTTTCTTTCTTTTGATCTGCCTCTTTCTCGTTGTACGACTATAATCATCCCTATGGCACTGGACACTGTTTGTACTGGTGGATCAAAAACAAAGACCAGCCGATAGAGGTCTGCAAGCCTGCCGTAGATTGCAGCATGGTCAGACCACCGACGACAACACTGGCCTTGGATGAGAGTCATGCAGTAATACGATTATCAAGAGGAGAGCAGCTCCATCTGATTAGCAAGTTCGACATGTACATACTCATACTCGTACTCGTACTCGTACATGCCATCCCGGAGACTACGCGGCTGATGTCTACTCCGTATAGCACACAGACCACAGAAGCTTCGAAACACATCAAAGCTTTTGGGTGCCATCCCTGCCCGGAAGAGTCAGATACGAGTTACGGACGGTCGCCCGGATTAGCGAGATGATGCACGACCACGCAGGGACCAAGTATGCAAGATGGTGATACTGGTAGCAGAGTGTACGGGCCAAGCAAAGCACGGGCAATGCAGACCAAAGGAGGTGTCGTCCGTCCGGCTCTGTTTCGGTTATTGTACGAGTATGGGTAGAGTACGAGTGAAACTACGAGTACAAGGCTGGTCAACGACTTGACTACTCCGTAGAAAGCCAGAGCAGTGCCGGGATCACCGATAGGCAAATAAAAAAGTGCCGACCAGAGCACGGACTCGGAACATGCAGTCGCAATACCGGTTCCGCTGCAAATGAGGATAAGATTTTCACTGCACTGCACGGCAGGGAGGGAACGGGCCATTGCTCACCGTATTGTAGGAGTAGGAGTAGGAGTAGAGTAAACTTGGGGGTCGTCGCATCAGGTGCGCGCCCGGGGCTAGCGCGGCAAGTTTGTGATCACTTGCTCACGCAGAAGGATTACCTGTGGCATTTCGCTAGATCATCTCGGCGAGTCCGTATATGCCGCTTGGGATGCCTGGCTTGTGCATGATGGGAGCAGGCGTGGGGAAGGCCGTCATCTTGACAGAAAGAGGGATAGTCTCTGGCTATCCAGTTGGGCGGTGGCAGCACGCAGGCACGGAGCCCGTGACCCGAGGCCGTAGCCGGAGACCATGCAGGACAACGCGCCCTGGCTGCCGCGATGGCACACCACGCCGCCGACACAATCTCACATCAAACCATGCCATACTTGCTGCGACATGGACTGTTGGGTCTCCATTCTCACTCTCCGTACGGTACGGGTGGCATCCGTGCCTACGCAACGACGTCGCAGCCAGCGCTCTGTCTTTCACGCCATCCTTCTCGTCATCGTTAATCCACTTGCATGGTTCGTCGACGGCGGAACAGGCAGGGGTGGACCAAGGTGCAAAACTGCCTCGCCGTCGGCGCAGCGCCTCCGGCGCAAGATGAGCAGCATCTCTGGTTCAGTGGGCGAATGAGAGCGAGAGGCGACAGTCGGGCTGGCCGGGCGGCATGCCATCCCGCACGGCATTCCCTCCCGGGCGAGAGTTGATGCAGTTTTTTTTTCTTCTTTCTCTTTTGTCGTTTCTTTTTTTCTTTTTTCATAATTTGTTTTTTCTTTTTCATCATTTCTTTTTTCCTTTCTATTTTCTTCTTTTTCCTTTCTTTTTCTGTTTTGTTTCTTCTCTTTCATTCCTTTTCTGTATTGTTTTTTTTTTCTTTTTCCTCCCAATGTCACCCTCCTTTGCCTTTTTCCATTTCCCGCCCTCTCTTTTTTCATTATTTTCTTTTCTTTTTCTCTCTCACACTTTTTCCCTTTCTCACCTTCCACCTTGATTCCACTGATCTCCCCACACCTCCTTTTGGTGCCCATAATTTGCTTCTTCCACCCTTCCTTCTCCCTTCCATGATGCTACAATGGGTTTCCACCATTCCCTGTTGCAGCAGGGAATTCCACATTACCCTGTAAATGCCCACACCACCCATGTCATCTTCCTCTCACCCCTGCGATCGACGACAACGGCTGAAACGAGGCATATTCCCACTTCGTACAGACACTATTGTGCCTCTTTTTTGCGCTAGAAGTTTTCTAGAAGCGGTGGCGCGTCATTTTGTTTCCTTCCGTTCTCTTCGCCTGCCCTTGTCGTGCGAGCGTGTGAGCGTGAGTGGGTTTTTCTTTTCTCAGCAGCATCGGCGACGGGGTTGGCACGCATGGCAGGCAGCAATGTGCCTGGTACTCGTCGCATGAGACGCGGTGGAGCAATAAGCTGCCGGCTACGTCGTAGTTCTTTCCCATTTCCCATGCACATGCCATACGACGTAATACTCGTATTATCGTACACTTGCTCCGTACGGAGTAAAGTAGTCCTCGCTGCAACAGAACGGCAAGTACGACGGGCATGACCAGGCTCGATCGAGCATCGTGATGTTTGGTTCCTTCCTTCTTTTCTTGATCTTCCCCTCTTCGTCTGCCCATCTTGCGTCTCTAGTGTGATCACCCGGCCTTTCCACAACAAAACACCGTACTGGACATTTTCAACATACATACGAGTACTCGTAGTAAGATGCAGAGTCACAATGAGCTCAATGGGCTCGTTCGGCTCCGATCCAACGGGCCTAGGAGCCATGTTGCCGTCAACGCCTGTTCGATGCCACTTTGAGCGCCGTAGCATCCGGACATCCTCGGATGGGTTGTTTCCTCATCTGACGTGCTTTCCTTTCTACTCCGTACGTTGTAGTCATAATGGCCATAGCCCCTGTAACATCTGCCTCCGCTGCCTGCCTCCTCTGCTGGCCTCCTCTGCCTGCCTCCTCTGCTGGCCTCCTCTGCCTGCCTCCTCTTGGTCTCCTTGTTGTATTCCCCTCCTTGCTCGTGCGCACTCACCTCCAGCCAGGCCTGCTGCTGGTCTCAGCCCCGCTTCCTCGGAGATGCAAATCACAGTCTTGCCCAGTCTTGGCCATACGGAGTACGAGTACATGCCCGGCCCTGTCACCGCCTGTCTTGATCTGTGGAATTGGTCTACATCGTACGGAGCAGCATGGACGGGACTTGAAGCGGTAAGGCATTGTGTAGAAAAGAAGGTTGAGACGGACAGACGATGGGGGAGAAGGAAAACCCGAGAGAAGATGGCATGATAGAGAAGGGGGGAGGGGGGAAATAAAGGCCAACATGAATACAGAACGAGAGAATGCAAAAGAAGACAGAAAAGAAGCAAAAAGCAAATAAAGCGAAAGAGAAGAATTTGGCAAAGGCCTGCCCATACTCGTACTCACAAGTTCTGATGCCGATGCGCTGGATCGCCTTCCATACCTTGATGGCCCCCCTATTCGTCGGCGGGCTCCGCTGGAAGACCCGGCCTACTCCCAGGCGGGACGAGCGTGCCAAGACCTTGCATTCCCCCTCGTCACCAAATGCGCTCAGGTGACGTGAAAAGAAGAAAAAAAGGAGAGGAAAAGAGAAGGAAAAAGAAAAGAAGGAAGAAAATGACGAAAAAGAATAGAAGAAGAAAAGAAGAAAAGAAAACGCATATCTCCGCACACACCTAACGAGTACGAGTTCCGACATTGGATAACGCCATAGCACAAACGTACTGTAGCTGACAGCACATACTCAGCATCGCTTTGTGCCATATTGCGAGCGCGGATGGCGACGAAAAATTTTCACTGCACCATGACCTCCTAGCAGAACGGTCTTGTCCGCCTCCTGCTTGCAGCTGCTGTCTTTGTGACGTGTCCAGCACCGCCGCAGCTACACCCACCAGTACGAGTACTCGTCGCTCTTTCCTCTTTTATCAATCGACCGGGGATTACTCCGATGTCGCAGTCCACCCATTTTTAAAAAAAATTCAAGTTCTTATTTTTTGCAAAAGTTCGCATTTTGCCTTTTGCATTTGTATCGTACTTGCAGAGGACATCTCACGATAATTTCCCTTGCCGCTTTTCCTCTTCCTCTTCTTCTGCACCAAAAGAGCCCACCACCTGCCTGCTTTCCACTTTTCATTCGCCGGGCGGGGAGCCCATTTTCTTCGGCGGGCTTTCTTCGACGGAAGATTCTTTTTTTCCATGGAAACTGTAGCTTGTTCCAATGCGGCTGCTAAACGGCCCATCGTGCCTTCCTTGCCGATGGAGAATCACAAAAAAAACACAAAAACAAGTAGAAAATCACCCTACGAGTGGTCACGTAGAAACGGTGACGCCCCCCGATCTCGGCCTGCCACTAATGCAAAGCCCGGCCGCAAAAAGTCGGCAGAGGCGCACACGCTAATAGCATGCCTCCTCCTTTTGGTACCGTACCTGTCTGTGCCAGCAAAATGTTTGGGCCCGTCTGACCCTTTTCCTTGCAACTCAATACTTGTACGAGTAGAAAAAAGAAGAACACAACAAAGACAACCCAGTCATCAGACTTTTCACCGTACCGCTTGGCTTGCTCCGCGACTTGATTCTTCCATGATCATCTCGGACTTGTTATATTTTGGCGTTGACCCATTACGAGTATATCTCCGTCTCCTTTTCAGGCTGTTTTTGTTTCTCCTTTTTTTTGTTTCTTCGGTTCTTCTTCATCTTCCCTTCTCTACTCGCATCTCTACCTCGGCCCATGCGTTGACAGTGTTGCCATCTTCTGCTTCTGCGTTGTCCAACGGCGCGGCCAGTGCACAGCTGAAACGAGCAGCAGATCCCGCCTGTCACAGGGGCAGACAGGCCGAACCTGGGGAAGCAAATGCAAGGCAGAGCACTGCAGAAGGTAAAAATAACCTAAAAGCTGCCTAGCGCGTACGGAGTACGGGAGTACGAACAGAACGAAAAACTCGCCCTTGCCGCTCCTGCCTCGCCGTTTTGGACGTAGGGTGCCAGGCTATACTTGCCTTATTCGGCCACACAGCCATTTTCTCCGCGTATTTGGGGTTTATTGCAACAGCTTTTCTCGTACACCATCAGATGAGGAAGGAGTGCCTAGGCCAACACGGGCCTACCGCTGGCCTGGGTGTTAGTCCAGTATTCCCGTCCTAGCCATTACTCGTACGCGTTTCTTGTCGGTGGTTCCTGATTATGAGTTTTAGGCAATACGGAGTACAGTTGCTGCTCACAGAGCGAGTTACTCGTATTTTCTTCATGGCTACGAGTATTGCACATGGGGAAGAGCAATGTTAGAAAGACACAACAACTGCAACAAGCCGACGATCGCACCTGCTGCTTGAAAAGAAGGCGGCACTTGTACTCGTACTCGTAGCTGGCAAGAGCTGAGAGCGGAGGGAGAAGGAGGGGGGGTGCTCCCTCGATGCGGCACGCCCTGGGCAGGAGCCACCCACTTGCTTCCATGCAGCAGGTGACTGCTTATTCTTTCTTTTTCTTTCCAGGCACTACTCCGTACGAGTATTACTGTTTTACTGTTTTACTCGTACTCGTACCTGTCCCGTCCTCCTTCCCCGTCCCGTGCAGGGAAAGAGCCATCGACGAGCTGCATAAATTGGAAAGAGCAAGAGGAGGGGGGGTGCAACAATACTACGGAGTAGGCCATGCAATGTCGAAGAGGGAAGGAACGATCAAGGTAGTAAGCAGTTGCCCATCCATGTTGATCTGCTCTTTCCTTTTCTGCATTGCTGCCCTGATCCTATTCGGTATCCATATCCAATAATGCATATTTTTGTAGAGTTTGTATTGTAGCCATGCCCTTGTTGTCCATCGCTGCTTCCCTCTATTGTAAGCACTTCTTGCCCACCACCCTTCTTGCCCTGTCCTCTTTTTTTTTCTTCCTGCTTCCCCTCCCCTCTTCTCGCCTTCTTCCATTTCTCAAACTCGATTCTTCTCGACATCACGGCATCTTTAACCTCACGGCAAACCCCTCTGCACAACGGCAACACCACTTCACCGATTTTACGTCGACTCCCCCTCGACTGATACGACGACACCGTCCGTAGTCGCCTGCAGCTAGCATACCGTACCCTCCCCCCCCCTTCCTCCCCCATATTCATAACCAGACCTTCTCGCCCTCCATTTTTACTCATTTCCAACCTGTCATCGCTCTGTCTCTTATCTCATTTTACCTCATTGTTAAACAAACAAACAAACAATCACCCATCTCTCTACCCCATACCCCCTTCAGTCTTCTTGTTATCAGAGCCATTCTTCCAACGTCCCGTTGTAACGGCGCGGCTCTTCCCTTTTGCCCTGTTGTCTACCGTTTTCGTTTCTCTCTCTGCCAGTACCTGGTTAATCTGCATTCTTCCCACACCCCCCTCCCCCATCTCTTCTCTTATCTCGCTTCGTCCTTGTCCTTCTTGCGCGTTCCTGAGTCCTGTTTGGGGTCTCTTGCAGCCTTCTCTTATTTCCATTGCATCAGATACCCCCTTCCCACTCCCACCCGTCTCCAGAGCCTTGGGTCGTCTCTTGATCCTGCCGGCGAACATATTCCCGCACCATACGAGTACCCGTACAGCTCACCTCGGTTTTCTCCGTGTCGAGGCTGATATTGCCGCTGCCCCTGGAGCCGAGCTTGCTGAACACGGTCTTATTGGTTGTGTCGCCCTGACGCTCTCGGCATACAGCTTGTGCTTGTTCGAGCAAATCGGCGTCGCTCTGTGTCTTAAGATATAACGATCGCCAGAACCATCCATAACGGCAACACGACATATCCGGAGTACTCTTACACAAGCCAGAAGACATCGACATTAACTTCCTTATGGAGATTGACTTTTGCCCACATCTTCCTATCCTCAACGCGACAATACTTGCACGAGACATCCCCCAAATCCACACGGCAACGTCCAGCTCATTGACGTCGGTGTAAGTCCTGTCAAACCAGACTACGACGTACCCAGACTCTTGCCAAAATTGTGTCAGCGCCTACGACAGAGCCTCGTTTTGCCACCGTCCACGACCGGCATCCTGGAATACGATACAACTCTCTTGAACAGCCTTGCTGCCCTGGTCGTCTTTTCCACTCCTTTTTCCCTTTGGGCCCTGTGCTTGTTGCTTCGTGCTTCTCGCTTTCTATATTACCCCCCTTGTTCGACTTGCCGACGGCCTTTACTTATTTTCTCCTCATCACGTCTCCTCTCGCTCCCCTCTTCTAATTATACGGCCAGACCCACCCCGCAGACTACGCAGACCACGCAGCTACGCAGTACTTCCCGTGGCAAAGAAAAAAACAGGAACGAGAAAAAATCAGTCTATTCTTTTTCGGTCTTCTCTTCCGACAGATCGATAATTCGTGATCTCACATCACCTTCCCGTCTCGTTCTTGTTATTCATCGTTACTTTTACACATCGTTTCTCTTACTCCGAGCTACCTTGACCTACCCGCCGCCTGTTTTCTCGGCTTGTTGTCGTCTTTGCTTCCCGCGTCCCCTTTCATTGTCCTCTTCTCTCTACCTCGATTCTTTTTCGTCTTCTTTTTTTTCTATTCTTTTCTTGAGGCGCCCGTCGCCTACCGGCTGAGGCGTCTCAATCTAGAACCAAGAGGATATGGCAGACAACATGTCCATCGACCATAATGACATCAAACATGACTCGGACGACTCCCTCGACTCCGGCGGAGAGGGCGAAGCACTTAACGGCACTGCGCTCGACAACAATGTAAACAACAATACTCAGGATCAACCGATCAAGCGCAAGGGCGGTCGGAAGCCGGTACGATCATTCTCCCTTTAGCATTCGAGCTACGCAGACATGCAATCTGATGTCTCATGGAATATTTCGTCTAACTAGCTTGCCAGATTTACGCGACGTCAGAGGAGCGCAAGCAGCGCAACCGGCAGGCGCAGGCCGCTTTCCGTGAACGCCGTACCGAGTATATCAAACAACTGGAGGAGACGATTCGCGTCCACGAGCAGAACCTCCACAACCTGCAGACCGCCCATCGCCATGCCGCTGATGAGTGCCTGATGCTGCGCTACAAAAACTCGCTGCTCGAGCGCATCCTTCTCGAGAAAGGTACGTGGCCCATATTCCCTGTCTGTCGTGATCGTATTCCCCCCCCTCTAACGTCTCCCAGGAATCGATGTGCAAGCTGAGCTGCGCGCCAAGACTGGCAGCCCGAACCTGGGCCCAACTCACATGCCACAGAACATGGTGCAACCACCTCCGCTTCCCAGAGCTATCCTGAACCGGCACCATGCTCGCCGTTCCGGCTCTGGCATGGCGCCGAAGCTCGACATTGGAAGCACGTCGCTCCCGCTACCCAACATCAGCGGCATGAACCCTGGCCACCCAACACCCACATCGGTTGCTGCCTCGCCCAAAAGTCGGCCAACGCCATCGTCGCACTCGGCCTCCCCTGCTGCCTCGACCTCCGCTTATGGCCAGTCGCCCACAGCGTCCCACTCTGACCCATCAGCATCGATCCGCCCGATCCTCACCGCACCAACTCCTGCACCGCCACCGCATATCCAGCACGTCCAGCCTGGCCAGCAAACACACCAGGGACACCAGATGCCGGTTGCCAATGGTGCTATGAAGCCAGGGCCAATGCCAGGGCAGCTTGGCGGCCCGATGCCGGGAATGGCTGGTGGTCTCCCGCCAAGAACAATGCAGCAGCAGCAGCAGCAGCAGCATCAACAACACCAATACCAGCAGGCGCACCAGCAACACCCGCAACAGCTTCAGCATCAGCAGCAGCACCCGCAGCACCCGCAGCACCCGCAGCAGCAGCAACAACAACACCAGCAGCAGCAGCAGCAACGCCCACGCCCACACCATATGCAGCCCCACCTCCAACACCCCCAGCAATCTCACCCTCCAAATTCCTCAGCACTCAACCAGCACCCATTGCCGTCGCCTCAGCCCCCGACACCTCGGTCTACGGGCGGCGCTGGGGGAGCACCGTACTACGCCGTGCCGGGGTTCCAGAACCATATCGAGCAACTTGGTGAGTTTCGCCTGCCCTTGACACATTTGTGTTTTCTGCGCGCGCGCCAAATGCTAACAAATTTACCCAGAACAAGAATACGATGCTGCTGACGATATCATGGAAGAGCATGGCGAGAACCCCGACACACCTTCTGGCCCAAGCCCGTACCCGCCCAACGCCTACTCGAACGCGCCCGCATCGATGAGCATGGCAAGTCCGGCAACAAGCGTTGGACCATCTTCGGCATCGTCAATGATGGGCGCCCCGGCTCCCACTGGACAAAACGGCTACCCGTCCATGACACAACTGCTTGACCCTGCGCTCGACTGGGACCCGTTTGGCCTGAGCGCCAGCATGCAATTCCCGACGCAGTTTTCTTTCGACACCAGTAACACAAGATGAGAGGGCGATCATGGCCAATGATTGCGATAATTTTTAATACGACTTGGAGCGGCGACGTATTTTTTTTCCATCACCCACCGTTCGAGTCAACCCAACTGCCATCTGGCTCACTTTCACGCTCGCTTATCTCAAGAGAGGCTTGTGTTCTCAATCCCCAAATGCACAATGGTGCGCCACCTACATACTGTTTGTTTTGACAGTTTCTCGCCAGCATTGCTTCATTTGCTGAACCCTTGTATTTCTGATACCCCCGAGCTTTATGCCCTTTGCTCCTATTCATCTCTACCGTCTGCCCACGCACAAAGTGTGCTTGGAGGCGGGATGGCGATTGCTGAATACTCGCTCAGCGGGCGTTTCCCTATTCCTTTGAGGGACTTGGGTGGGCGTTTGTTTATATCACCACAGCATCGATGTTTTTCATCTGTTTTTTTTTTCAGTTTTTTTTGTTCGCGATGGTTTGATATTTTATGAATATTTTATGAATATTTTGTGTTCCTTCAGGCGTTGCATTGGGCTTTGGGCAAACATTACGATCCGGAAAAAAAAACATGGGAGGAAGGGCTTGCGCAGAAGCGATACACATGATGATTTCGGCTGGAACTAAAAGTTTTATTTGATGTTTTACCATCTACTGTTCTTTCTCCTGTCGGGCTACTTTTTTGCTGTGGCTGCATGTCATTTGGAAGCCGATGTGTGAGGTATTTGGAAAAGAACAAGTGTAAGATGGTTTCCTATGTTGAAAAGTTATACCCCTTTGACGTTGTGCTTTGGTTGTTTTTTTGGGTTTTGTTTCTTTTCTCTCTTTTCTCTCTGTTGTCCCGATCATTTCTCATTTCTCGTCGGTGGCCGACTAAGCAGTCCACTCCATCCCCAACGGAAAGCGGACCACTGGCTGATGCTTCTTTGGATGCCACGCAACCAGCTGTCTGTTGATCTCTCTCGGTCAGAGGATTTGGCTTGTTTGTTTGCAGGAAGCGGGGCTTGAACATGGCATGGGAGACGGTCACGCTCACACATCCGTGGATGTCGGTTGAGTGGTGGACCTGGGACCCGCGCCGCGGCTGGGCGAGTCACTTGATGGTCCTTAGTCTCGTCCAACATGACACGACCCCAGGGCCAAGCCACGGCAAGGAGGGGGTGCAGATTCTCGTTGGAAGACAGCGGGGAATAAAAGAATTGATCCTCTTACTTAACACGCAAAGACACGAGAGATGCAAAGGGATATGTTCGGAACACGTTGGTGTGCAGTCTTACGGCATGGCCGGTGACAGCGAGTCATGGCGTCGAGCACTACATGCAGGGGGATTTGGTAATAGCAGCAGCAGCAGCTCTTCCCGTCCAGACAATGAGGCACGGGGCTCTTTTGTTTGGCCGCTGCCGCTCCTGCTGTTCGCAGTGCAGGCACGTCTAGCTACGAGTACCAAGGCAGGAAGGAAACGGTCTCCGTATGCGTGCGAGTACTCGTAGTAGACGAAAACGGTCCCATGCAACGGTCATTCGAAAACGGGGTCACCTGAGCATGAGCAGGAGGGGGGAAGGAAACTGACGCTATTACGTACAAGCCATCCCGGATCCCAGCCCCGGCCCCCCAGCAGGCAAGAACGAAAAAGCAAAGATGCATTGCATTGCCCCATGTCTGGGACAAGATGCATTTGCCTACTCGTAATAACTCCTGCGCGGGGTGCCGTTGCGCTACTCCATACTATTCGGGAAGGGATATCTGCTCAGTAGACACCTCGGGTAGCGGCGGTCACGCGTCAGACCACGGGCGTCCCAGTTGGGCCGATGTGGTGAAGAATCGAAAATGATGGCATGTCGTTGAGATATTCCCGTTTGAGCATCCTATATTTTTTTTGTCTATCGGGATAAGATAGCATTATCATTTATCTGCCGTGTTATCAGTCATTTTGAACGAATTGTGAGATTCTACTATAAACAAGAAAATGCGACACGAGCTATGACCGAATCAAAAAAATTAAGAGAAAATATAAAAAATAAATGAGACACAAAAACAACCAAGAAATGACCCTCACGTAAATCATCTACACTACTGCATGTCGTCGGCCAGCCGCAGCCCGCGCATGGCCTCGTGTGCCCACTCGTCGTTGGCGCTGCCGCCGCTGCCGGCCGTCGCGTCCGCGCCCAGCCGCCAGTCGTTGCTGTTGGCTGGTCGGCCGTCGACGCCGGGCAGATCGAGTGTCGGCGCGGAAAACAGCGTTCCGCCGGCACCACCGGCACCACCACCACCGCTAGCCACGCTCGGAAACTGGTGCTGGTGCGGGTGCGGCGGCGAGTGCAGGCTCTTGCGCACAATCGGCTTGCGCGACGACGGCACCGGCGGCGGGGGTCCGCGGGCATCGGCGTCGTTGTCGTTGTCGTCGTCGTCGGAGCTCTCGACGTCGGCGTTGCGGACTGAGAGCATGCCTGGGCGGCCCTGCATCTGCGACTGCGTAGGAGTTGTCGCGCTGTTGTCCCCCTGGTACGGGTCAAACTCGCCGTATTCGGCGGCCGTGAACCCGCCGCCGACAATCGGGCTCGCCGTGTAGTCCGACGCGGTGACGTGCGTCGTCGGCGTGTCGGCAATTGTGGCGTTGTCGGCCTCGGTGCGCGTCGACGCGCGCGTCAACACGACATTGTCGTCGGCGGGCATCTCGACGGCGCCGAAATGCGGCGGCGGCAGTCCACCGGCATTGCTGCTGCTGTCTCCATTATTGTTATTGTTGTTGTTGTTATTGTCAAAGCCAAAGCTAAAGGACAGGTCATGCTGCTGCTCGAGCTCGCGCTGCTCCAGGATCTGCGGCGGCCCGGCCTGCATCGACGCGCCGCTGCTGCGAATACTGCCCGTGCTGACGCGGTGGGTGTCGGACGGCTGGCTGGCGGGCCCGGAGTCGGCGCCGGCGCTGCCGCTGCCGCCTCCCTCCACAGCGGACATGTCCCGGATGGCAAACTGCGCCATGGTGCGCATCTTGCGCGACACCCAGCCCACGAGGATCTTGCCGCGCTGCTTCTCGCCCAGGCGCGACCGCGGGAAGTCGCCGCGGTTGACAAAGGCCACAATGTCGACAATGACCTGGTGCTCGTTGAGGATGGCGTTGACAATGACCGGCACGATCGAGGCCAGGTAGGCCTTGCGCGCGACCTCGACCAGCACGACCACGAGGCCACCGGCTTGGAAGACGGCGCTGCCCCCCGGCACGATAATCCGGTGACACCGCTCGACCGAGTTCTCAATGTCCATGGGAAAATGACTCAGACCGTTAATCTCAAAGGTCTCGCCGATGTTGCCCAGCACAAACAGCACCTGCATGTCCACCAGCGCGCCGCTCGGGCCGATCGGCCGGCTCACGCTGTGCAGGAAGCCCAGGTCGCCCGTGCGCACGTAGCGGATGCTGGGGTCGCCGTCGACGGTGCGGCCGTCGAAGCGCTCGGCATCGAACGCGTCGCGCGACCCGTAAAACGACTTGACGCACGCCTCCGAGTCGACCCAGATCTCGCCAAACTCGCCGTCCAGGCACAGCAGCCGGCTCTCCGGGTTGACCACGGCAATCTGCGTCGACACCGGCACCATGCCCGAGTCCTGTACCAGCAGCGCGCGCGGGTTGGTGTCCGGGTCCACGGGAAGAATCAGCCCGCGCCGCAGCGCCTTGGTGTCCAGCCACAGCTCGATCGGCTCGATGCACATGTACGACCGCGACGCAATCATCGGGTTGAGCACGTGCGAGTACACCGTGTTGATCGCCGTGCGGTCCAGCCCCGTCGCCGCAAAGTGCATCCGCACCTTTTGGAACACGTCCACACGCGGCCGGCCCTCGGCCGTGATCATCATGTTCTTGAGCTCGTGCAGCGTGAAGCCCTTGCCCGGCATCGTCGACATGGCGTGGTCCAGCATCTGCGACGTCGCGTACGTGTCCTTGATCTTGTACCGCGACAGGATCAGGAACAGCGACAGCGGGTTCTGCGCAAACTCCACGGGTGACAGCAGGTACGTCGGCGTGCCAATGTAGATCCCCATCAGGCACGTGTGCACAAACCCCATGCCCGTCGTGCTGCGCACGCACCCCAGCACCGGCCGCGCGCTCGTCATCTGGCACGTCTCCTTCTGCACCTTGCACGTGCCCAGGATCGTCCCGTGGCTCAGCTGCACCGCCACGCGCCGCTGATCGGGCGTCCAGTACGTCCAGATCAGCGCCGGGTACGTCGGCTGCACCCAGCTGGCGTCCATCTTGATGCCCAGGTCGCGCAACCCTTGGTTCTGCTTCGAGGGCCGCGACGTGTTGTAGATGCTCGGCAGCGCCAGTTTCAGCACCTGCGCCGACTGCTTGATGTGCTGCGACACCGTCTTCATCTTCAGCAGGTGGTCCACCTCGCTGTTGACCAGCACCGCCTTGACCCGGAAGTCCGCCACCAGGTGCAGGAACGCCGGCACGTCCTCCGACAGCCGGTTCTGGTCCATCGGCGCCATCGGGATCACCACTATGCCCAGGCTGAAGCACGCGTGCACCGCAAACACAAAGTCCTCCGAGTGCGTGTACATCAGCACCGCGTGGTCGCCCGCCCGCAGCCGCACCTTGTTCTTGAGGTACACCGCCACCGCCGCCACCCGCGTGTCAAACTTCTTCCACGTGATGCCCTTGCCCTCCTTGCCGCGCCCGTCGATGCTGCAGTACGCCAGCTCCTCGGGCTGCCGCGCCACCCGCCACTGGATCAGGTCCGTGATGCTCGTAAAGTTGTTGAGCGGCGTCGACGTCTTGTCGTCCATCACCACCTCACGCCGGTCGATCCCCGAGTACTGGTTGTCCGCCCCGGCCAGGATCTGCCCGCGCGACTCCGACGCCAGCCGCGACCAGATCCCGCCCATCGGGTCCACGCCAAACGGCAGGTTGAGCACCGCGTGCTCCACGCCAAACTTGACGTGCACGCACGCCAGGTTGCCGTTGTCAAACTCGCGCCGGCACAGCATGTTGCCAATCTCGCGCCGCCCGTTCTTCAGCACCCGCGGCAGCGCGTTCGGCGCCGTGATCATCACGCAGTACACCCGCAGGTGGTGCACCTGCAGCAGCACGTCGATGCACCGCTGCGCCAGCGAGTCCAGCAGCGCCGTGTCCAGCTGCCGCGGCGGGCCGCCCTGCTGCGCCGGCGCCGTCGACGCCGCCGACGTCTCCAGCAGCACAATCGGCAGGTGCTCCTCGTTGACAAACACGTCAAACGCCGAGCAGTCAAACAGCTTGGGGATCGTCCGCAGCATCGTGATCACAATGTGCTGCACAAAGAAATACCGGTACTCGACCAGCTCGTTGTCCGGCTCCACCCACTCGACCTTTTGCCGGATCCGGTCCTCGTACAAGCCCAGCACAAAGATCTTGCCCTCGATGATCGTCCCCAGCAGGCCCGTGCGCAAAAACTCGGGCTCCACCGGCGTCGGCGTCGGGTCGCCCGGCTCGAACTTGTACGGCCGCGCGTGGAAGATCTGCTCCGTGTGCTTCGGCAGCGCCCAGAACCCGCCCGACAGCGACGGCGAGTCCACCCAGATCTCGCCCACCGTGTGCGGCGACGACAGCAGACACGTCTCCGGGTCCACCACCGCCATCGTCGCGTCGGGGATCGGGTACCCAAACGCCCCGATCCGCACCGTGCCCGCCTCGTTCTGCCGCTTGCGCGCCTCCGCCCCCACCGCCAGCACCACCACCTCGTTGGTCTTGAGCGCCTCGCTGTCCAGGAGCACCTCGCTCAGCTCCGTCGACGCCTGCTGCTCCGTCTTGCTCGTGGGGCCGCCGCCCAGAAGGGACCCGAACCCGCCGCCGCCCGCGCCGTCTTGTTTTTCTTCTTCTTCTTCTCCAGCTGTCTCGTCCGAGTCACCACCACCACCAGCTGCCGCCTTGTCGTTGCCGTTGCCGTCGCCCTCGCCGGCCTTGTCCTTGTCGCCGCCGCCAAAGTGGAGGCCCAGCGGACAGCCCATGCGCTCCTCGCCACCGAGCCAGTCGCGTATGCTGATCACCATGCCGCCGTGCTCCGGCAGGCAGAGCATGGGCGACACCACCTCGCGCGCGCGCGGGTTGCGCAGCGGACGCAGCCAGCGGTCGGCCAGCACCTCGTGGAACTCGGGGTCGACCGTCAGCGTGTCGATGAGGCAGAGCTTGACCGACTGGAAGTTGGGCTCCATGCCCTTTTTGAAGTTGCGCGTCGTCATGGGGTCTTGCTGGTAGTTGTACACGGCCCGCTTCAGCCCCGGGTAGTCGGCCACCATCAGCGTCGCCTTGTACTTGGAGATCAGGTGCGCGTACAGGCCCGGCACCTCGGTCGTCTTGTGCTCCAGCCACACCACCGTATGGCCGCCGTACACGGCAAACAGCACCCCCAGGATCATGCCGATGCCCTGGCGCGGGTCGAGGTACGACAGCAGAATCTCGCTGCTGGCCGCGCCGCCAATCAGCCGGCCGTTCTTGTCACGCAGCGACGACCGCGCAAACGAGTCGCCGCCGGGCCCGTTGTTGCCCGGCACCGTCGACACCACGGCGCTCAGACACGCCAGCTGGTGCATGATGGTGCGGTGGCTGAGCACCACGCCGCGCAGGTCGCCCGTGGGCGCGCGCGAGAACTCAATGTACGCCAGGTCGGGCACGGACAGCGGCGGCACGTCGTCCTTCTTCTTGGGGTGGAAGCTGCCAAACTCGTTGGTCTTCCACCACTCCACGCCCTTGGGCCACGTCAGCTTGTGCGTGGCAATGTCGCGCTGGAACGTCTTGAGGTTGTTCTCCGTCGTCAGCGCCAGGTGCGCCTGCGTCGACGTCAGGATCAGGTTGAGCTTCTGGTAGTCGTTGAAGTCGTTGATCGGCACCGCCACCACGCCCGCGATGAAGCAGCCCAGCAGCGCAATGGCAAACTCGATGATCTCCGAGTCGCGGTACACCAGCGCCACCCGGTCGCCGCGGTACAGCGAGCTCTTGTCGCGGATCACCTGCGCCACCTTTTCCGCCCGCGACGCCAGCTTCTCCCACGTGATGGACGCAATCTCCTTGCCGCGGTTGTCGAGAACCCAGTACGCCGGCATCTTGGACGTCGTGCGCCCGCGGTGCCGCAGCACCGCCGCAATGTTGTCAAACTTGGACATGGGCGTGTTGTTGTCGTGCGGGTCGTAGATGGCAAAGGGCACGTCGCGCGGCTCCAGCGGCAGCTGGTACTCGAGCGCCTCCGCCGGCGGCAGGTCGTTGGTCGTCAGCATCGGCGGCGCCATCGCGGCCGTCGGCGAGAAGGTGTCGCCAAAGGAGTAGCGCTGGTCCATGTTGGCGGCGAACCCGTCGCCGCCGCCGCCGGTCGAGTACCGGTTGCCGCCGCCGTACGGGTCGCCCGACATGGTGCCCTGGTCGTAGGACTGCTGGCCGGCAAAGTCGGAGAAGTAGTTCTGGTCGAGCATGGTGCCTGTCCGGCTGTCGTAGGGGTTCTGTGTGCTCTGGGTCATGCTCATTGTGCCGGCGTTGGGGTCGCCGCCATATGGCCCGCCGTACTGCTGCTGCTGCTGCTGCTGCTGGTTGTCTGGGTTGAAGGCGTAGTCCATGGACAGCATCGTCGCCGAGCGAGACGGGTCCCCCGTGGCCATGCGCGTCGGGTCGATGCCGTTGCCTCCGACGACGGATAACCGGTTGCCGCCACCGCCTGACGGGAGAGACAGGAACAGCGAGTCGCGCTCCTGGTTGGACTGTGGGCGCTGCTCGGCAATGGGGCCGCCGGGGGCCAGCTTTAACGCCGGCGACGACGGCGAGTGGATGCGGAGGCCGGCCGGCACGGCGGACGACTGGACACCGCTGAGGGCGGCAAACGACGCCGCCCGGTGGTCTTGCATGCCCTCCTCTGTCAGCGGCGACTGCACGATGACGGACGATTGTGGATCAAAGTCCTGTGGCAGGCCATACTGGGAGAAGAGCTGTGTCCGGCGCTTCTGGTATCTGTGGGGGGGGGTTAGCATGTGCGCAATGGTACTCTTGTGCTATTCGCGTTGGTAGATGTACCCTTTCTGTGTAATGTCACCCTCCTAGAGATACTGTTAGCCTCGGCCATGTCAGAACCGATCCGAGACGGCTTGCTCCGGCGTTCGTCTCGGGCCCTCCGGAACCGTGTCCGCCGGCACATACCTCCAGTTCGTTCTCCAGCTCGTTGAGCCGGTCCTGCAGCTCGGGGGAAAGCGCAGCCATGATGTCTGTTGCTGTGTTGGTTGCAATGCCTCGAAGTGGCAGCGGTTCGAAGCTGTCGGGAGCTCCTCCTTGGTGTCGTCGAGCAAACGGGGTGGGGGACCGGGCACCGGCCTTGGCGTCACGTCACAGAGATACAGTAATTTTCTCGCCCCAAAGTAAGTAAAAGGTCTGAGAATGTCGAGCGAGCAGAAAGACAAAGAACTCGGAGCTCGAGGGTCATCGGAAGAAACTTGGCAAAAAGCAAGGAGGAGCGTCGCGCAGAGTAGCCAAGCCAGCCCAGGTGCAGCGCGCGGGGCGTATTTGTGACGCAGCACAGCGTCAGGGGAAAGACGGGCGTTTCCGTGTCGGCGATTCGCTGGCTTCTTGTGAAAGCAGGACCTGCGCGTGTGTGGCCGTGGGGTGTGTGTGCTGTTTGTTGAACCACTGCAGCAAAGCGTCGTTGAGGAGAAGCGACGATGATGGGATGGGATGGATCGTCCCCCCCTGTGGGGACAGTGTGGAGACAGTGTATTAACTCGAGTAGCGCGGTCAGACGGCACGGATAGTATGTGCGCTACAGTGTGTGTGCGTGAGGGCACGGTGCCTTTTTTGGGGCAGAATTTCAGTGCAGTTCAAACTTGGCCCGGGAAAGCGCTAAAAATGCTGTGAATACGGTAATCTCCTCCAGAGTGGGGTCAATACGGCATGCCGACCGTTGGTTGCCAGTGCAGCTAGTCCGCCGTCGTTCCTTCCGTGCCACGGAGACTCGTAATATTATCGTATGCGGCCGGCGATCGCTCCTTCCGCCGTGCTGCGCATTCTTTCTCTTTCAGCTTCATTCTTGCCCTCCTCGGTGGTTTATTGTTCCTCTTTGGGCGTATGCACGCATTGCGCCTTCTTCGTTTCATGTTCTGGTGCAGCTGCCCATTCCGGCCACTTCTTTGTCCAGCGCTCCTTCCTTCTTCCCAATGGGCAAAGAGACCCTGCAGGCGGTATCCCACGCTGTACTCGTACTCCGTACTCCGTATTACGGTGTACGAGTGCCCCCGCCATTTCGCTCACCGTATCTCGTATCTACCGTGGCTACTAGCTGTACCTGGATCCTCGTATCGGCGTGACCCTGATTCCCACGCGGCCAGCTAAAGATAGTACGAGTACGAGTATCGTCATACAGTGGCTAACCGGGCATGTGAGCAAAAGTTGGCGCTCAAGCTGCAGCCAAGATTTTTTTTTCTTGTGAAGACGGAGTATTTGTACTCGGGCTTGTACGGAGTAGGCACGTGACACATCTATGGCCGCGCCGTCCCGCTGTAAAATGTTCCCTGTCATCCCATAGTGGGAACCGTCACTGGGTTGGGTATTATGCTTATTTGCCTCCATCTCATCTTTTGACAGCATAAAATCTATCTTCTGATCTTTTAAAGAAATACGTCGTCATCCTTTCAATTTCTGATGCCTTTTACCCGACTCTTTATGCCCCTGATATTTTTATAGCTCGTCTGTTTCATCTTGCAGCCCCTATCTGAAAGCATTTCTGGCAGAGCTGTCTCTTTGATTTTCATATCAGCCCTTTGTGATCTCTTTGGCGATGTCAAAGAGCACCCAACAATAGACCTGCCACACTCTTCAGCGAGGCTTCTTTCTCTTGTTTTCTTTTGAAACTCTTGCATCTCTTATTGTATATTCTCGGTGCTCGTCCTCCTGACTACCAGAGCCATGCCCATCATGAGCCTTGTTCAGTGTATAAATGTCATCTGTCCCCGGGATCTTCATCCGGGGACTTGACGATCATACAGATATTTTATTCATATTTCACAGTCATTTCATCACGAGTAGTTCAGCAGTGCTGCTACTAATATTTTATTTTTCATTGATTTTCTTATATTTCTTCTCAAATTTCTCATCTTTCCATTTCTCAATTATCTGCTTGGTCTGTTGCAGACGTTCTTTTTTCTATCATTTTTTCTATCATTCCTACAGCCGTTCACAATGGCCAAGGACGAAGACTACAGCCAGGACCTGGATGACCTCTTTGGCGGCCCCGATGCGTTTGAGCAAGCTGATGAGCCTGCCGTGAGCAGTGCAGGCAAGACAGGCAACAGCCCACCCATGCCTATGCCGTTGCCCATGCCCATGCCAGCGTCAATGTCGATGCCAGCTCCGATGCCGATGCCTATGCCAACCTCGGCACCATCCCAGGCAGAGCCAACAACCAAGACAGCACCGACTATTCAGACAGCACCGACTATGCCGTCAGTGTCAGTGTCAATGCCACCCACCGACCTCTCAGTAGCCATGACAAGCCTGAACACCCAGCAAGATCAGGCTCAGCTTTCGCTTCTGTTCCAGCAGTTCCTTGAGCAGCAGGCCGCGGGGGGCCCGCCCGCGTCCTCTCTGTACAGTACAAAGCAAGTGGCCTGGCCTACGCAGCTTGAGCCAAAGGCCAACCCGCCGCCGGCAGGCTTGAAGATCAGTCACTCGCGGGACAAGAACGGCGACAACCGCATCGGCCAGTACGACTGGTACGACACGTTCCCGGTGCGCGAGAACTGGGTGGCCAGCTTGGGCGACAAGCACTACCCCATCAAGTACACCAAGCAGGGCGAGCTGAAGATGCCCATCAGCATGGACCGGCATGCCATCGAGGCCTACGTGCGCGGGTGCGCCGAGCGCGGCATCCCGCTCCGGCTCTGGATCCAGAACGTGCCGACCATGCACGCCGACCGCTACCCCAACATCCGCTACCACCGGTGCCGCGCGCACGACTGCCCCGAGAAGGGCACCCTCGGCCGCGGCGCGTACCAGGTGTGCTTTGACGAGCACCCCACCGACACGTCCAACGGCCGCTTCGACCCGTTCTACGTCGCCGGATACATCCATCTGTTCTGTCTCGAGGAGATGGTGTCGCTGGCGCACCTGATGACGTTTGCCGATGTGCAGCCCGACGTGCGCGAGTTCCCACTCGAGGAGCGCAACCCCATGAGCCTGCAGCGCGACGGCCTGCGCGTGCTCGAGAACGTGTACCGCGAGTGGAAGCACATCCACCACGACTCGTACGTCCACGCGGGGCTCCCGGTGGCCAAGGCCCCGCGCAAGCGCGACAGCGAGTGCCTCTACTACAACCTGACCAAGAAGAAGCTCGAGACGCAGCCGACGACGCGCCAAAAGATGCGCGACCGCCGCAAGGGCAACGACATCTCCAAGTACCACGGCAACCTGCGCAAGCGCGCCGAGTTCAATGCCGCTGCCAAGAAGAAGCGCAAGATGGCCCGCTTCAGCAGCGACTGCAGCTCCGGCGTGGACCTCGGCGACGCTTTTAACGTTCCGCAGCCACAGCCGCCATTTACTACCCCGAGCACAGCAAAGCGGCAGCGGACCAGCTCGTCGTGGACGCGGCCGGCGCTGCTGCAGACCGCCGCCGCCAACGCCATGCAGTCGCAGCTGCACGGGTGCATGGCGTCGCCCCTGCGCCGCTCCCGACGCCTGTCTTCGGGGGCGGCCGCGGTCAAGTTTGATAACCTTCCGACGACGCCGTCTGCCTATGCATCGCCCTACGGCAACATTGCCGGGTTCCCCTCCACCTCCGCCGTCACCTCTGCCCCTGCCCCTGTCCCTAACACTGGCACGGCCGACTCGGCCGCCACCACCAAAAAACGCCGCCAGAGCCTAAACGTCCGGACCGACCAGGTGTCGCTGGCCCTGGGCGACATTGACTACACCACGGCCGCCACCAACATTGACGGCCTCGTCTACGACTTTAGCACCGCCTACGCGTACCAGGACCCCACCAATGCCAGTGGTGCGCACTATCTGCATTTTGGCCAGGTCAGCACCCCGAACGGCACCTATGGCGTGCAGACGACACCCGTGCCGTACGACTTGCGTCCCACGCAGGCGCGCCGCGAGACGGCGATCCGGCAGACGTCGGCGCGCATCTCGCTGACCGAGGGCATTCGCTGCGACGAGAAGCGCCTCATCCAGGCCGTCAACAGCCCCCGCACGACGCTGCTGCTAAAGACACCACTCACCGCCACCATGCGCCGGGCCAGCCAAGCCTCGAGGCCGGCGTCGCGGCAGCAGCCGGACGCGGTGTCGTCGCCTGCACGGCGCGTGACGCGCAGCATGAGCCGGCACGTTTCGGCCACAGACGGGTCACTGCCGCAGGATTTCGCCATTGATCCGGCGCTCATGTATCCGCAAGATCTGGACGACTTTCCCGAGGGGTACTTTGATTTTTCCGCCTTTACCTAGGTCCTGGCGTAGTAAATATTCCGGTAAGCATGCGTTTTTGATTTTTTTTTGATTTTGAGTTTTTTGCTTTCATACAGCTAGTTGATCTAGCTTTGTACCACCATCTGCAGCAGTACCCAAGCGTTTGCATTTTCACACCAGAATTATGGTATTTATTATAAAATAAATAATAAAAATAGTCATAAAATGTTTTCTATGTTGACTGTCTTTGCCCTGTGACACTGATCGTGCCAGGCATCTCCGTACACCGGCATTCCGCTGACCATGGGCCGCCTAGCAGTGTCCATAGTGCCCATAGTTACTCCATACATAATACTCGTACTTTCCAATACGGAGTACGAGTCATAGTACTTTCCAATATATGCAGTCGGGATGGCCCTGAAGGGAGCCCCGAGGACCCTCTTCGTGGAGGTCCCGCTTTCGGGCGGCCCGATCGTACCCAGGGGGTGGTTTTTCCACAACTCAGATTCCCCAGGCATCGTGATCACTTTTCCTGCACCGGAGGGCTTCCTCCATACGCGTACTCCATGATCGACGACGCCTCTTGTACTTTTTGTGATGATCCAGGGCGGCACGTGCTTTTTATAACGGTTTCCGCTGGGGGGTTTTCCCTAGCGAGCTTTGAAGATGACCTGCAGCAGAGCCAAGCAACGCTTTGTGAAGATTCTTTCTACGAGCACTCGTATTTGAAGAAAAACATCCTACATTCGTATCTCTCATATAAAGACGAATACTCGTACAAACTCGTACGTCCTTTGCGATGTGACCGTGATGACCATGTAGACAAAAGGCCACGCTGGACGGCCTGGCCGTGGAGTTTATTGGCGAATCGGGCTCTCCGGCATACTAAGCTAGTGGCCAACGTACTCGTACTCCGTACTTTGTACTCCAGCAGCTGGCCACATGCACATACGAGTACTTTGGCACGTTTGGCACATGCTCCTGACTGTCTGTTGCACACTCTCTTCTTTTGCTAATTTTGATTTTTTTCAAGGGTTTGAATGCGTACCTCATATTCTAATCCTTGGTAAAGCCTTATCAATCCGTATTTCCATTGTTTTAGCTGATTTCGGAATATGTTGGAAATTCTTTCTGGGCCTTTTAACGTCCAGACTTCAACGGCTTGACGGCTTGGATATATAAGTATTTGCTACTTTAGCAACTACGAGTAACAAAACCCACGATGTCGTTGGACTGACCTGTCATTTTCCTACTGACTTGTCTATTCATATCACTTTTCTTTCGTACAGAAGCGGATACCTCCCATACTCATACACCCCGCGTCCTACGAGTACGAGTATCATCTTGTGGCCAGATGCTTGCATCTTGTATTTGTCCGTTTTCAGTCTGAAGCCACGTAAGTAATAGCATTTATTAAGCAGTACAATAGCAGCTATGCCCTGCCGCCGCTCCTTCCCCGGAGTATTGAAATCCGTTGGGATGTGGGATGGCGTGCTCCTTCTGCTTTCAGGTTTGCTTTTGAGTGCGGCGGAAGGAAAAATCCCGCTTGCAAGGCAACTGCCACCGGCACGTCGTGTTCGCTGTCCCCGAGGCTTCCCATTCGGTCTCGACCGGCCTTTGATCATGCTTCCGGTCTGTGATCACGTGTTCGTAGTCGACGCCGTCACACGCACTCCTCGCAGCCAGCCGAGTCAAAAGAAACAATGAAACAATGACTACAAGTAGAAACGGAAATGCAAAATGTAAAAATAAATGATAAATCACTCGGTTACGACCCCACAGGCTCCTGCCTCGAGTACCCGTAATATACCCGTACTCCGCCATACGGGTACGAGTACTCGACCTGTTGCTTCCCGTTTCAAACTATTCGTAGATTTACATTTGTCTGTGTCGCACCTTCTCTCTCGGGTCCGTCAGCCGTAAATCAGCCTGCCGTCGTCTTGTACACCAGCATACAATTTCGTGTCGACGGTACATCGACAGCGTTGTATCTTAGATTGGGGTTACTCCATCGTGCATGCAGCCTCCATGGCTCCTTCCCCATAGCGCTGCGCTATTCCTGCCCACCGTCCGTCCTCGCCCTATCCCAGCTGAAGGCTGGTCGCGCCTTCCACGGGGCTTTTTCTCGACTCCGTACTCCGTAGCACCTGCTTGTTGCTCTTTATTTTACTCTTTTTTTTATCTCTTTGGCATCGACAGCTCAACTGTCCCCAACGTCTTTTCTCCTTCATGCAAACACCCTCACCGTGCAGCTCTACCAGGTGTCCATCCTCTTATCTGATTGTCCCTGCTAGCCACAGTCCGTGAATCCGCGGCGCTCCTTTGCCGATCCCTTACTTTTTCAATATTACCACCGACTCCAATAACGTTGTACTCCGTACATCTCTCGTCTTTCCCACCACAGCTGTCGGCGCAGCATCTCATTGCACTAGGACACACGTCTTTCAACTGCAACACACCGCATATCGTTTTCAATATCGTGCCGCACGTTGCACGGCGCTTTGCTATCCAGACCATACAGCAAACGACACGCCACCACTCCCGTACCCGTACCCCCTCCGCACGAGCGACGCCCACCGAATCATTGCCGTGCTTCCTACCGCGCGTCACAACGATGAGCGGCAGGACGGCCGATGCGTCGGCCGGGAGCTCACCGGCGCTGCAGGTGATCGTTCTGGTAAGAAAGACGAAAGACATGCCACCTTGCTTGGCTTTTGGGGTGACAGCTCGCTTGTCACTTTTTTGGGCGCCAGGCACAGACATTCATTGCCTTATCGCTTGGACGCAGGGATCGTCGCACTCCGCGGATCGTCCAACAACCATCGCATTGCATGCCAGTCAGAGCCTCAAAGGCTGACACTTGTTTCATAGGGATCCGGTGGCGGACCACAAGAGTTTAATACAACCGCCTTTCTTGTGCGGTCGACCGCCGAAGGATGGCGCCGGGGCTCGATCGTGTCCTTGGATGCCGGAGTCCTGCTCAGCGCCATCACCCGCATCCTGGAGGAGTCGTTGCCGCCAGGCCTCGCAGAAGCCAACACCAACAGCTCTCCAACGAGCAGTCAAGAAGGCAGCAGCCCAGAACCATCAGAACTGTCGCTACCGTACACACTCACAACAGGGCCCTTTGCCGGCCTCGAGGTACCGTATGCGACGGCACGTGCAAACGCGTCCTATATACAGGGCGTGCTCATCGATACCTATCTCATTACGCATCCTCATCTTGATCACATCTCCGGATTCGTCATTAACACGGCTGGTCTGCCCGGAACACGGCCAAAACGGCTCGCTGGATTGCCGTCGACAATCTCCGCATTCAAAACACATATTTTCAACAATGTGATCTGGCCAAATCTGTCAGACGAAAACAACGGCGCTGGTCTGATCACATACATGCGCCTAGTCGAGGGTGGCTCGCCGGCGCTAGGAGACGGCGATGGCCGGGGCTACGTTGAAGTCAACGACGGGCTGGCCGTGAAGATCTGGGGCGTCAGCCATGGCCATTGCATCGAACGACACACCCATCGTGGTAGTACAGCAAGTACGCGGTTCGGCAGCATGGATGCCAGCGGCGCCCCTCCGGGCGCCGGCCTCTTGAGCCCTCACAGCGCGACACATTTTGGCAGTACGAGTGTTTCCATGTTCCAGTCACCCTATTCTCCCTTTGCATCTTCACCAGCAGCACACCACGCACATCAAACACAAGCACAGTCGCCACGCTCTGCACAAGCAACGCCCCAGCTTGGATCGCTGCGGAAGGACAGCCTCGCCCTGCTGTCTGCTTCTGGAGACGCTGCTGCGCGCCGGGGCAGCTTGGGGATATCTCCGCAGACGTCATCTGGCGAGTGCGTGTGCGTCTACGACTCGAGTGCATACTTTCTCCGGGACGTGAAAACAGGTCGCGAGGTGCTCATCTTTGGTGATGTCGAGCCCGACTCAATCTCCCTGTCTCCACGCAATAGCTTGATTTGGCAAGAAGCAGCACCCAAAATTACATCCGGCAGCCTAGCAGCAATCTTTGTCGAGTGCAGCTACGACGACTCCCAGCCACTCGACCGGCTATATGGACACCTCTCGCCGAGATTTGTGGTGGAGGAGATGACCAGCCTGGCTGCCGAGGTGGCGCACGCGCGTGTTGCTCGCAAGCTACAAGAGATTCAAAATAAACAACAGCAGCAGCAGCAGCAGCAGTCGCGCGACCGAGACGGAAAGAAGCGCAAGCGCCACGGAGTCGACGATGAGCGTACGAGCAACAGCCACCTGTCACGGACAAACAGCTATAGCAGACGCAAGACAAACATTGCCATGATCAATACCAGCGGCCGCGCCTCGGCCGCCTCAATGCGGACAGCCATTTCAGAAGACCCTGTCTCGCCAGGCACCATCCGACCAACCCGGCTCGCGATCGCTACGCCCGCTGAGCCCGAGCCTGCGGGGGGTGGCTCACAGCCGGGCACGCCGCACATTGCGACACCAACCGCCGACCTCTCCATCGAGACAGACAACCCGCAGGAGTCTGTGCCGACGACGGCAGACGAGGCGATGGCTGGAGGCGATGGCGATGCCGACGCGGACGAGCCCGAGCTCCCCTTGCTCGGCCTCAAGGTGGTCATTATCCACATCAAGGAGAAGCTGCGGGACGGACCGTCAGCAGGCGAGATCATCCTGGACCAGCTGCGGGAGTACGAGGCGAGCAACCCGCTTGGCTGTGAGTACATCATCTCGTACTCTGGTCAAAGTCTGTACTTTTGAGGATTCGACCATGGTGCTGTATGTCCCGTCCCCCGTCCTACCGGTAGGCTGTATATATTTTGATGGTTTTGCAGCATCTTTTTGAGCCTCGATCTGGGGTTGTCTTTTCTTGGATGAACGCAAGATATTAATACCATTGGATTTTTTATGCATTATTTCGTTTATCCCGTCTATTTTGTCTATATTTTTGACCATACTCATGAATGCTTAGTCTAATCGTCCCAAAGCACAAACGACAAAAAAAAGGGGAAAAAAATGTCATCGCGATTGCTTATACGTCGCTTGGCTGCACTAACATATGCTGATAAAAAAATAGTATTAATCCGTTCCCCATGTCCTGTTTATCCTCGTTATCCCCGGCGCATCGACCGCTTGACAATAGCAACAGCCTCGACGGCGACATCCTGACCACGCCGCCATGTATACAGCGCAACACCGTGAGGGGTGAGCATGTCCGTGGCGTGGTCCAGCCGGCGGTACCATATTTCCACCTTTTTATTGGGCGGTTGTTGTTGCTGTTGTTGCTGTTGCTGCTGTTGCTGCTGTTGTTGTTGCTGCTGCTGCTGCTGCTGTATTTGCGCAAAGGTCACCGGCGGTCGCTGGGAATACTGCTGCCGCGGCCGGGCCGGGTCGGCGCCTCCACTGCTGCTTACATTGGAATTTGTGGTTTGAACACGCCTTGGTGGTGGCGGTGGCGGTATATTATTATTGTCCATGCCCATGCTAGTAAGGGCAGTCGTGGACATTGAGGCTATAGCCTTCTGACGGGGCGGCGGCGGCGGCGGTGGTTGTGTGCTGCGTGCCGACGAAGAAGAAGAAGCAGCCCCTGCTGCCGCAGTGGCCGTAGTCGTCACCGCAGCTGAAGACGCCGATGCAGCAACGGTGGCAGCCATCGACCCGCGCAGGGCCATTGGTTTCGCCGGACGCGGTGGCGGCAAGGGCTTGCGCGCCGGAAGAGACGGGGGCTGGCCGGCGGAGACAGATCGGTTGTTTATTGGGGGCTGGCCGGCGGAGACAGATCGGTTGTTCATTGGAGGCCGCGCCGGCGTGCTGCTAGAAGGTGGGGACGAGTCGTCGTCGTCGTCGATATCGATGAGCGTACCCATGACAGGACCTTCGGCTTGCGCGGCAGGGACAGGCCGTCTCTGCTGCTGCTGCTGCTTCTGCTGCTGCTGTTGGAGTGGAGGCGGCGTCGTCCTGGAAGGGCGCCGGTCCGAGCCAGAGCTCATGGGGCTGTTGCCCGGATAGAGATTCCGCAACGATGACGACGACGCCGACGCCGACGCCGACGCGTCAAAGTACCCTGGCTGCTCCGGGGTGGTCACGTCGCGGATGAAGATGGCCAGGACGCGCCCGGGATGGGCCAGGGCCAGCTCCGTGTACACCTCGAGATCGGCCTCGCCGCTGTCGCCGACGAGCAGGAACTGGCGGTTGGGGAAATCGCGCAGGATCTTCTCCAGCGTGCCACGCTTGCGCTCGGCCACGGGCTCAAAGATGCCCTGGAGCATGCCGCTGTACTGCTTCAGATGCAGCGGTCCGCTGGGCAGGCCGGCGAGCTTGAAGAAGGTGGCCAGGACCGGGTACAGCTGCCACGGGCTGTTGGAGCAGTAGTGGAACTGCACGCCCAGGTCTTGCAGTGCCGTGTACCACTCACGCGTGCCCTCGACGGTCATATCGGCGAGGTCCTTTACAAAAGTGTTGCGGAAAATCTCGCGCGTGCCCAGGGCAATGTTGGACGTCTTGACCGTGTCGTCAATGTCGCTGATCAGCGTGATGCCGCGGTCCTCGAGCAGCTGGATGGGCGCGACCGTCGACAGCGGGTGCGTCAGGCTGTTGACCAGCGCCGTCTCGCTGGCGGCAACGGGGTAGGCCCCGATCCCGGCGCCGCCGCCTCCGGCCTGTGTGCTGCTGTAGCCGCCGTTGCCCGAGCTGCTCGCCACCAGGACACGGACGTGCGTCGGCACAAAGTCGAGGGCGCAGCACGTCACAAAGTGGCCCGCGTCCGTCGTCAGGACCGTGCGCGACTGCGACTTGCTCTCGTTGTAGAAGAACAGCGTCACGGGCTGCTGCACGACCGGCGTGGTCAGGAACGGGCCGAGGCGCGACAGCAGGTTGGTGTTGGCGGCCGTCCACTCGGCCTCGGACATTTCAGGGGCCGGCGCCGTACCGGAAGAGGCCGGTGGTGTCGCCAGGGGTGTTGCCGGTATGCGCTGGCCCGGGCCGGGTGGTGGTGGTGGCGGTCGCCGCGAGTGGCCGTAGCCGTGGCCGTCGTCGGAGCCGCTGTCGTCGTAGCTCGCCGCCTGGCCCGGCGTCTCGCTGTATTCGCCGCGCGCGGCAGCCTCCTTCTCGCCCTGCCCGCGTCGCTCGATCGCGTCAGCCGCACGCTGGATGCGCCGCGCCTCCTCGAATTTCCGGACCGAAAGCTCGTCGCCGCCTGCAGGTATAGTAGTAGTATTGTTGCCAGTAGTTCCGTCGGCTGACCACGACACCGTCCCCGGCGCCGGAATGCCACTCAGCCGCCGCGCCAGGCCGATGAGCAGCCGGTTCTTGCGTGTCAGCGGGCCCTGGCTCTCAATGTACAGCCAGCCATGCACGTTGACGTCCACGACGGCCGTCTTGTCCTCCAGGCGCGAGAACTCGCGGTGCCAGTCGGGTGCCTCGCCGGGGGACGCGCCCCCTTGTTGTTGTTGGTCGTCGTATCCTGCCGCGGGCGTCCCGTATCGGCGCACGTGCCGCTTGGCATACATGGGGAAGAGCACCAGCTGCGCATCGCCGCCCGTCGCAATGTCCACGTCGGGAAAGGCGCCCGGGATGCTGGGCGGCCGGTCGTCCTCCCAGTCGGGCCCGTACCCGTCGCCGTCACGCATAGCGCGCGACGCGTTGTACTGGTCCCGGATCTCGCTCGCAGCCGACACGCCAGCGCGGTAGACATTGTTGGCCATGGCGGCCAGGCGGCGCCGGCGCGAGCCGCGCTCGCTTGTTTGTTGGTAGGAGTCGTACGACATGTTGAGCAGCAGCTTCTGTTGTTGTGGCCTAATAAGCACCAGAGGGAAAAGGCGCTGCCGCTTCTTTGGGTGCCGCGCGGCGACGATACGGTCGGCAATGTACCGGTAGAGCAGGCAGTGCGCGCGCTGGCGGTAGCGGCGGAACGTGCCGTGGCGGAACCGGAGGAGCCTCTCGCGAAGACGCGACCGGTGATAATAATAATAATACGCAAGGGCCGGGCTGGGATGCAGAGGTGCTCGAGTTGCGCGGTAGCCGGCCAGGAACGAGGAGGTGTAGCCGGAGAGGCGGCGGAGAATGCGCGAGGACTGCGGCGGCGGGAGGAGGCTCTTGGAGCCGTTGGAGTCGCTGGAGTCGTCGGCGTGCTGCTGGGCCGTGGGAGCCGGCTGGTGTGGCTGGTGTTGTCGCGACGTCCGCGACACCGTTGCGCGCAAAGACCGCAGAGCCAGGAGGAGGCGATGCCGCCAGAGGGGAGCCACCTTTTCTCTCTTTTTTGTTCCTGTGGTTCTTGGTTGTACGGAGTAGTATCCAGCGGTCTAGGACGCTGCCCAAGATAGCTGTGCCTGACAGGAAGAAGGTCTATCGTCGAGAGAACAGGAAAAGGAGGGCCGAGAAGGTCGATGGGAACCCAGGGGGGGAGGCGGCTATCTGACCAAGTCACGTCGATCCAGCCATGTCCCTTTAGTACATATTCCCACGTCAGACGTCAGGGGGGGCAGGAAAGACAATAACCGCTGCGCGAGGCCGAGGGCGTGAGACTGCTGGAAAGGAGGAGGGGCGGTGGTGAGAAGTGAGGTCCGTTCAGAGTTGACGACAAGCTAGGCAGCTGAAAGTGGGTCCCAGTCTTAGCTGGTGCAGAGGAAAGAAAAAAAAAAAAAAAAAAAAAACAGCCTTACGGGAAGGAGCTCCCTGACTGGCAACGTTCACAGCGGTCGTTGATAGGGAACGACGGAAGGCGGGACGTCGCGACTTGCCCCATGCAAGACACACTGCTGTGCGACGCGGGAAGCGGATGGCGCACGTGACTGTTGTGCAGCTGTACGGAGTACGACGTACGAGTACTCGTATTAGGAAGGCGCGAGGCGCGGTTGTGGACTATATTTTGTCTGGTTTGTCAACTGCACGTGGCCTTGCATGGCAGCCTCCAGGTACGAGTACGCCTAACATACTCCGTAAGCTGGACTATTAGCCGCAACGTCCGATCAGAGCCTTGCTGTTGTAGACATATTGGCAGTGACCCTTACTGGGCTAATTATTCAAGCTTTCGTGATCTACCAGGTGGCATTACTCCGTAGTCTAGAATGCAATAGGCAAAGCAGGAGGCACACGGCAAGACAATGATAAACCGTAAATTACTCGTAAACAAAATGCTCCATGGCCCAATATAAACAAAGAGGAAATGTAAGAAAAAAAAAGGCTTTTATGTTTCGCTTCGACAAAACGACCATCACACAAAACTACCGCTTGCCCCCCCGTTTGACACCCTTGCCACCGCGTGCACCACCACCGCGTGCACCACCACCGCCGCCGCCCTTGGCACCCTTGGCACCCTTGGCCGCCTTGATGACCCGCGGCTCGCCGGCCTCTTTGGCCGCCACCGGCTTGGCCGCCGCCGGCTTGGCTTTGGCTGCCGGCTTGGCTTTGGCGGCCGGCTTGCCCTTGTTGGCCACGAGCGCGCGCTTCTCCTGCTTGAGCTTCTGGCCGCCCATGCCCGACAGCCGCTCCTGCTTGTTGTCGAGCTTCTTCTGGTCCTTGCGGCTCAGGTCGCCGCCGGCCCGCTTCTGCTTGAGCTGCTCGCGCAGCTTCTCGACGCTGTTCTTCTTGGCGTCTTCACTACGGACGGGGTCACCGCCGTTGCTGCGGCGCAGCAGCGCCTTCTTGGCCTCCTTTTCGCGCGGCGTCTCGAACCACGTCTTGCGCGGCCGCGACAGGATCTCGTCGCGGTGCTTGAGCATGTTCTCGCCGCGCGTCAGCTCCATCTCCGCCATGGCCAGCTTGCGCGCCTCGCGCTCCTCGGCAATAATCTCCTGGATGTCGGCCTCCAAGCCGTCAATCTTGGTCTGCCACTCCTTGGCGGCCGCCGGGTCGACGGACCGGCTCTTGATCAAATACGTTGTTCCCTTATTGTCACCATCCTCCTTGCGCATGGCCTTGGTGGCCGCGCGCACAAACTTGCGGTCCTCCTCGGCCACGAGCGTCACAGCCACACCGCGGTTGCCCGCACGCGCCGTACGACCGATGCGGTGGATGTAGTCCTCGAGCGTCTTGGGCACCTCGTAGTTGATGACCGTCTGCACGCCCTTGATGTCGAGACCACGCGACGCCAGGTCACTGGCCAGCAGGAACGACACGGCGCCCTTGCGGAACGAGTCCAGGCTCGCCGTGCGCTCGGCCTGCTTGATGTTGCCGTGCAGCTCCTCGCACGTGAGGCCCATGAGCCCAAACACGATGCGCGCCTCGTGGATGTGCTTCTTCTCGCGGAAGAAGATGATCGTGTGGTCGCGGTACAGCGTCATGCACAGGTGCATCAGGTAGCCCATGCGTGCGCCCTCGCGGCCCTGCCGCAGACGCACAAACTCCTGCGTCAGCGTGCCCGCCGTGCGCGAGTTGGCGTCGGCCACCACGCGCACGGGCCGCAGCATGCCCACGCGGATCAACTGGTCCACGGGCGCGCTCATCGTGGCCGAGAACAGCATGGTCTGGCGCGACCGCGGCAAGAACTTGACAATCTCGTCGAGCTCGTCGGCGAAACCGTCCTGCAGCATGCGGTCGGCCTCGTCGAGCACGAGAATCTCGACGGCGTCGACCGCGAACCCGGGCGTGTTGCGCATGTGGTCAATGAACCGACCGGGCGTGCCAATCACAATGTCGGGCCGCTCGCGCAGCTTGGGCTCCGTCGCCTTGAACGACGTGCCACCGACCGTCAGCACCATGGTGATGTTGGTAAACTTGGCCAGCTTGACGGCGACCTGGTGGCACTGCAGGGCCAGCTCGCGCGTCGGCGTCAGGATGACCACGCGGGTCTTGGGCACCTTGCTGGGGCGGTGCAGCATGCGCTCAAAGATGGGCAGCAAAAAGGCGGCCGTCTTACCCGAACCCGTCACGGCCTGGCCGACAACGTCCTTGCCGCCGACGGCAAAGGGCATCGTCTTGGCCTGGATCTTGGTCGGCCGAGTGAAGCCGGCGGCCGCCACGGCACGCAAGATGGGCCGCGAGAAGATGCGCATGGACTCGAACGAGGGCACCGACAGCAGCGAGTTGCCGTCCGGGCCCTCGTCGTCTGCGTTGTCGTCGCCGCCGCTCTTCTTGTTCTTCTTGGCGGCCTTGGCCTTTTCCTTCTCGCCGTCGGCAAAAAAGGCGTCTTGCCGGGCCTTTTCCTCATCGTCTTCTTCCGAGTCCGAGTCCGAGTTCGAGTTCTTGGCCTCGTCCTCGTCCTCGTCGCTCGAGTCGCCCCGGTCGTCGTCGTCGGGGTGGCCAATCGGCGTGGCAACCGAGTCGTTGTCAGAGGCTGCATCATCACCGCTGTCTTCGTCGTCCGAGTTCTCGTCCGAGTCGGCGCCCATGCCGAAGCCGTCGTCGGCAAGCACCTCGTCGTCCAAGTCGATATCAACGCCGTTGTCCTCGTCGTCGTCCTCCTCTTCGTCGTCCTCCTCTTCGTCGTCTTCCTCCTCCTCATCCTCACTGTCACTACCCTCCTCCTCCTCCTCCTTCTTGCTGCTCGTCGCTGACTTGCCCGCACTGGCCTCCTTCTTCTCGCGCCGCCGCTTGATAATGGCGTCTAGGTCCACAATCCGCTCCGCGCCAATCCACTCGAGGTCCGCCTTGGCTCTGGCATTCTCCTGGTCCTCATCGTAGTCGGGCCCGAAGCCATCGTCGTCGTCGTCCCACACAAAGGTCGAGTCAAAGTGCTGGCGCTTGCTCGGCGGCAGCTCGTCGTCCGAGTCGGTCTTTTCGTCGGAGACGTAGTCGTCATCCTCAATGGTGGTGGACACCGGCTGTGCCTTTCTCTTTTGGGGAGCCATATTGCAAGTATGTCTGTCGATCTGTGTATTTTTGTGTCGAGCAGCACAGTTGGGAGATGTTGGCGACTCTTGCTGTCCTCTCCCTCCTCCCTCGAATTTTTTGGCGGGTACCGGCGCTGCTCAGAAAATTTACGGAGCTCCAAACTTTTTTTCTGCCGTCCAAAAATGGCGGTGGAGATGTTTGTACTAGATACATAGCTTAGTCATACGGACCATATAAAATGCCAATTCTGGTAAGGTCGGAGAGTTCATCACTCTCCCTCGTACCAAGTTTTTTTCCACATACCCATGCTTCAACAGGTTTATGAGCCTGGCCTGGACGCTACTACCCTACGATGGCCATAACAAGACTTCATTTACACGAGACTTATTTTCCTTTTACGCCTACGCTATGCCCGCACTCAAGATGACATCCAAATTGGGCTTCTTTTCATCCATCTTTTAACCTGTCATCGTTCGACGCCAAATGAGTGCGGCTATGGTACATCAGAGTTGGTGATGCTTTTTATTATGAAAGTGCCCATTTGGGTGGGGTGCCCATTTAAACTGGTCAGCCCTTGATCAGCCGCGGGACACAACCGTCCGCGATCATGCTTAGCCTCCTGTCCGGTTCGCAGGCCTCTGCTGCCTTCCCACGCAAACGCACCTTTGCTATCGTCCGGGCCACTGGTGCAAAGGACAAGGGGCCGCACATTCCGGCACCTTTCGACCTGCGCGACAACATAGGACGTCCTGGACGAGCCAGACAACCGAGCCTTCTTCAACACAGTCTTTGTGGGCAATGCCGGCTATGCAACTACCTTGACACCCCGCCCCAGCCCGTGCCCGAGTTTTTGTGCCGCCGGAAACCGGGCCGGTACCTGAACCACCCCCGTTTGTGGTGCCTATCGGTTTTTGGGTCCCCCTGCGGCAAGGATCGATTGCCGCCGATTTGGACTACCGCGACCGACATGGTTCCGACTGGCAGCCACTGTTCGGCAAGATCCGACTTCACTTTGACGACATCAAAGTGCCCATCACGGAGGTCATCTATTGGGGCCCTTTTGTTCACATTGTTCTTGAGCATGCGGACACCGTCAAGGAGAAGCTTCCTTGTCAAGCCGGCAACATCATCTGCCGATATCTCTTTGAAACAGAGATGAAGAGGCCCAGCATGATGCAAGCTCGCCAAAGAGCCAAGGACCCGACGCGCACCAATGTCGTCGACGACACAACATACGACGTACTGCAGCCGGGCGTGATGGTCTCTTCTGACTACCTTCCCGGCTCGCAGGAGTGTTTGTCCACCACCCTGGGCACCCGGGTTCAGGACGCCGCCGGACTTTCGGCTACATCACCGTTGCGGCCCATGGCTTCCCCCGTGCCTGTGGCGTCGATGTCTACCAAGGTCTCCGCGAGGGCGGGCGCCTCGTCGGCCGACTGGTGCGGCGCATTGGCACCACCGGCGTCGCCCGGGCGTGTCTGGATGCAAACAAGCGCTTTCACAACGAGACATTTGTCTGCGATCTGACGGGAGGGTCAGCCGTCTCTTCTGCGTGGACTCCGGCGTCCCAGGACGTATGACGTTGTTTCCCTAGACTCGCCCGAGACGGGCTACATGGAAGGGCAAGTCATGGCCCTTTCATATATGAAGGTTCCCGCGGACGGAGACGCGGACGAACAGAACTGGGTCGCCACCTCGTGGCTGTACCAGGCCCCCGATGCGGACGAGTTGCCGTTCCTAGATAGCATGTGTGGAACGGTGATCTGCGACCAAGACAAACAGGTGGTATCGTTCTTCCAGTATGTCTTTATGGACGGGCCGTGGAAGAACTGGTGTGTTGGGACGTCGGCAGAGGAGCTGCTGAAGCGCGGATTCTTCTAGCTGGTCGCCTGGGGAAGTGGCGCCGCGTGTCCTTCCTCCCCTTGAATTCCATTCCTTTTGCTGCTACTTGTAATCGTCACTCTTAATAGATGGGGTTCGAACAAACGTTTGGTGGCTTTCTTATCATTAGTTTTACATTTATTTATTTATTTATTTATTTCCCACACTTACATATTGGAAGAGAAGAAGCCTATCGTCTATCCTAATGAGTCGAAGAATACAGCAGGCTATTTACTCTAACGGAGGAGCAACAGTGTGTGGGATACGATGCGAACGGGATAACGTCCCAGGCACATGCTAAAACCCGCTGGTCGTGCGGCTATCTTGTCAGAGAAAATGCTCCATGCCACGTTTATTATAAAAAAAGAATACGTGATAAGACTGTGCTTTCTGCCTATTTAAACGGACTGTACGAGTACTCGTACATAGGGTGGGGCACGGTCTTTAAGGTGCCTGTCTTGATTAGGCAGCTTATGTAAACAAAAGACAAGATGTGGTAAACGCTCCATCCGTTTGCCCTCTCCGTTTGTACCTGGTACATAGCTTAGTCAAACGGACATAGATAAAATGCCAATCTCGGTATGGTGGGAGATTTAGCGTAACTCTCCCTCGTACCAAGTTCTTTTCCACATGCCTATGATTCAACACAAGAAAAACTAGTCGTAGACATCTTCAGCATCGGCTTCTATATAAACAACAAATAAAAATAGCACCAGAAGAAGCGCAATTGAACGATGAATTTGTTTGTTTATATTTCCTGCTACGCCGTATATATAGTAGATGATTTCTGAGCAGTTGTTTGCACATCGATTTTGGATGGCGATGCTGATCTCACGTTATGTCGCAAAGTCGCCTAATTGGAATTAGTGTTAGAATTGTCGCTCACCGCCCCATGTCAGCCAATTATAGAGCTAGGAATTGCCAGTTTCATGTACGAGTAATAGTCCGTCCAAATAGGTGGAAAGCACAGTCCAAATAGGTACTCGTATTCTACTCGTACTCCGTACGGAGTAAATATGGCCTCGCCATAATCAGCTTCATCCAGCAGCATTATATCCAGGTTACTGTCATGTATTAAATTTACTCAATTTATTTGCCTTTTGCTCCGATATACGACGTAGAATATAATTATAAAGAACCGATAAACTACGTAGGTCATTGAATTTTAAGTAAGCTATATTCAACTTAAAATAAAGATTTAAATACAAATAAAAAAATTATCGCATTTCTCATTGCTTCTTTCCCTTTCTGATCATGTTCTTAGCACTCCTCCTATTAGACCGTTTCTCTCAATCACCTTACCGGAATAGCTGTTAATAAGATACTGACACAAGCACACTCTAGTAGGAAGGCAGCATCTCTGGAATGACAAGTCCGTAGGTTAGATTCCAGTGCTCACCAAACGGCGTACATAGTAACAGTACATTCCAACGGTGTCCAGCGAGTCACGTAAACAACATGTTAATTGATATAAAGCGAGATCACTCGAGGAGAATATCTTGGGTCGTCTTGTCCTTTGCATTGTCGTTCTGGGTATATATACGCCAACATCATCACTATTTTCTCCATCCAACCAAACTTCATCTTGACATCACATCGACACATCGCCATCGACATGTCACCAACATCCCAAAACACCAACTTAACTAAACAGAAAGGAAATCGTGCTCTCACGTCCAGCCCAGCAAGTGCAGCGTCGACTTCACGTCTGCACAGCTGAGGCCCGCCACGCCCAGCGACCGCACCTGTGTGCCCCGGCGCAGCCGCTGCAGGCCAATCGACACCTTCCACGCCTCCTCCTGGTCGAGCACAAAGAGAAAGCGCTTGCCCTCCTTGTCCCGCACCGTGGCGCGCAGCAGGTGCAAGCCCCCGGTCTTGAACTCGCCCATGTGTGGGGGTTGAGCATAGCCGGATCGCGAGGAGCCCGTCGCCGACGCAGACTCGTCAAACACGCCAAATGCAGAGGGCGAAACGCCCGTGTCGCACAGCCCCAGGCCACACAGCGCCTGGCACTCGCGCAACATGTCCGCCAGGTAGGCGTCGGCGTTGTCGCCCGTTAGCATGCCCGGCTCGCCGCGTGGGCCACCACCGGCAAACGTCTTGCGCCACGACGCACGTGTCGTGCCCGCCGGCTTGGTGCTGCTCTCGCTCGCGGGCGAATTCGCAACAACTACCGCATGGGTGGGACACCAGACCTCGACCAGCTTCAGCGTCCATGCTTTCACGTCCCATTCGCGCTGGGGCACGCCGCGGACGTCGTCGTCGATAAAAAGGCCCTCGGTCGTGATGCGCAGGATGAGGCCGTCCGTGACCGACCCCACCCCCGACAGCAGCTGCGATGACGGCGTCTTGGCGAATTGGTTGAGGAAGCCGTACACGGCCCGGATGACAATCTTGTCGGGGTCGTTGGTCGTGTATGCCTGTCTCATCGAAGGCGGGGGGCTGGTATGCGCCGTGGAATGAGATGGTGCCCATGAGGTGTCTGACTGATCCGACACAGAGTTCTTGCGCGCCGGCTGAGGTCGCTTTGGCTTGTCGTATGGCCGGTAGGAGTAGGTCTCCTCCTCGTCCTGCACATGGGGTTTTCTTGTTGAGCCGCCGGTCGATGAGGGCGTTGCCGTCGGGGGCTTGCGCGGAGACGTCGATGGCCCGGTGCTGCTGGCACTGGCATACGGACGAGGCCCACTCGTGCTGCCTGTATTGCTGCCTGTATGGCTGCCACCATACGAGGACTGCGCCCCAGTTGTTGGTGGCGGTGCAGACCGAGGTGGTGCTGTGGACGGAGCTGGGCGAGGGGGTACCGTCGACGGAGCCGGCCGGGGAGGTGCTGTTGACGGCGCAGGCCGAGGTGGTGCCGTCGAAGGTGCTGGCCGAGGAGTCGCTGTGGACGAAGATGACCCTCCATGAGACGGCGGAGGAGGAGGCGTCTCAGAAGCAGCTGGGGTAGGGGCTGGAGCTGGAGCAGGAGCTGGAGCAGGAGGTGGAGCAGGAGCTGGGGCAGCAGCAGCAGCAGGTGGCTTGCCGTTTGGCCAGGGGTTCGTCCGCTCGCCCACGGCAGAAAACGCATAGGCGCTGCCCTTGCGGTTGATACGGTCCAGCTCTCTCTGGCGCTCTTCCTCGTCCTTGAGTTTCTGCAGACGGTCCTTCTCGGCCTGCTCCCGGGCTTCGCGTTCATACTTTTCTCTGATCTCGCGCTCGTGCTTTTCCCGCACAAGCCGCTCGCGCTGTTCTCGCTCGCGCTGTTCTCGTGCAATCTTCTCGCGCAGTTCCTTCTCGATGATCTCCCGCTGCTCCTTGAGCTCACGTTCGCGTTGTTCCTTGAGCTCTCGTTCTCGCCGTTCCCGATCTAAGCGTTCCCGCAGCTCTTGCTCACGCTTCTCTTTGAGCTCCCGCTCATGGCGCTCCTTCTCCTCACGCTCACGCCGTTCACGTTCCGCACGATCGCGCTGCTCCCGTTCGCGAATCTCACGAAGCCGAGCTGCTGCTTCTTCGCGCCGCTTCTTCTCAGCCTCTTGTGCCTTCCGCTCTTCCTCCTTACGCCTGGTTTCCTCGCGCGCCCTTTGCCAGGCACCCCTGGTATCGACTTTTGGAGTAGCCGGCTTTGTCGGAGATGCCGGTCGCTGTTGGGCTTGTTCCTGCGCTTGTTGCTGGGCTTGCTGGTGGGCTTGCTGCCAGGATGTGGGCCGCTCCGCCTGCTGCGTCGTTTGGCGGGGTGTTTGTGGTTGCGGCTTAGGCTTTGGCTGAGATACTGGCGTGGCAGCACGTTTCGGCAAGGGCTCCTCGGGAGGTGGTGTGGGCGGATGCGGAGGTGGAGGCGGCTGAGGGGTCGCTTGCGGGCGTGGTTGTGGCGTTGGCTTCGGAGCAGCCCGCGGCTGCGGCTTAGGAACAGCCTGCGGTTGTGGTTTTGGCACAGCCTGTGGGGCTGGCTTTGGAACAGCTTGTGGTGCGGGCTTTGGAACAGCTTGTGGTGCTGGTTTTGGCACAGCCTGCGGTGCTGGCTTTGAAACAGCCTGTGGGGCTGGCTTTGGAACAGCTTGTGGTTGTGGCTTAGGCGCTGCCTGCGGTTGCGGCTTGGGGGCGGCCTGCGGTTGCGGCTTGGGGGCGGCCTGCGGTGCTGGCTTAGGAGCAGCCTGTGATGGCGGTTGCGGAACTGGCTGTGGAGGTGCCTGGTAGGCTGGCTGCGGAGCCGGCTGAGGAGCAGCTTGAGGAGGTGGTTGATAAGCCGGCTGTGGCGCTGGTTGAGGAGCAGGCTGAGGAGGTTGCTGGTAGGCAGGCTGCGGAGGTGGTGGTTGAGGAGCCGGTTGATAGGCCGGTTGCGGAGGCGGTTGAGGAGCAGCCTGTGGTGGTGGCGGTTGATAGGCCGGCTGCGGTGGTGGTGGTTGAGGAGCCGCCTGCGGAGGTGGTTGGTAGGCTGGCTGCGGAGGCGGCTGCGGTGGTTGAGGAGCCGCCTGTGGAGGTGGAGGTGGCGGCGGTTGGGGTGCAGCCTGCGGAGGCGGTTGTGGTGCAGGCTGTGGTGCTGGTTGCGGTGGTGGTGCTTGCCGTGGCTCCGGTGGCGGCTGCGGAGGAGCCTGCTGCTGCTGCTGCTGCTGATGTTGATGCTGGTGCGGCGGAGGCCCCGAGCTGTAGCCAGAATAGGCACCGCCGGACGAGCGGTCACCCGAATAAGCACCGCTTGATGCGCGGTCGTAGCCGCCGCCGGCACCTTGACCTCGACCACCGCCCGGACTCGATTGTTGACTGGACGGCCCGTCGCTAGGATCGGGAGATCCTCGCCGGGAAGACCTTTTAGATTTCCCGGCTCGTGAGCGTGGGTACTCGTACTGAATGCGGCCCAGCGACCAAGCGCCCAGAGCAACGGCGATGACCAGCATTGCCATTCCCACGTTTCCCAGGCCCTGGAAGTTGTACCACCACACTCGGAAGGCTGGTGCCAGGCTGTTGCCAAGCGCAACTGTGGCCAGCGCACTCGCAAAGCCCGCAACAAAGCTATTGACATTGGGCTTCAGCGACGGCAGATACAGGAAACCTGAACCAGCCGAGTGCTCGGGGATGACAAAAATGTCATAGTTGCCAGGTGGCAGTCCGCTCCCGCCCGTGGATTTGGGCGCCTCGCCATGTGGCGGAGGCGGGGGCGGCGCGCTCATTCTCGGGCGAGGATGCTAGCGATCCAGGACGTCGATTGCGTGTGATCGGTCGTGCTGGGTATCCGGATGCTGAAGCAAGTGCTTGACGCTGCGGTCAAGATTACGCCGAAAGAGCTTGGCTGGTGCTGGGTTCGAATTGTGCCAATCCTGCTCAGGGAGGAAGAATGGTGAAATAGTCGGTCGCGGCTCTGGCAGCTTTTGCTGAGTGAATGTGCAAAAAGGGTCGGCTGAAGAGCTGATGAGGCAAGCCAAGTCGTATGGATCACGATGGGAATCAACGCTGAAGGAACGGAACGCAGGTCGGACTAAAGGTATGGAACGGCAGGCTATGCAGAGACGCGGCGCATTGAAGTCGTGACGGTCGTGAGAGAGAGAAGACAAGACAAGGCAGAGGGCTAGCTAGACGTAGAAACACAGAGGCGTCAGTGGTGTGGTCTCACAGCATGGTGCTCGGCTGCAGGCCCGACAGACAAAGAACGGCCGGGAGTTGCCATGTGGCGGCGACGGCAAAGACAAAAACAGACGAGCGAGGGCACAGGGGCACTCACAGACGAACGGAGAAGCCAGAGAAACAAGACCAGACCAGAGCTTGGGGAGAGAGCAACGCCAGGCACCGGTGCAAAATGGGAGTCGAGGAGCCTATCAACGCGACGAGGCAGAAGAGAAGAAGATGGAAGATGCCTCTGACGATTAAAGATGCGTATGGACAGCGAAGCGCAAACGACAAGAAAAAAACCAAGCAAAAAATAGAATAGATCGCTTAAGAGGGGACAAGGACAGGATCTATCGTATGGTCGTAAAGTAAGAAAAAGACTGAAATCGAGTTCCAGGAATGCGAGATCGCGAGCAGAAAAAGAGGAGAAGAAGTAGAGGAGAATATTAGAGAGGAGGAGAGGGACAAGCGGCAGAGAAGGGCCAGAGACAAAAGGAGGAAAAAGAAAACAACATGTGGGGAGGAGAGGACCAGGGAGACCAGACAGACAGCATGCAAGGTGCAGAAAGGCAGACTGACGACAAGTGGACCGGTCGGCTAGGGTGTACTCGTGCTATTGGCAATTGTTTTTGTGGTGGGACGAGAGCACGACGAGGACGAGGAAGAGCGGCTCTGGGTTCTGTCAGGGGTGCGTGCATGCGTGCGTGTGTGTGTGGGATGGGTCGAGGATGCAGTCGAGGAGGAGCGGGCCGGCTGGCAAAGGAACGAGCAGGGCGATTGGGACAAATAAAAAGAGGAGACGAAGCAGAAAAAAAAGAAGCAACGAAGAGGAAGAATGAATGCTGGACCGTTACCTTGAGCAGCGGTGGTGGGACTATTACGGGATGTGCGAGATGCGACAAGAAGGACAACAGACATAAGTATGAGGAATGTGTACGGGCGGACGAGTGGGAGAGGGGGCGGGCGGGGGATTGAGTGGCCTGAGAAAATGAGGCAGAATTGCAGGCGGGAATCGCGTTTTCAGGGGATGAAGAAATGGTGAGGCGGGAGCAAGCAGACTTCGTACTTGGTACTCCGTACTTGGTACACGATTGTTCCTTCCCTGCACGTTCATTTGCGTGTGGTTTCCATTGTTTACTTTGTAGGGGTAATGAAAAGGTGGTGTAAGAAGAGCACCTGGGTAGCCAAAGAAAAAGAAGCAGGCCGCGCAAAATAAAAAGCAAAAAAGAAAAGAGGGTCAGACTAGTACCTGATTGGGTTTAGTCCAGGGAAGCTGGGCAACCGCCACTAAAATAAAGGGGCTTGGATGGTTGAGGTGTCGCGATATCAACGCTATTGAGTCGGCGATGGCGATGCTCTGGGATGACGGTACGAGTTGTAATTGTGCTATCTACGTCGTACTCTTACGAGTAGATTAGGGTAGTATTCTGCAGTGTGATTTTGAGCAGGGAGATTGCTAAAAAGGTGATTGCGAAGCAGAAGAGGAAAAGGGAAGGGGATGGAAAAGAAAAGACAAAAGATGGAAAAAGGCAGAAGAGCAGAAGAGGAACAAGAGGCAGAGTCAAGATGGAAAAACCAAGGCACGAGTACGGAGTACCAGTACTCGTACTCCGTATGTACTCAGTGTACTCGTACTCCGTACTTGTTTTCCTCCCATGTCCAGACGTCAACCTGCCGTGTCCATCACCTGCGCCAATTGTGACGAGTGTTTTACGTCGTGTAATAAGTAGAATATGTTACGTCCTTTTTTTTCAGTAAGGAGGAAAAGGCATAGCCAATATGACAGAGTGACAGTTAAACAAGAGACAAGAGACAACCAACAACCTTGCAAAGCTACGGCTCCTCCAAGCACGGGACGTTGGTAACGGCCCGCACAGAAGACTGACCGAAGCCACTTTTCCCAACAACGTCGTAGGGCATGTATGTACTCCGTACTCCGTACTGAGACACTCCGAGATCTGCACGTGAGGCCCCGGCTGCCTTGTTTCCCCGGGTCTCTTTTTTGCTGTGCGTCGTTGGATCGACGCCGTACGGGTTACGGGTGGCCTGCCGCCGCCCCGATTTGATGCAGTCACCGCGGAACTCGACCTGACTGGCTGCAGAAACATCAACAAAAAACTTGACAACACATCGAGCGCATGGTTGCAATGGCGACGAGTCTCTTTTGCAGGTCTCTCTTGCAGGAAAGTAGAGAAAGAGAAAAAGACATATCATATACGAAGTACGAGCATGTCCTGGCCATACGTGGGAAGGCTCTGGACTTGGCGATTGTCAATACGACGGCGGCTGCTCGCAACAATCAAACACAATCATACAATGAAATGCTGCTGCAACCCGGCAAATGAGACAGATATCAAAGAACAGAAAAGAACACGACCGAACACGGGATCGCGGCGCGGCGGCTGTGCCCTCCCATGATGCATCCCGCTGTAGCCGCCTGGGCTGTCCGGGTGCTATTCGTACCAGGCTATCGTATCCAGTGGTAGCCAGCCGCTTTGGTGTGTACAAGTGCTTGTTGTAGATATGAGTTTCAGAGAAAGACAACGGCAAAGTCCTGTCGACGGCTCATTATTACGTCGTCATTTGGCCTTGATCAACAAATCATTTGCCCACAATACTCTGTGATACCATTGCAGATTCAACAAATGACCGAGTGACAAGAAATTGGGAACCTATCACAGCGGCACAGCCTGACCCAAGGTTTTCTCGATCCTGGCACATCTGGTGATGAGCGAAATTGCCCACAGCGCGCTAAGACGGCCCACCCACTACAGGGGTTGCCTAGCAACGATACCGCTGGCAAGGGCCGACGTAAGATGTCGTGGGCAAAAAAAGAAAAAGAAGCACCCCAGCCGTTGAAAAGATCAAGTGATGCAAAGTAGAATATCGCAAAAGAAGAGAAAAGAAGAGAACAGAAAGAGAGAGTCGGAGCTCACGAAAAGACTGATTGCTAAAAAAGAAAAGAAAGAAAGAAAACCCGGCCGCCGTCCCGGCACCCGTCCCGGGACTTCCGCTCACATCCGCTTGTCAAAACAGCACTTGCACTTGCGCGGGTTGAGTATTGTACTTTTGTTTCTGCCGCAGGGTTCAGGCATCGCTGTTGGTGTTCTGTCCGGGTTCCCTGTCTGCCGTATGACACCTGTTGGAAAGGTCACGCCTTTGGCAGCGTCCGGATCTTTGTATTAGGCATTGAAACGCAGATGATAGTAGCCTACGGAGTGCAAACAGTGTACGGAATAGCTGTGAGTGCATATCTAGACGCAGGCAGCAAACCAGTGTCCCTCGTACAGAGTAAACGTATAAAACACGACGTTGGAAGCTGCATCTTTACTCTCCGACTTGATGATCTTGAAAACGTAGAGTTGAATATTATTAAGACGATGAAGGCAACAACGCAGACAACACTCAAGGACATTGTATGAAAAGGACAACATGAATCATGCTATGCTATGGCTGGCATCAGGGAATGGGCGAAAATCAAGCAGAACAAAAAAAGCAACCCAGCAAATAGCAAAACATTGTGATAGTAAAAACGCCCGCATCAAGGGGAAGGGTAACCCGACAGAAAAATAGCAAAGGCCGACTCTCGCCAGCCTGGTCGCCCAAAGACGACAGACATGTCAACTTGGGCGGCGGCACCTCAGCCCAGCCGCTTCGTCCGCTCGCGCGCCACCTTGACCTTGCTCTGCACGCGGTCGACGTCCTCGTGCAGCTGCTCCAGCATCGGCGCCTGCCGGTCCACCTCGTGCTTCAGCGCCAGCCCCAGCTCGCGCTGCCGCTGCACAATCTTGGCCAGCGCGTCCACCTCCTGGTCCTGCCCCGACATCATCTGCTTCTGCAGCTGCAGCACGCCCGTGTTGTCCAGCTCGCGCGTCTGCTCCGTCTCGGGAAGCGGCGCGCCCAGCACGCGTCCGCTGCCAATCGCCCGGCTGCTGCTGGCCGCCGCGCTGCCAAACAGAGCTGCCTTGTCCCCCGACAGAGGTGCCCCGCCTCGAGTTCCACCACCACCACCCTGTGCAGCCGCCGACGACCCCGCCGCAGCCACGCGCGCCATGTTCGTGCTCAGCGTCTCCAGGCCGTCGCGCTCCACGCGCGCCGCCGCCAGCAGGTCCCGCCGCCGCCGCAGCTCGCCCTCGCCGAGCCGCTTGGCGTCCTGCATGGCCTTGAGCCCAATCGTCAGCGCCGACAGCAGGTTGCCCACCTTGACGAGCTCCGTCTTGGCCGCCACGCCGGCCTCGGCTGCCGCCGTCGGGCCGCCCCCGCCCGACCCGGACCCGGACCCGCTGGTGGTAGTGGCGGCCGACACGGCGGCATCGCGCCGCGCCAGGTGCAGTCGTGCATCATGCAGCGCGCGCTTCATCTCCTTGTGCAGATCGAGCCACGTGCCCGGGTCGCTCGCGGCCGCCGCATTGGCCGCAGGCAGGCCGATGGCCGGTAACCGGCTCTCAATGGATGATGATCCGCCGCGCGCGGACGCTGCCGACGAAATGCCGTTCTGGCTGCTGCGGCCGCTGGCGGCGGACGAAGCACTGGTGCTGGGCAGATTCAAAAAGGCGCGCCACGCCGTCGTATCGCGCCACCGTCGGTCGGGCGACTCGGCAATCTCGCGCAGGTACGTCTCGAAGCCCTCGCGGCGGGACTCGGTCAGGTCGGGCGAGCGCAGCGTCGACCGGAACCAGGTCTTGGACGGCAGCGGGGCCGGCGGGGCCTCGCCGACAATGTTCGTGAGGGCCGTGTGGAGGGCGGCAAAGTCGGAGTAGCGCTTCTGGACGACAAACGAGCGCAGTGGCAGGCGCAGCGTGATGTTGTAGAGCGTGTGCGCCTTGTCGCCGGCCGAGCCAGCGATCTGTGTGGTGGAGGGAATGCAGATCTCGACGGGCGGTGCCATTTTCGGTGGTGTGTCGATGGACAATTGACGTTGATCTTCAGTTGGAATGGTAGTCGATGATACCGGATCGATAGGATAGCGGAAAGGAAAAGAAACGGCGAGACGGCGAACGCCGACAAGGCACAAGGCGCACGACGTCGACGGCCCAAAACGAGGCGGAAAATGGAAGAATGAATGAACAACAACGACCAAGAAACAAAAAAAAAAAAGCAAGCTGCAGCAACGAAAGCAAAAACAAAACGCAGAAAAAGAATGGTTTTGTTTGTGTTTCGTCGATTACACAATTGGCAAAACTGGTGGGATATCAAAAGCGAATGTCAAAAGGCAACGGGCGTGATGCTGGCAGGATGCGGATAGAGCATCATAGCGATCGCCCGCCCATAATGGAGAGACCTACGACTGACTGCCTGCGGCATCAGGTGCCCGAGACGCTGTAAAAGTGGATCCATGCCGCTCTGTGGGTACATTTCCGAGCGCAGCCACTGACGAAATAGGCAATCGCCCCTGGGCGCGCGTGCTGGATACTGTGCTAATACGGAGTAACCAGCGTCATCCGCAAGCGTACTCCGTACTCATAGAACAAAATGACATAAGCTGACATAATCATCATAGTCACCGACAGCTGGACACGAACAGGTGCTTCATCTTTATCATTACTGTTGCATACAATGACCATGAGTATGTCTTTCACCCTCACACCCGTCCATATACCCACCCCAACACGATCCCAAGATGCAATGCCGCTGCAATACCGCTGCAATGGATGCGACCGTGTCCTTGCCCTTCCATCGACTCTTGGGTGGCCAACCAGCTGAGGACCAATGCCGTTCTTACCACTCGTGAGAGAAAAGACTCGATCGAAAGGATTAAAGAAATAGTCTCGTCACCCCGTTTTGGAAGGTAGGAAAGTAATAAGAAGAAAAAAAAACAACGGCCCGTCCGCGTCAAGAGAGCTCGCTTAGAATGTCTCCTGGTCATCCAGCGCAGCCTCCTCGGCAGGAATCTCAAAGCCCTCCTCGGTCGAGTACAGGATGGTCTGAATGTGCTTGACAAGGCCGTCCTCCTGCTTCTCCAGCTCGGGGTCCTCCTCGACGGCCTGCTGGATCAGCAGCTCAATGTCGCGCAGCTTGCTAAAGTAAAAGTCGCGCTCGCGCTCCAGGCCGACGACCGTCTCCTTGAGCGTGTTGTTCTCCTGCTGCAGGGCCGCGCTGGCACCGCCGCCGCCGACTGTCTTGCCGATCCGGGGGCCCGTGGTCGGGGTTGTGCCTCGCCGCACGGCACCTGAAGAACCTGTCGACCGTCCGGCGCTTGCGCCACCCGAAGACACCGGGGCGCCCTTCCTCCGAGCAACGGCATCGTAGTCGCCGCCTGGGTAGTGCTGGTCCCAGTACCGCTTGGTCCACTGCAGGAACTCGAGGTTGTCCTGCATCTTGCACTTGACGAGGCCCTCGACGGGAACGGGTTTGTCGACGCGGTGCTTTGCGAAGCAATCTAGTAGAGAGTGTGGGTTAGACCATCTGCCAGCTGTATGGTTCCCCTGCCAGCACAAAAACGTCGAGACTCACTTTGCAACACCTTGAAATTCTGAATGTAGGCATATTCCGAGTTGACGTTGAACTTGACGCGGTTCATGGGAATGTCCATAAAGATGCTGTCGAAGACCTGGCACAGCGCGGCTCTGTTGGGCGGTGGTCAGCGAGGGGATCGCTCGGGCACGAATCGGCATGACGGCATGGACATCATCCCACTTACCCTGTGCCACACTGCTCGACCTTTGTGATGTTCAGCTGGAGGAGGCTGTTAAGCCATTGCACGAGTTCCTGTCTGGAGGTCGGAAGGGCCATGTTAGCGATCCGTGCAAAGAGCAGGGGGGAACCGGGGGCCGGGGGGACGGGGGTCGGGCGCCAGCAATCCCAGGGCCAACCCCGCATCGCCGCGCGATGAGACGAGCCATCAAGAGCAACGCGCAGAGAGCCTGGTGATGGACGCGACACGAGCTCGTGACGTACCTTGATTCACCCATTTTGGCGGCTGGAGGTTGGTAGCGATCGAAAAGAGTCGAGAGAGGATGACGAACGCTCAATTAATAAGCGAGAAAGGAAGAATAGGGGGGTGGCACGGCGGTAGTCGACAAGTATTAAAGCGGTGAGACAGATGGCGAGAGGAAATAAGAAAAGGGGGGGGTATCGTGAAGCTGTCGCGAGGTGAAAGAATGCCTGGGATAAATCAAACGTGGTAGATGCGCGTAGAGTGTCGCCGAAAAAAGACTTCCTTTTGGGCAAGAGCGAGTTTTTAATAGACAGCAGAGAACGGCACACCCCCCCCTGCATCTGCCTGAAGGCAGTCGAATTTCGTATGTGGTGTTGCCGCCGTCCAATCAACAAATCAACGGAGCTTGGGACAGTGGGGTCCGGCGGGTCTCCCATGGTGTTTATGATATTTTGATTGCGATTATGAGATTCGGCTACGGGAGTACATTTCCATTTGGGTCGTGTTCTAATCGGGGGGTTGCTCTTTCCCGTGCGACCGCCTGTTTTATTGTTTGTTTTGCCCAATGTTTTTATTATTTTAGTCGACTGCTGGCGCCGCTTGACTCACCGTTTGTCCTCTACCCGTCCTTGGTCGCCCTGCAACAGCGCGGTCCGCCCCTCAATACGTGTTGTTGACATGCCCCTCCTACCTGGTCTGTGCACCAGGTCCCGTGACTGGCTTAGTAACACTGATTATGTAAATTGCCATTTTGGTATGTTGTCTTTGCAGTTCGAACATCTTCCAGAAGAAGCGGGAACTTGACGTTGTACTCGTAGTCAGCCCTATCGTTATGCACGAGCATTGATACCACCGCTAGGAATGATTGTCCACGAGCGCGGTGAGGCGTGGTTGGTCTGCGAGAGGAGTATGCGTCGCCTAGCACAAGGCCGAATAACGTTTGAAATATAAGGATGCTGACGGAGGGCTCATTGTTGACAGCGATATCAACTGACTCCAAGACTGTGTGCAGTATTTAGTGAGAGACCTGACAAACTACGGAGTAGGCCGACGCTGGTTGAAGTGTGCATCAAAGACTATCGCACCTTTGTGTCCATCTACTAATGCAACCAGCACTGGCAATACCTGACGCGCTGCAATCTCTGACCGAACCATCTGGGAGTGAAAGGGCTGAAATCTATAGTTGTACTTGTTGCTGTAATAACTTGCATTTTCCATATCCCCTATGAGGCTCGTCGCTCCGATTCAAAATCCAGGAGGAGCTGTCGTCTTAAGAGGCCCCGTACTGGAAAATAGATGCCACGATGCTCGCGCCGACCTCTTACAAATCCCATCACTGCTTGTCCTTTATTTCTAATACGGCGAGATCTTCTTTATAACTATCACCCCTTGTCATAGTCCCTGTCTGAAACTTATTTGTCCTCAGGCGTCGTCTGTTTTCTCAACTGGGCATTTTACGTCCGCGCAGCGTGAAGCAAGCAAATTCGCAGACTCCCGATTGGGAAAATTAAATCCGCACCGGTGTTCCTAATGGGGTAATGGCCAACCACGGTGTTACCTGATTGGCCCATTGCTTCAACAACCAACGTATCGACTGTTTGACGAGCGATCATGGGCAGTTTTGTATGTCCATTTCCCTGTCTTTTGGCAAACAAGTTACTTGAAAATACTCTAGTATTATATGAGTCTGCGTAAGAGCCTATAAACAAAAACGAGACAGCATAGATCCATGCGAGGACAAATGTTTATCCTCAAACTGTACGCTGCATGCTTAGTTCGTGGCCTTCCTTGCCTTGCCTCCTTATAAAAACAACCTCTCTTCTCTCTTGAAGACAATCTAGAATCTATTATCTACTTTGCTATCACTCATCTTACAAATATAGTCACACTGTTCAACATATATTGGGGCTATCTTCAGATACCACACATAGATCCGCCACGCCGACTTCCTCGACAAGAAAGAAATCTACTCGAAAATGTCGTCTTCGCACAGCTCAGTTTTAGCAGTGGACTCGGATTCTGCCGAGCCCTGGCCGTGGTTGTGGCTGTAGGTGACGAGGGGGTTGCGTTTGCAGCTCTGGTTTTGCTCGTACTACCAGCCTAGGCGCTGGGAGGTGGCCGCGTTTGGCTGTAAGTACAGTTTGCGCCAGCGTTTCGTTCAACACACTGCAGACAGGGCTTCTCGCGGTCACAGCGGATCTTTAGCGAACGGCATTGCCAGCAGGAGACGGCATCGTGGATCCGGGGCCGCTTGCGCCCGCCCTTTTTGAGCGACTCCTTTTCGAACATGTCGGAGCTGAGATGACTAAAGGTGAGGGCAGACATGATGCCGGTGTTGACTGGACAGGATGGCTGCGGTATGGCAAGCTCAGGGTGCTAGCTCAGGAGGGCCAAGCTTCAAATATGTACTCGCACCTATACTCAGTATATATTGATGGTGGGTGGCTCGGCAATCTTAATTAGAGAAGGTACGGACTGCGGTACGCAGAATGCAATTGGACAGGACGCAAAAATGATCAGGAAGGACCGAATAACGGTGTATCCAGTCGAAGGAAGGAGCGAAGCCGGTGTCCGTGTAAGCTTACGTCGCTTGTGACACTATGAGTACTTCGCTGTATGGGGGATCGCCAGCGGATGAGATAGCGCCCGTCTTACGGTGTATTACAGCTGGAGTGGGCTCGATAAACACGCTAAAAGCGCCCGAAAGTGATGATAATTTCAGTGAACGTCCCAGTAAAAAGTTTAGACCCCGGCTTTCTATTCTTTAGTTCACGACTATGAAAAACAAACAACACTGATCACCACTTTATTCTTCTAGCAGCACTTTTTTCTTTCTTTTTTTCATTTCTTTTTCATCCCTTTTTCTTTTTTTTCTTTTTTAAGACTGTGTCTTTATGTAGTCCTGTAGAGTGGTAACCAAAGCCTAATGAACTGTACAGAAGGTCACTAGCTGATAGGAAGACACAGCAAATACATGTCTGCGCTTACTCGGCGTCGAGGCTTCCAATCATCCTTCGTACCTTCCCTCCTCTAATACGCAAGATCCAAAAAGGGCAAGAGCGACAGAGGCTCGCTTTCTAGAACAAGCCATGCCTTCAATATGGGTAGTACGAGTACAATACAGAGGCCGACACTGCAAAGCGTGCTCGGAAGGTGCCATGCACTAGTACAGTCTTTGGCAACAGCGCAAAGGAATGCGCGAAGTGGCGGGGTTGTGGCCTCGGCAAGTCAAGCGCCCGCCATCTCACATCTCACGTCTTGCAGCATCACACAAAACACAAGAAGCAGTGATCCCATCTGACGCCCATCTCGCCGACCACCGATCGGGCGGCGTCGACACCAGAATGCCATGGGCACGTTGTCACCTTGTTTGCGCTCGTTTACTCGACACAATCACATACGCTCGCGGCCGCGGTAAGAGCGTCGTGGCAAGAATTCCAGCCGCGTCTGTCTACAACTGCAAAAGTTTTCTGCATCGCGCCGGGCATTTTGTGGCCAGCCTGCGAGTCACTCACCGATTGGATACTAACAAACAAGCGCACTCGATATTCGATATAGTGCAGGACACAAGCAAAGGAGTCTGGTTACTTGAAGCATAGCAGGTATCGAATTCTCTATAAAACTTTTGCATCAAACACAGAAAAGGCGGCAAGACAATGACAAGGCAAGAAGCAAGATATCAAAGAACAAAGGAAAGAAAAAACAAAAGAACGATCATCAAATGAGACGCAGTCAGCTGATGCGACCAGCTACTTCGAAATACTGCTGCGAATCTTATCGCCAAGCTCTACCACGGCTGGCCGCCTCATGATCGTGAAGTGGTCACCTGGCACGAGCTTGCACGCAATGGCAGCGCCGGGCAGCAGCGTCTCCCATCCGTTAGGGCCCTTATCCTTGCGCGGATCCATGATCCAGTCTTCCGCAGCGTTCACTCCGCCCTGCACTTCACCGTGCTGGCGCCGCACGGCATCGCCCACTGTCTCCCACACGCCATCCCGCGCCCATAACACGGACACTGTCTCGGGCACCGCATGGGGAGGCACCGGCACCGGCTTATACTGCTTCAGGGCATTGACCGAGCCGGCAAAATGCTCACGCACGCCGGACCGTATCTTGTTGGAAGAGCGGCTCTTGAGCCCGTCAAAAGCGCCGATCTTGTCCAGCAAGTCGATGGTCTGGGTGGGCAGAGGTGGTAGCCTCTTGGGGCATGGCGCGTCGATCAGAACAAGACTGCTGATCTGCTCGCCGTAGCGAACGGCAAGCTGCGAGGCGACCTCGAATGCAAAGGACCCGCCGATGGACCAACCTCCGAGATGATATGGCCCGCGTGGCTGCACGCGACGGATCTCATCCACATATATGCCGGCCACATCTTTCAGCGGAAGCGAGAAGTCCTTGGGATTCTTCAGAAACGGGCTGTTGAGGCCATAGACAGCGCCGTTCAGTCCCATCAGCGGCAGGCCGACATAACTGCTGGCACTGCCCGATCCATCGGGGAGGAGGAACAGAGCACCCGCACTCGCAGACGGCGAACCCTGCAGCAGGACAGCCTCGGCCTTCATCTCCGAGACAGCGTGGGAGACGGCCTTCTCCACAGCCTTTGAAAGTGCCTGCGGCGAGGTGTGCGACTGACCGCCCAGGACTCTCTGAATGTCATTGAGTGTAGGGTTGTCGATCAGAAAGCTGGACGGCAGCACTCGGCCCGTCTGTGCCTTGATGGATCCGAGAATGGACAGAGACAGCAGGCTGTCGACACCAAGATCGGCCAGAGGTGTATCGCCCTCAATCTCCAAAGGATCGACACCGACTTCCTGGGCAATGATGGCCCGGAACAGCTCGGCCGAATGGCTGTCAGCGGCTGCCGGCTCCGGAGTCTGACCAACACTGCTCACCGGGGTGCCCGTGCGGCTGATCATCGGGCTGGGGTTGCTGCTGGAGCCCTCATCTTCGCTGCTGGACTCAGTCTGGGGCTGTGGGCTCCATGAATCACCACCGGTTTTGCCCTCGAAGAACGTGCGCAGTTGTCCAACACTGAGACATTCAGTGAACAAAGTCGTCGGAAGATGCTCGCCCATCAACGTGCTCAGCCTCGCCGTGATGCTGATGGCGAGAAGGCTGTCGACGCCCAGATCGGCGAACCAAGCGTCGTCGGTGAGCTCGCCGACCTCAATGCCGACCTCGGACGCGATGGCGTCGAGAACACTGGAAAAGGCGGGCGAGCGCGAGCTGTTGTTGGTGGTTGGTGCCTTCTTCGGACTGCTTGTCTTCGTTGCGGCAGGCTTCCGGGCGGGCGATGGCAGCGGCATAGCGATCTTGCTAGCCTGCGATGGGGCGGCACCGGATGGCAAAAGGTAGGCCAAGACGGAGCGCTTGACGCGCTGGAACTTGAGGTCCTCGCACATGGCAATGACCTGGTTGCCCTCGAAGAAGAACACATCGCCAGAGAACACACCCTTGCTGCCGGCCTCTTCCTGCATGCGGACATAGCTCCGGTACGACTTGTCAGCCGAGAACGGGCATGTGAACTTCATGCTGCCCCAGCCGTGGGAAATGAAGACCGAGTCCGCGGGCGTGGTGTCCGCCCCGTTGAGGATGAAGCCAGACAAGTGGGCGAATCCGTCGATCCAGTACGGGCTGCATGTGAAGGTGCCATCGGAGTCGTTGGTCCTGAACTTGACCGTGGCGGCCGCCTCGAGCTGGTTGCTGTCCATGTACACTTCCTGGAGGCCCTGGTACTTTTCGGAATAGTCAACAAACGAGGCAAACAGCTTGTACACCATGGGGCGGAGGAGCCTGTGTGCGCGGCCTCGGGTGGCTGCGTCGACGAGGTGGTCCATCCGCGACAGGACGAGATACGAACTGCGCTTCCACAACGACGTCCACGCCTTTCCGTCGGAAAAGGTCGCCTTGCAGTGGGCGTGGTCCTCCTTCGTGCCGTCCGGCCCATCTCGACTGCTGAACGTGAAAGACACTGTGCTGGTAGAGGCATCCCACACAGCTGCAGTGAAGATGATCTGCTTGGTGTCACCAGGCTGGATCAGGAGGGGCTTGTGGATGCCCATCTCGTGGACATCGAGACACAAGTCGTCGCGAAGGGGTGACGCTGAGCCAGCTTTGTCAGCCAGCATATTGGACAGGCGCCGGATATAGTTGGAGGCCGTGAGAGCCATGTCGCCGAGGACGGAGCTCGGGCAGAGACCAGCTCCGTTGACCAGGTGGCCCCGAAGCGCCTTGTTCAGCTTTGGCTCAATGGCGTCGGTAGCAAAGGTGACGGTGATGGACCCGTCGTCGCTGACAACTTGCGACTCGATGCGGTGCAGGCCTGTGCTCGCCGTGAAGGCTGGGTAGGACGGCGACTGTACCTGCGGGACACTGCTCGCAGGCTCAACAGCCGGGTCGCCCTTGCGCAGAGCCCAGTCACCACGGTACTGGATCCAGTAGTCCTTGAGGTCAAAGGCATATGTGGGCAGCTCAAGGAGGCTGAGGGAAGACTCAAACGCAGCATGGTACTCCTGCCAGTCAATCTGGACACCGGCTTCATGGGCCTTGGCCACGGCCTGGGAGAACATCTTCCAGTCGCTCTCTCCGCGCTTCAGAGAGGGAAGGAAAAGAGGCAAAGCAGAAGCGTCAGCACCGCTGCTCGGCGTGGACCGTGCAAGTCCGATGCAGATCGGACTCGGGCCCGCCTCGATCCAGACAGATGGGCCGGACTGGAGGGACAGCTCGGCCTGCAGCGATGCGAGAGCATCCGTGAAGCGGACGCGCTCGCGCATCTGGCGAACCAGGTAGGAGCCATCGATGACAGGTGAGCTTGTGTCGGCCTTGATCACGGTGCCAAACAGCGTTGATGCAAAGGGGATCGACGGCGAGGCGTAATGGGCCCTGGACGCAAATGCAGCGAAGTCGTCGAGGACGGGGTCCATCTGAGCGGAGTGGAAGGCAAACTGGACATCCAGCAGCGTTGTCTTGACGCTCGTCGCCTCTGTGAGCGCAGCAACCTCGGCGGCCGGGCCACTGACAACAACGGAGGTCGGACCGTTGGCACATGCAATCTCGCAGTTGCTGAAGCTGGGACTGCTGCTCAGCAGGCTCTCGGCATCATCCAGGCTGCAGGCGAGAGACAGCATCGACTGTGTGCCGGGCGTGCACTTGGCCAGCATGAGCGAGGCACGGCGGCCGACCAGATTGAGGCAGTCGTTCAGGGACAGAACGCCTGCGGTACACAGAGCCGCATACTCGCCCAGGCTGTGGCCGATGACAGCCGCGGGCGTGACACCGAGCGACTTCCAGAGCGCAGCCAGGGCCAGCTCGATGGACACAATCCCCAGCTGGACCTGGACGGGCGTGGCGCTGGCCAGCGAGGCCACGGGGTCGTCCGAGACGAGAGCGGCAAGGAACGACTCATACCCATGGCTGGTGGAAATGCCATCGCACTCGAGCAGCGTCTCGCGGAACGTGGGCTGGCTAGCAAAGAGCTCAGACGCCATGCCGGCATACTGGGACCCCTGGCCAGTGAAGCACAAGACAACCGATGGCGGAGATGCGGGGGCTCTGGCCGTTTTCGTCTTTTCGACATCGCGCGCAGCCGACTCGAGGCTGGCGATCAGGTCATCCATGGTGGCGACAACGTGCGTCTGCCGCAGGCCTTGGTGCATGCGGCGGGCGGTGGTGGTGTAGGACAAGTCCGCCAGCCGGGTGTTTGGGTGCTTGCGCACATAGTCCAGCAGGCGCTGGTTGTTGCCGACGAGTGCATTGGCTGTGCGGCCAGAGACGGCGATGACGTGGTGCGAGCGGGGGTCGCTGGCACCGTTGGTACTGGCTGCTGGCCGACGACGAGTTGGGGGGTCCTCGATGATGATGCTGGTGTTGCCGCCGGCGGCATCAAAGTTGTTGATGAGGATGCGGCGCTTTCCATCGCCTCCGCGACGAGGCAAGAAGGGGGTCATCTTCAAGGCAATGTGGGTGTTGAGCTCTTCAAAGGGCGGCAACTTGGGGTTCATGCGGCCCTTGATGCCGACGTGAGGGGGGATGGCATTGTAGCGGAACATGAGCGTGGCCTTGATGAGGGAAGTGATGCCGCTGGCAGCCTCGCCGTGGCCCAGGTTGGGCTTGACGGTACCGACATAGAGCGGCTGGGAGGGGCCGCGGCCGGGCGTGAGGACATTGGTGACAGAGCGCGACTCGGTGGCATCGCCGGCCTGTGTCCCGGTGCCGTGGAGCTCGGCATAGTCAATGTCATGGGGGTGCAGACCAGCACGGTTGAGCGCGGTGCGGAAGAGGCGCTCCTGGGTGGCGGCATGCGGATGTGTGATGGAGACCGCCTCGGCCGAGTGGTTAGTGACGGCGGAGCGGACGACGGCGAGGATGTTGTCGTTGTCGGCGACGGCATCAGACAGGCGCTTGAGCACAATGACGGCGACGGCATCGGCACGGACGTACCCGTCGGCATCGGCATCAAAGGTCTTGCAGCCTCCGGTCTTGGAGAGGAAGCTGCCGCGGCTCAGACCAGCAAAGAGGTCCGAGGCCGTCAAGAAGTTTGCGCCGCCAGTCACGGCCGTGTCGCACTCGCGGGCAAGGAGCGAGGTGCAGGCGAGCTGGATGGACGCAGCACTGGACGAGCAGGCCGTGTCGACGGAGTAGCTCGGGCCTTCCCAGCCGAAGTGGTAGTTGAGGCGGCCCGGGCCGAAAGCACGGATGCCGCCAGTGATAAAGTACGTGTCGACGTCCTGGCTGGCATTGACGTCGCGGTAGTCGTCGCTGGTCTGGCCAACAAAGGACCCAATGCGGCGGGCAGCAGTGGAGGGCGTGCGGCCGGGCGAATAGCCAGCCATCTCGAGGGCCTCATACGTGGTGAGCAGCAGCAAGCGCTGCTGGGGGTCTGTCTGGGCAGCCTCGCGCGGCGACATGTTGAAGAGGCGGGTATCAAAGAAGCCGGGGCGGTCGATGAAGACGCCGTAGGGCGTCAGGCTGGTGTTGCGACGCTGGCCGGTGGGGTCGCAGTGGGCATCGACATCGAAGCGGTCCGGACGGACGGGCTCATGGAGGTCCAGGCCTTTCTCGAGGACTTGCCAGAACTCCTGGAGAGTCTCGCTGCCGGGCAGACGGCTGGCCATGCCGACAATGGCAATGGCATCGTCGCCGGGGGGAGCCGGCGAGGACGCGGACGGGGTAGCCTGTCCGATGGAGTTGACGCGATATGCAACGGACGTGCCGTTGGACTCGAGACAGCGCGCAATGGCCTTTGCGGAGTTGACGGGGCCAAAGGAGACGAGTGTGACCTTGGGCGCGGCGACCATCTTGGACAAACGGGCGACGGTGGCCTCGAGGAGGATGGGAGACTGGAAGATGTCGCCCAGGGCGCAGGCAAGGGCGTCGGAAAAGGAGGCATCGTGCTCGTACTGGGTGTGGCAGCTGGCAGACAGCAGCGTGATGTCGGAGCGCAGGTTGCGTGCCAGCAGCGAGGCGCTCACGGGGCAGCGCTGAAGAATGGCGTCAACGGCAACGGGCGGCAAGTGTGCGGCATGGAAGGCCGCGCCAATGTCGAGGGGAATGCGCTTTGTGCCCTGAAAAGCATCTGCTGAAGAGGCAAAGAGGGCCGACGTCGTGGAGGGCGGGCCGCTGATGGTGACGACAGACGACGTGACGCCGCGGGCGCTGATGTATGCCTTGCGGTCGGCCGACAGGACGGTGCTGGCATTGAAGGCGACGATAGCGGCCCCGACGGCAGCGACGTCTGCAATGTTGGTGACGAGGGTGGCCCACGTGGTGACGGCAGCGTCAGCGGCAGCGGCAGCGGGAGCGGGAGCAGGGGCAGGGGCAGCATCGTCAACGGTGGCTGTGCGGCGGGCCGCCTCGAGGCCAATGTGGAACGCGAGGTTGACGATCTCGTCGGCAATGGCCAGCAGGTCTGTGAGGTTCTCGGAGCAGGCAACGGCAATGGCAGCCAGGAGGCCTGTGCAGGTGCCCATGAGGATGGGGTGGCCTGCTGCTGCTGCTTCTGATGATGATGATGATGACGATGATTCTGACAGGTTGGCATCCTGTCTGCGGATGAGGCAGCGCGGGTTGGCCTCGAGCTCGACAATGACATGGCCGAGCTGCGCAATGCAGAGCAGGGCGGCCGACAGGGCCGGGCTGCATTTGTGGGGAGAGGTGGCTGCCCAGTTGGCGAGCTCCAGGGGCGACTCAAAGGACGCCGGCAGCTGGCGACGGAAGGCGGCCGGGGCCCTGGCAAAGGAGGCGCGGAGGCGGTCTGTGCAGCGGAGGAAGAAGGTGCGCAGAGCCGGGCTGCGCAGGGCCAGACGGTTGAGCTCCTCGATGGACGGGAGGACCTCGCCGGTCTGGTCGCCAAAGAGGAGGATCAAGTCCGCCATGGTGAAGGTAGGTGTCTATATCAAAAAGGAGGGCGTATCCACAAGACAGGTTTGGGGGAAGCTTGGAGGAAGAGGCAGTGAAGGAGAAGGGCAGGGAAAATGCGTATCAAAAAAAAAGCAAAAAGCAAAAAGCAAAAATCAAAAATCAAAAAAATCAAAAAAATCAAAAGAAAAATAGAAAGATAGTAAGATAAATAGAAAGACGACAACTGCACTTCTCTGTCCAGAGCGAGCAGATGGTGGAGTTGAGGGTAGGGGAGGATGCAGCAGCAGGACCAGAACCGTCCACGCGGCGACGCATCCATATATATATCCATTATACACGTACTCGTAAAGATAATAAAATAAATATGCATGCACGATAATGCAGCAACGACCAGCTGCGTTGGCCAAGCTTGGCCGATGCCGTCTGGCCCTCTTTCTTTCTCGCCTTGGGCCTTTCTCACCTTTGCTATCTCTCGCCTTGGCCCGAAAAGGACTGGTCTGGCCGGCTGTTGTTGCCGTCGAGGTGGGAGGTGAGCGCGAGCCGGCATAAGGTCTGTAGGAAATAAAAAAATGAGAAAGAAAAAAAAAGAAGAAAAGAAAGAAAAGAAAAATAAGAAAAATAAGAAAAATAGCTCGGCCTGTCTCGGACGGCAGCTGCATGCTGCCGGCTCCTGCAGTTCCATTTTTTTTCTTTCGGTAGGTGGCACTGCGCAGGTGTCAAAAGTTACACGTAGGCAATATGTAGGGTTTAGTGGCTAGTGCGCTGTAAGGCGGAACTGTCCCCATGGCCCGATTGGGAAAGAAGCAAACAAATGGCGACATGCACAAACAAGCGGTAGGACGAATGGGGTGGTATTGCAATGATACAAAATGATACGATTTTGCTCCTTGCAGAAGATAAGAAAAAAAGTTCCAATGGGTGCAACGGGTGGCCCAGGATGAGTGGATGAGTTGTGATGCGTCGGATTTTGGCGGGAGAAGACAGATAAATTGTGAAGATAAAAAGAAAACAAAAAAAACCAGTGCAACCAAAGGGTCGGTGAAGCATGCAGAATGCTGGCACGGCACAAACAGCTGGAAACGGAATCCCTCGGTCTCCCGGATCAGCACAGCAAAGGACAATAAGGTTCTGACGGTACAGCACTCGTAAATAGTGGCGGGCCGGACTTTGACCAAGGCCCGTCGGCGTCTTCCCTCTTTTTTCCCCAGGAGATTGTCTTTGCCCGGGGATCCCTTGAATCCTTGAAGGGGATCTCCCGTCTACGTTTTTTTTTTACTTATTTGCAAAGTAATAAGCAAATGCTTGATGCGCGCGATATCACAAGACCTGTGCGTCATTCCCATCATCCATGCTCTGGAGCTGTGGATTGAGTCTTTTTTTTTTCAAACTCGTCGAATGCATCGTGGCCTCTGATGCAACTGTTTTCTGATTTCTGCTTTCTGCTTTCTTGCTTTCTGCACGCCTTCGTTTCCCGATCGTTCTCTCTGCCCAACCCTGGTTTCGTGCTTGGCCAATCCCACGCCACTGGAGCCTGAAAGAGGGTATCAGTTGCCAATGCCACTAATCCCCCCCCCCCAAAATCTGGGTTTTTTATCCAAAAAGGTTCCAATAATGTACGAAAATGGAGGTGCACATGCAAGAATATGTAACAGCATGCACCTCTTGGCTCCGGCGCAGGAATTGCCTGTTTGGGCCGGAATACATACTATTTTATGTGGGGGGCTGCTGCAGACTGTACGTACTCGTAACTTCGTACATGCGACATGGCAACAGTAACGTTTGGGTCTCGATACGAATGCATAACGTGTTGATAGCTGTTTTTTTGTTTTGTTTTGTTTTGTTTTTATCGTTTTTTTATTTTCTCACGGTGGTGATCTTTTACTTGCATACGTTCTTGCTCGATATTCTTTTATTGAATTTATTCTCATTTTTTTTTTTGGGAAAAACATCGGCAATCAAGATGAAACTCGAAACTCGAAACGCAGTTTATAGTAAGGTTACACATACATAATCCGATCCTGCTCAGCGTTACACAAGCCTCTCCATATAGTCATCGTGGCACAGAATAAAAGCCTCAGCAGCAGCTGTTTCGGCCCACTGCGCTGAAGAAGAGCGGCGAGTCAAGATGTAAGCTGATGAAGACGCGCTCGTCCGCTTCTCGATTCTGGAGCCAATTTAGGAAAACAAAATCCGAAGAAAAAATGCCTCCGTGCAAACGTCCGCACGTCGCGTCAACATACGGTGATAACCACCTGGAACGAACAAAGTCCAAGCAAGGAAAAATACTGCCGGTGCAGCTGGTAAAACGTCTCAACTGTCTTTCCAAAGGAGAAACAGACGGAGTGCGGTCATCACCAAACACTTCTCACCAAAAGAGGAAGCATGGCTCCCAACAAGACATGGCTGTCCTCGGCCATCATCTTCTCGTACATGGCCACCACATAAAATCCAGACATCAGTCCGTAGCAGAGCATGACGACGCCCATGCCCATGCCCATGCCATGCCCAGGCCACCTTACGTACTCGACGCTCCGAAATAGCAGCATATCATCATGGCCATGGTCCTCCTGGCTGCCGCTATGGCCCTCCTGGCTGCCGCCTGGCTCATCCGCCGCTACCGCCGCCTGTCCCACATCCCCGGGCCCTTTTGGAGCTCGCTCTCCGACATCCCGCGCTTCTGCTGGGCCCGGTCCAACAAAGATGCACGAGAAGCACATTGCGCTGCACCGCCGGTACGGCGCCGTTTGTCCGCCTCGGCCCCAATGCCGTCAGTGTGGCCTCGCCGCTGGCCATTCCCAAGATCTACGGCACCGGAGCCAATCTGCCCAAGGTGGGTTTTCTTTTTCTCCGTGATAAAATTCTGTAAACACAACAATAACGTACCCATCGTGGACAGTCCGACTTTCACCGCATGCTCCAACCCATGGCCCACGGCCGCGCCATGCAGGGTCTCTTCAACACCCAGAGCGAGATGCTCCACCGCGCGCTGCGGCGGCCCGTTGCCGGCATCTACGCTATGTCTAACCTCGTGTCCCTTTTTTTGAGCCCCATGTCGACACCAGCATTAACTACTTTCTCGAGCGTTTCGAGCTGCAGCAGGAGGCTAATACTACTACTGCTACCACCACCACCACCACCATCGACCTCGGCGTCTGGATGCAGTACTTTGCCCTGGACGTCATGGGCGAGATCACGTTCAGCAAGGTGCTTCGGCTGTCTCGACGCCGCCCGCGACGTCGACGGCATCATCCGCAGCAACCACGCGTTCTTGGTCTATGCCCATGCCGTCGGCCAGATGCCCGTGCTCGACCGCCTGTGGGCCAAGACCCGCTGCGCAACTGGCTCCAGCCGGCCAATAAGAAGAAAAAGAAGAGCTCGGCCGTCGTCGCGTTCGCCCAGGCGCGCTTCCTCGAGATGCGGCGCAAGGACCCGTCGCTGATCCCCGAGGCCTTTGTCACAGCATGGGCCACCTTCCAACGTGCAGGCCGGCAGCGACACCACGGCCATCCTGCTGAGCGCGCTCGTGCACGTTTTGCTCACGCACCCGGCCAGCCTCGCCAAGCTGCGGGCCGCCCTCCGACAAGGGGGCGGCGTCGTCGTCGTCTTCTGGGACGAGAGCCGCCAGCTGCCCCTACCTGGACGCCTGCATGAAGGAGGCCGGGCCGGCTGCACGCGCTCGTCGTCGGCCTCACGCTGGAGCGCGTCGTCGTCGTCACGCGGGACCGCGCAGGGACAGGGCTGGAGGACGTCTGCGGTCACACACCTGCCCGAGGGGCACCATTTGTCGGCATCAACGCGTGGGTAGCTCACCGCGACCGCGGCGTCTTTGGTAGCGATGCCGATGAGTGGAACCTCGATCGCTGGATGATGGGCCCCCAGGAGGAAGAGCGCTGCGCCGCGGTGGAGCGCTCTTTCCTCGCTGTAAGAGCCTCCCCAAGACGCTAAAAACGCTACTAAAGAATCGCTAAAGAATCGCTAAAGAATCGCTAAAAATCGCTACAGAATCGCTAAAGAATCGCTAAAGAATCGCTAAAGAATCGCTAACCTGGTAGTTTGGCGGGGGCCATCGGTCCTGCTTGGGCAAGAACATCGCCTACCTGGAGATCTACAAGCTGATCCCTACTCTGTTTGCTCGTTATAATGTATGTTTTGACGTGACTGTCGAGTGTGATCCAAAAGGGCAAGCTAGCTGACAAGACACTTTTAGTTGACGCTCGAGACTCCCGATCAATGGAACACTGTTAACCACTGGCTGGTCTTCCTCCACGTGCGCACCACCCCCCGTAACATGGAAGAGGAGGACCTTGAGGATTCTGTATGAGTGACGCTTTGCTCTCTGGGCCCGGCATCTGTAGATACTCTATGACTACAGGCCAGTATAGTTGCTCTGTTGATTTGGCACTGTTGCCTGATAGTCAGTTTGTTGTATATCGTATCCAAGAAACAGTCGGAATCTCAAACGCCAAGTCGTTTACTGCCACGATAGATTATAATCAAATGTATATTTGTAAGTTGGAAATATATTGTATTCATATCAGCAACCCAGCCTAGGCCGAGCCGTTGATGATCTTGAGCATCTCCTCGGGATCCTTGGGCGCCGTCGTCAGGTTGTCGTAGCCCGTCTCCGTAATGATAACATTGTCCTCGATGCTGATTTGTTAGTCTGCCACATCAAGTACCAGAGAGCCAAAGGGGAAAAAAAAAAAAAAAAACTTACCGGACACCACCAACGTCCCAGTACTTGTTCAGGACGGCCTCGTCAATGTACTTGGCCTGCTCCGGGTTCTTGAGGAACGGCCGGATGATGAACTCGCAAAAGTAGACCTAGGCAGTTAGTGCTTTGTAATGAAAAGAAAAAAGGGAACAGGGGATAAAAACGTACACCCGGCTCAACGGTAATCACACTGCCGGCGGGCAGCGTGCCGCGCACGCGCAGGTAGCGGAACAGCGTGTCCTTGTCGTCGTAGTTGGGGTGGCCGCCCGTGTCGTGCGTGTCCATGCCCAGGTAGTGGCCCAGGCCGTGCGGGAAAAAGGCCACGCTGATGCGGTCGCGCAGAATGGCGTCCTTGTCGCCCTTCAGGATGCCCAGCGCCAGCAGGCCGTCAATGGCCACCTTGTGCGCGTGCAGGTGCACGTCGTCCCACAGCACGCCCGCCTTGAGCATGCCGATGCACTCGAGCTGCATGCGCAGCACAATGTCGTAGATGGCGCGCGACTCCGTCGTCCACGTGCCCGAGATCGGGAACGTCCGCGTAATGTCCGCCGCGTAGCAGCTGTACTCGGCGCCCGCGTCCAGCAGCAGGTTCAGCTTGTTCGCCATCGGCTTGTCGTTGTCCACGTAGTGCAGCGTCGCCGCCGCCCGCCCGCTCGCCACGATGCTGTGGTACGCCTGGTTCTTGAGGCCCTTGGCCACGCAGTGGCCCAGGAACCGGCCCTCGAGCTCCTGCTCGTTGGCCGCCTTGCTGACGTGCGCCAGCACATCGCGGTGCGCCGCGCTCGACACGTCATTGGCCTTGGCCATGAGCGCCAGCTCGTACGCGGACTTGATCACACGGCACTCGTCAATGGCCTCCTTGAGCAGGCTGAAATCCGTGCTGCCGAACTCGAGGAACGACGTGCTCGCCGACACCTGGCCCTCCATGGCAAACACCGTCGTCGTCTTGGCAGACGAGCTTGCGCCAGCGGCTGCCGGGGCCGCACCCAGAGACGCGAGGACAGGGTTGACGTCGGCCACGTACTTGACCTCGTCCACCTCCCACTTGGCCAGCGCCTCCTCGGCACTGACGGGCAGGCCCGACCAGATCACCGACTCCGGGTCAATGGGCGGGATGAAGAGCGTCGACTTGTCCGTGGCGAGATCATAGACAAAGTACGAGTCGGCCAGCGGACAGCCCGTCAGGTAGAAAAACGGCCGGCGCTGGCGGAACGGCTCGGCCTCGTCGTTGTCTTCCAGCAGCTTGGTGGCGCGGCTCTCCAGGTACAGCACCGCGCGCAGGCCGGACCCGTCGCCGTTGTCGGGGAACTTGCTGCGGATGTACTCGGCGACGCGCTTGGCGTGCGCCTTGGCCGGGTACTTGCCCTTGAGCACCTTCTCGTAGTTGGAAAGCGCAGAAGACATGATGGGCGGCGGCGATGACGACGTCGAAAAGGGACTCGCGGGCGTATGCGCGAACCGGAGAGCAATATGCAGACTGCTGTCAACAGGCAAGGAGGTGGTCATACGACGAGCGTAGCTTGAGCTTCCAAACAGAGAAGCTCGAGAGGCAGGCCGGGCACGAGAGCTATTTGTACGAGTACTCGTACTCGTAGATGCGAATCTGGTGATGCTGCTGCGCGATGGGCGGATTACGTGTCTCGCGTGAAGCAGACTGAAGGTGCGTTGCATGAGATGGGTGGCGCGGCGATGGGAAGACAAGAACGGAAGAACAAAAAACAAGGGACTCGTCAAGTGGATTTTAGGTTTTCTGCGGCGTTGGAATGACAGATGAATACCCGTCGGCCGTCACCAGCCGAGCCAGAGATGCTGGAAGAGGAAGGAGCCCCGCCGACTATTGCGGGTACATAACAGGTGTAGAAGGTGGTGACAATTCCCCGTAGAGCGAGATGCGGCAGGTGGGGTGACGTGCGATAAGATACGCGATAAGAAATTCGGGAGCTCCTTCCTCCCCGGTCTGATCATCTTCTTGAGAAAACGTTTTAATCAGACGTATGAATAAGACGGATAGAATTAGGTAAGCTTCACATGACTTCTACGATAATAAACCAGCACTCTGATGTGGAAAAGAACTTGAATGAGAATAAGACAAGTAAGTAGATATCATTTTGGTAGTCGCTGTCAAATGTTGACGTATGCTTCGCTCATAACTTCATAATGTTGTGACGATGACGGGTGAACCGCCCCCCGTCTTGTCCCTTCAGCCGTGCACTGGCGCAACCGCAACCACTTTGGCCTTGAGGGCGACTCGGCCCGCGTCCATGGATGCCAGCACCGCGGCGGTGCCGTCGTGGTCCAGTGCGCCGACCGCCCGCCCGCTCTTCATCAGCATCCAGTGGTGCCGCATCTCCTCGGCACGCACCGACAGCTCGAAGCCGGCCAGGAAGCAAAAGTTGATCTCCAGCCGAGACAGCTCGGCCTCCGTCACACCGCCGACGAGGGCGATCTTGTTGTGCTTGTAGCTGAGGTCTTCGAGCGCTTTCATGGCCACGCGCAAGCCGGCCAGCAGCAGGCGGTGCACGTTGCGGCGCGTCACGGCAATGGCCTTCTCGGCGACGGCCAGGCGATAGATGTACAGGCTGGTGGCCAGGTACACGCCAGTGCTCATGGGGCAGAAGCGGTGCAGCCGCAAAAGATACTCGGAGATGCTGATCGGCGGCGCCTTTTTGCAGTAGAACTTGCGTGCTATCGCCGAGTGCTGCAAATTCAGCGGCTGCGAGTTCGCCCCGATGACAATGTAGGGCTCGGCCGGCGGCACAACAAGGATGGGCACGCCGTCGGCCGACAGCTGCACCGGTGGTGACTGCGCCTCGGACCCGGACGACCCGCGGCTGGGTGACGATGCGCGTAGGTGGACTCCGTCGATCTCCACCGCCGTGGGTTTCGTGATCGTGGCAGGCGGGGTTGGCGGCAGCCGTGCTTGTGATTTTGGTGACGGGCTGTGCGAGTTGCTTGCGTCGCTGTCCTCTCTTGGCGGTGTGTTCCGGGACCCGGTGGTCGGATTCGCAAAGGCATGCTCTCTTTGAATCTGTTGTTGTTGTTGTTGCTCCTCCTCCTTCCGCTGCCTTGCTGCATCTTCCCTCTGGGCCTTTTCGCGGAGCTTGGCGAGGCTGTTCGCGCTCAGCGTGCGTACAATGGACTCTTTCTCGGCCTGCATGCCCCGCATGTTGGTCGGGCCTCCCGCATCGGGTGGCGGCGGTGTTGGTGGGATGTCACCGGTCAAGCGGACGAGGGCCTCGACACTGGCGGCCAGCATCTGCAGCGCCGACAACGGCGACAGATCAAATATGTCGTCCGTGAGCGACGCAAGGCGCGGGGAAGAAGCGTCTTGCGGCGGGCTAGAACGAGAGAAGAGGTGCGGATCGGAAGCAGGGACGGGAGGCGGTGGCGGCGAATCTGGTGTTGAGCCGGAGCTCCCACTCTGTTCGACTGCGTCGGCCATATTTGTTTTGATGGTGAGAGTAAGGCGAGGTGATATTGAATGTGGGATGTGGATGAGGAATGTGCGATGCGGATTGTCTGATGTACTCCGTATGATATAATCGTAAGAGCTGGATGTCGTTATACGGAGATACGAATACTCGTACGTACGAGGACAGCACTTCTTTTGCTGGTATGGCAAGGCTGGTCCGTTCGGTAAAGTGTGCGACGTAGGTGTCATGCCACGGCAGCTTGTGATGATGCTATGGCTCTGCGCGCCCGCGCGCCTGGTCGGAGGACTTTGTATTTGGGTGCTGCTCGTTGATTTACGGCCGATTAGGCACGGGTAAATAAGTGATAAATGTGTTGTCCTCGTTTGCTGATGATGCCGTCGCTGTTTTCCGTCGCCGGTTCTGGTCTGTGATCGCTGTCTCGCCGACAGATGGCACAGGAGGAATATGGATGGTGGTAGACAAAATGGCACGTGCCGGAGCAAGTGAGGAGAAACAGGTGAACAGCGGAAAAAGTGAGGGACAGAGTGAGGGCCGTGAGGGACGGGGAATCAGTGAGGGCGGTGCTTTCATTCGCTTCTGCAAAAGTAGCGTGGGGAGATAAGGACCATCCGAGGCTGAAGGTGTGTCGTCGTGGCTGACGCTAGGAGCTGTGGCTGGCCGTGCATGTAACGATACAACGGGCAGCAAAGGGGAGCAGAGGAGGAATCTGAAGCAGACGAAGCAAAAGAAGCAAACGAAGCAAAGAGAGCAAAGTGAAGCAAAAGTGAGGAGAGTGAGAATTGATCAAGTCAAAATAATAGAGCGGAAAGGGGGGCCGGCGCGTAGAAAAGCGCCGCGGACCGATACTAGGAAATTGTACTCGTAGCAATCCAAGTGGAAATTCCATGAGGAGCAAGAGCGACGAGGCAGTGGATTGCGCCTGCCACGAGACTAGGTGAAAGAGGCAAAATACCAGGAAGGCGCGGCTGGGCCCAGAGAAAGTACCCCGCCCTGTGCGTCCGCGTTGCTACCGGTTGGGCAGTTGCAGGCCCGCACGTCGAAAAGGCACGCTAGGGTGGTGCCAACCTCGGACGACGGCCTAACCAGATGAGGAGCTTTTTGTTGGTTAGCGTGCGGCGCCGGCCTTTGTGGCGACGTCGGCGCAGATTACAGCGAACAAAGGCGGTAAGAGTCGAATAACATTGTACATTACTAACGGATAAAAAAAAGAGAGGAAAAAAAATTGAAGATCGACGACTTTGTAGAAACAGGCAGGAGGCAGGAGGGAGAGGAAGGAGCTGATCAGAAGAGTGGAAGGAGCGGACGACGTGTCGGAGCAATGCCGGGAAAATGATGCGGAGATCATGACATACGAAAAAAGTGACCAGGAGACCCAATGTAGGAAGGTGCTGACATAAATACTGACGACAGCCCAGACAACAAGTCCAGACCATCGAGATTTCTCAGCTTGTGCTACCGAATGACCGCCTCAAGCGGTATGCCGTCTGCCTATACGAGTACGACTACTGGGCGGCCCAGGTTGATGTTACCCCGCGTTGAGGTGCCGTCTCATACAGGCCATCATGTCCAACCTGTGATGCTCTGTCCAGCGGTCTACGAGTATTGATACTGTCTTCTCCTCTAAGCACTGGCTAGCATCAGCGTAGCACTGCATGGCTGAAAGTGTGTGTCGTATGGTTATTACTCCGGATATACGAGTACGAGCATGTAGTGGGGTGATTGTTGTCTCGTCGCGTGCCCCGTTGCAGTTTTCACTATTATCATCTACGAGTACGATACACGTAGATGGACTTTGGCGTATTTGACAAAAAAGTCGATTATAATACGCACCACCTTTCCATCATGATCTTCTCCAAAACACCCATATCGCAACCTTTCGCAGTTTATCATCGATGTTCATTCGTCCCCGCAAATGCGGAGAAGAAACAGCAACACGGGACAGTACGGAGTATATGACTTTCGCCTGCAGATGATACGTACGGAGTAGTATATAATCCATATGTCAGCCTCATATCAAGCCCAGCTGGCCCAAATGCTCCCTACTCCGTAGTCTGCACACCACGCCGACTATACTCGTACATACTCTTCAGTCTTATCTATACTTGTCTCCAAGTTGCGCCAGGTCGCTGGGTACGTCTGTTGTTGGTAAGCAAGACCTGGCCAGATACATGGCGCCGTTGTCAATACGAGTAGTTCGCCACGCATTTATACGGGGACGGCACGTGCCGTGTACTTGGGTCATACAGCAGTACTGTCATCTGGGAGTCATCTTGGCATAATCACCTCTTTATCCTATCCGGCGTCAGGTCCAGAAGTTGGTCTACGAGGTACAGGGAATAATTTTCGCTTCCCTGCCTGTAATCGACGAAGTCACGGTCAATTCCAGGACGTCCAAATTTAGTTAGCGTTTTACAGCAAATCACTTGACAATGACAGAAATACATAGAACGCTCTTCTTTCTGCTTGAGAATTCCCTTCTATGTTTGAATTATATATTTTTGTCTCTTTTGAAAACTATGAAATAATAGTATAAAATAGGATTTAATTTGAAAAATAACGAGGGCAGGTACTGATATATAAAAAGGATATATCCCCGAAAGTACGGCGTGGATAGGTATGTTTTCTACTCGTAGTATGATAATAGTATTAGCGATTCAACAGTGAAGTAGGTGCTAAAATATAGTGGATTAGGGGACAGGCGCCTGAAGGTGTAAGTATCTCGATTGTCGAATGTTCAAGAAACTGTACGTTTTTGGGCATGTCCGAGAAGCATCCCCATAAAAGTGACTTCTGTTGAAAAGAGCCAGGGAGCGAATTATACGTCTGTAACCTCGTACTCGTATATGCATTGTGGTCTTCTAATCTCGAACGCATACGTGTTGCTATGCTCACCAGCCATTCTTCTCTCGTACGGTTAGACTTGAACTACCTCTGCTTATCAACGGGAAACTCGCTTTAATGCTCGCAACGACAGTGATTGGCCTGTTTCGATCCTTGAATCTATATTGCATGACCGGCTAAAGGGCGCGTATTGTTGGTCACCTTGACAGACCAGATTTGAGCTGATGACTGCTGTATCAACACGTCAATCGCCATTCGTGGAGCCAGTGTGATCACTCGTATATGGCTCCCTCAGGAGACACATGGTGGTTTTGGGATGGGCTAGGCCGTGGCGGAGCCGAAATGGAAAGCAGCAACATCCTAATGCCGTCGTTGCCGATAGTCGATTCAAATCCAGCCATCTAGATGGAAATGAATACTTCCAGAGCACGTTGCCTTTGTGCCATATATACAGGGTCTCGTCAAGGGCCTAATCTGATAGACTCGGTCGCTTATATTCTGCTAGTACTTGCGCGTAGTGTTCCTCTATGTGCCATAATCCATCTCTGCTTTAATTTCATTTCTCTACGTGACTGCGTCCAGGCCTGGTACATATTTACAATGCTCAGCTGTCGTACTTCAAATGGGCACGTCAGTTGGTCTCTGCTAGTAAGCTACGTTCACGATGCTTTAGACATCCGTGCGACGTGCATGGCCTTTGAAATAGATGCCAAGACCATGCACATATTCTTTCTTCTGTTTTTGAGGACGTCACTTTTGGATTGTATAGTCACATGAACATTCGGAGCATCTTCACAACGTATGTCCTGGTCCTAGGAAAGACAATTATAGTTAAGATTCCGGGGCATATCGGACGGAATATGTTATATCTCATCTCCTTTCTATTTCTTGCTGTGTTACCTTAGTTTATGTCGACATGATGACTCATTCTGACGTTTGTTTGGCTGTACAAGCTGCTACTGTTTCTTCCCAGTACAAGCCCCTAACAGACTACAATGCATCAACTTTGCCGGTCTTCAACCTTGGAACCGCCATCGGCGGCGACTTTACTACTAGCTCTTCCTGCTATGCCAACTATCTCAAAGACGTGGCAAAAGATCTTTTCTGTGTCCTGAGAACTCTGGCGGTGAGTGTGAGAATTATGGGCTTATTGGTGTTGGCAAAGATCATTCTGTCCGCAAAATTATTCGACGCGGTAGTCTTCAGCTGCGAGCTTACGACATTTGATACTGGCCTTCTGATCTGGCCGTACAGCTTCCAGTAGGACCCTATCACCCAGATCGGCCGAGTCAGAGCGCCGACTTCCAAAGGGAATTGGCCGTCGCGTCCTAAACCTAGAGGTCTATCTCTGGAGGCTTACTTCGTACGAGAACTATGCACTATGCAACCTGTTTGTCAATTTGCCCTCATGTTCTGGTACGTAAAGTGTGCCACGTGATGTCAACGACGTCATGGGATCCTAGGCGGTGTGAAGTTCTGCCGGGTTTTATGGGCCCGGGGCAAGGCTGACACTACAGCGACCCCAGCGCACAGCTACCAGGCTGGGGCGGCCTATTTCCACTGGACAATGCGCCGAGAACCCACACTTGCTCCCTGCAACCACCTGCAACTGCCAGTGGTCAGCAGCACCCATCACGGCCCACAAGACGAGGCGCGACAGCTACGAGTACGGAGTACGGAGTACGGAGAAGCAGCAAGGGGGGAAAAAATAAGCCATCAAGCTATTACAGCTCCTACAGCTACTACAGCTACGCAGAACACCGCCAGAAACCATGCCTGGCCCCCCAAGTACGGACTCGCCTCGGCCTGCGTCGCGGCCTGCGTCGCTGTACAAGCCAGAACGGGCGCCGTCCGAGCACAGCAACAGCCACGAGCACGGACAGCACGGACAGCAGCACGACAATGACGACGGCCGAAGCAGCAGGAACAGCCGCCACAGCAAAATCAGCCAACACGAGGAGGCCGGTCATGATGATGATGATGGTGGTAATGGTGATGACGACGAAGATGAGACGGGCGCGCTGTCCGTGCCGGTCGAGACGCTCGTCGAGCATCTGCTGGCCGCGCGGCGGGCTCTGGGCACCATGGGCCAGGTGCTGCGCGTCAACGAGCTGGCGACGGAGGCGCGCGCGCTGCACACGGATGCAGCCGTGGACGCGGCCGAGACGCACTTTGTGCGGGCCGGCATACGCGAGCAGGTGGCCGTCATGGTGCAGATCCGTCAGGGGCTGAGCCGGGCCTACGACACGGGGAAGCGCGAGTTCAAGACGCTGATCCGCACGCTGGATGCGGCCAACGGGCAGCTGGAGCACACAATGGAGATTCTGCGGGCGACGACCGTGGCCACGATGTTCCGGCCGGCCGGCGAGGAGCCGCGGAACCTGCTGGACTTTGTGGACGAGGCAAACGTCGAGGCGCTGCAAGATGCCATCAAGAAGAGCATTGCCGAGCTACAGGTGTGTTTTTTTTTTTTGGACTGGAAAAGAAAGAGAATGCATGGGACTAATCCTAAGGCTACACAAACATCATTTGACGGCGACCTTTTGCGCTTCGATACCGATCTACGAACACTCAACACAGCCATGGCAAACTCACCAGCGCCGCCGCCGCCACTGCCGACGACTGTCATCAGCGACGAAGAAGGCGTCGACCCGTTGCTTCCGCGCGTTGTGCCGGAGCCGCTGGCATCGCTGACGCAGCGGTCACATACCATGGCGCAGAACCTGGCCTCGCTGACGCGGCACTTTGACCTGTGCGTGACGGCCGTGCGGACCACCGAGGGCGGACTGGCCCTGGCGCGCTGGAAGGCGGCCAACTCGACGACGGCAGCGGCGGGCACGGAGCACGAGCACGATCACGATCACGACCATGGCAACGACCACGGCCACGGCCACGACCCGGTGTCCATCTCGGGGGTGATTGCCAAGCAGGAAGCGACCGAGACGGGCGACGGCACGCACGACCTGGAGCCCATTTCGGCCAAAGAGCGGGCCGAGATGATCCAGGTGGTGGTGCAGGACGCGGCCGAGGTGGACGCGGTGGTGGCGGAGATCGCGGCGGAGCTGCACGCGGCCGAGGAGGAGTTTGCCGTCGTGTACGCGCACGCCAAGGCGGCGGAGGCGGCGCGCGAGGCCACGACGGCGGCGTTCCGCATCGTCGAGGACATTGGCACGCGGCTGCCCAGCTATGCGGCGGCCGAGAGCGAGTTTGTGGCGCGCTGGGAGAGCGAGCGGGCGGCGGTGGCGGACCGGCTGGCCGACATGGACGCGCTGCGGGCCTTTTACGAGGGCTACGCCAACGCGTACGACACGCTGATCCTCGAGGCGGAGCGGCGGCGCACGGTCGAGGCGCGGATCCAGACGATCTGGCGCAAGGCGCGCGATGCGGTCGAGCGCCTCGTGGACGCGGACCAGGCCGAGCGGGCCAACTTCCGGCAAGAGGTGGGCGAGTTCTTGCCGACGGACCTGTGGCTGGACATGGACCTGCCGCCCAAGGGCGTGGAGCTGTTTGCCTCGCTGGCCGAGGGGTTGGCGGCGCCGGCGCCAGGCAAGGCAGCTGCCGGTCGTAAACCCGGCGACGGCAGCAGCAACGGTAACAATAACGGTAACAGCAACGGCAACGGCAATGGCAACGGCGGCATGGCAAGCAGTGTCCTGGACGAGGGCAGCACGGACCAGGGCAGCCGTGGCGTCGGCGGCAGCAGCACGCGGACGGTCGTTGCACGGTATTAAGTCCCCCCCCCTCTTTTTCTTTTCTATCATGTACTTTTCTACATTGTTTTTTGGTCAATCTTTTGTTTGTTTGTTGTTCCTCGGCGTTCATGATTGGGTGTTTGGTGGAAAAGGCTGCCATGGACTTTCGGCATCATCCTATGTCCGCATGCCCCATGGCAGGTGCCTGTACAAATAGCTTTGGATATACACGGGATCTCTTGATAATATGACGTCGCAAGACAGGGTTTGTTTGTTTTTGTTTGTTTTTGTTTTTGTTTTTTTCTGTTTTTTTCTGGCCTTGATCGGATGCTGGTGCCGACAAGAGGCGACCAGGAGACATCGCCCCTCCTCTCCCCTCCTTCCCGTAGGATCAAGGGCATCATCACGCAATGCTGCTTTGCCCATGGATCGGCTCTCCGCTCGAGGGCCAAGGCTGCGGAGCCGAGATAAGGGTCTAATAATGAACGTCGATGGGGGGGACAAAAACAAAAGGGCGTCAGACCACCCACCACCACTACTAGACTACGAGTACGCCCATCCGCCGGGTAGTCGGCTGGCAGCTACTACCGTTGAGGAGGCAAGTGTTCTTTTGTATGCTGCCGGCTTCCATGTGTGAGAGTGTGTGTGTCGTTTTTTTATTTTTTGTTTTTTTCGCCATGACCCGTTACGACCCGTCGTGTTGCACAGGAAAACAGGCTTTATGGTGTTGCCACTCGCAGCACGTACAAGAAGCGTGTGAGGCGTTGATCGTGTTGATGTGAGCATGGGGGGGCAGAGAAAGAGTCTGGGGGAGAAGAAGAACAGCAAAAAAAATGCAAAAAAGAAATGCAAAAAAAAAAAAACGAAAGAGAGGGTACGGGTGCAGTTGTGTGTGCCAACCAAGCATGCAGCCTGCGCGGTACAGCCATCGGCAGTGTGGCACATCCAGTTGATACAACCCCCCCCCTTCTCTCTCTCCCTCCCTCCCCCGATCACGCAGCCTATTATGCAGGCGGGATCCTGATAATCAAACCGATGTGGCAAGTTTCTCTTATCAAGACCAGTTCTCAGTTCTTCGTACGCAACCATCTCCCGTCCCCCTCCCCTCAACGCCGAGTAAGATTACAATGGTCATTCTCGGCTCCTGTTTCCCAATCCCAATGGAATATCAGTACTCGCACAATATTTTTAAAACCAGGTGGCAGCCACCTGGTTGCACACGCTTTGGTTTGTGGTCATTGGACTTGGGCGGCCGGGCGTTACTGGCCAACAGCCGAGTCTCGCTCGGTTGGGGATGATAGACGGGTTTATCTCCAGGGATCTGGTCATGATAGAGTGAAGCGGGAGAAGTACTCGTACGCACACAAAATTCTCCCGGCTAACTTGTTCACAAGCATCACGCTTGGATGGCACACAAAAATGAAAAAAAAAAAAAAATCAAAAGAACCAAACGGCTTGGATCCAAGGTACTCCCTAGTAAAGGAGGTGCCAAGACAAGGGAGCACAAACTCACAATCGGCAGTGAGCAGACTGTTTTTTTTTTTTTTTTCAAAAAATATTTTTGCGTAAGAGTAAAAAAAGGTTGCCACGCTGGCATCGTTTTTTGTTACATCTTCGTCCGGCGAGATGCTGTTTTGCTGCGTCTAGACACGTCGATCACCATGCTCCAGCCCGGTCCATGGTGCCCGTATTGTACACGTATACGCGGGGAGGACAAGCATGAAGGAGGGGAAGATGGAGGGGAGGGGAAGGAAAAGGAGGGGAGAGGATGCGGAGGGGAAGAGGAAAAGAGGAAGAAGGATTTTGTTGTCAATTCAGCGAGAATTTTTGTTATCCTCTTTATGGCGAGTCCAACTTTTTTTTTTGTTATTACCGCCACAGGATGATGCATGGCCGTGCAGATGGTGAGATGGGACGGTAGCATGCGTGCCGTGTATGTATCTTTAGGTTCGACGCGCTTTCGGTCCTTTGGTGTACTCGTACGCTATTCTCATCCCAGGCCGATGCAAGGGAATACCAATGCCTCTCCTCGTATATACGAGTACTCGTACTCGCAAAAGATGGGCTATATCCATGGAGCACCCACGGAGCATCCATGGATCGAGGACATCACCATGTCCGGAGTCGGGTCTCCGCCATGGGCCAAAGAGGGAGAGGGAGAGGGAGGGAGAGGGAGAGACGGGATTGCGGGGACCGCATTGAACCCGTGCCGTGTTGCTGGTGCTCTTGTTGGTGCTACCGCAGGCTCGATCTGCGTGCCGTGTCGACCTACGAATGAGATGTTCGTACTCGCATGCAATCTAGAGACGGAGGGGTGTACTCGATGAGCACGTTGATAATTAATGGGCACAGAGCGGGGAAGATAGGAGGAGCGGCCAACGCTTCAAGCAAATGCATGTCATCTCGACGTACGAGTCTTGCGCGAGTGGAACGACACAGACGCTGTGGCCAGGGGGGGGTAAGGGAGTAGTTGGTGGTTGGTGGCAGCAGGGCAAGTCTGGGGTAGTGGCCTGTCTGCTGGCACGCTTGCAACAAAGAAGGAGTGGGAACTGGTGATGCAAGGGAGGTCGTGGACGGTGCTACGAGTACGAGTAGCTAGCATGGTGAAAGCATGCGAACCAACATTGAGGGGCACGATGAGAGTTGCCACCGAGGGCGAGGGGTTAGAGGGGGGGGGGGGGGGCGAGGACGAGCATGATACTCGTACCAAGACCAAGATGAAGAAGAGGCTGACGCGCAATCCGCGGGACCAAGAATGTCTGCTTCTGCTTGATTTTCATCGGACTGCAAAAAACTGGAGGGAGTGGCGGAGGGGCTACAGAGAGGAGGGGAGGGCTACGAGTACATAAGGTTTTGCTCTTGTGATTGGCCGCTGGCCATATGTCGGTGTAGAACGTGTGGCGGACTGCATCGACGGAAGATATGCCGGACAGGTTTGAGAACTTGGAAAGAAAGAGCAGATGATCAAACAGATGAACAAAAAGCAAATGCAAAAGCAAATTCAAAACAAAGGAAAATTCAGATACGAGAACTCCGTACAAACCACCAAAAGAAATAAATACCTTCAGCGTCTGTGCTCAGCTCCTTCAGGGGGTGGTTGGGTTACTGAGTGCGCAAAAAAAAAAAAAAAAAAAAAAAAAAAAAAAAAAAAAAAAAAACTCCCTGACTCCCGCCAGTGCATCGTCGATGACGAGCGCTCTCGATCAGCTTTCTATTGGCCTTGCCATGGAGGGCCTCGCGCCATGATCGCCAGGGAAACGGTGACTGAAACGGGAAGGTTGGCGCTTATCACTACGAAAGACCAAGAAGAAAAATTCTCGCCCAAGAGTTGGACGCTGCTAGACCGCTTTCAGCCTCGCACACCGTACGGAGTGAATGGAGCCCATGGTCGACAAGGCTCTTGCGGCATTTTGCAGACACACGGATGTCTTGCAGTACAGTGGATATCGCTGGAAATAGCATGGGGGGCAGCGGCGTAGACCGCTAGAAGCCGCCTGTCTGTCCTATGCTGTCCTGACCGGGTCACCTGTTTGCATTTTTTGGAAACATCGCGAGACTTCTTTGTCCGCCGATGCGGCTGGTCCGGCATGGTCCCATGAGATGCATCGACACACGACTACGTCATGGATCCCCAGATGGAGAGACGGGTGGTGTCGGTGACCATAGCAGAAGATGGGGAAGGGCCATAGCGTCCGGGGAGGGCAACGTTGATTGAGAGATGGATGCACAGAGATACTACGAGTATTCGGAGGATAAGGAGACAGTGCTCGTTTGTGAGATGAAAACTGCAGACGCTGGATGGTGTTGTTCTTCTCTTCGTTTCGTTCTCATTTGTTCTCTTCGTTCTCGTTGGTTCTCGTCCATTCTCTCGTCCTCACCATCTCGCGATCGCAGCCAGATTACGTACCAACCAATCCTGCCAGGCACTCGGCAACCACCATTCACGCATCAGTATCGAGTATCGTAATCGCACACGCAGTCCAACCAGTCGGAGCTTGTAGGACTAACATGGCAGCACGTTGCTAGAGCGGGCCTAAAAACCTAAAGAACCATGGCAGATGGATATCGTTCCCGACGTGTTCCGAGCATGGTGCCATTCACAGCCACGAGTACGGAGTTTTAGAGTACGAGTACTCATACGGCGTAGAAGAATGGCAGCCTCCCGCGGCAGTGGATTGGCACGTCCTCGCAACGTCAGATAAAATTGCACCCAACAACAGCCCGTGGCGCCATCCGTCGAGGCAAAACGCTCCAGAGTCGCACTCCTGCACCAAGATAAGAAAGTTGGCACAGCAAATGGGGGGCAGAGGGGCAACAGGCGTACGAGTAAACGCTCGCTTCTATGCAGCTTCCCCAGGCAGCCAAACTGTACGAGATCGAGAATTATGAATACTCGTACTCCGTCTGAACAACTCCAGATAAGGTAAATGACTTCTCCATGGCCCGTCCAGTATGACCGCCCATGATTTCTGTCTGTCTCCAGATTGCCGTCCGCCGTCTGCCGTCTGCCGTGCCGTCGTGATCGGCATGCCGACTTCTGCTTTCGGAAGAGCCTCTCTGACCCATCGCCCATCGTCTCTTCGATCGAAGCCGTTGCGGCCCAGTTTGCTGCCCACCGCCACTGCTACCGCAGGTTCTTTCATGCCCCTATTTCTGCAACGGTGGCCGCCCTCTGTATTACTGTGTACGGTATCTCCCTTTCCCGTGCGCTCACTGCCTCGCGCTCCACATCGGGGAGTCGGAGCACGATGCCAAGTGGGTGCATGTCTTACTGCAGTAGAGTAGCGAGATTGGTACTTGTAGTCACAGAGTTTTTTTTTTTTTTTATTCTTTTTTTTTGTTCTGTCTTGGAGAACTTTTCATCTCACATTCATTTGGCATGGTGTTGCATCTCGTATTCTGTGCATGCAGGATTTTTCATCAACAAAATCGCAGCGACGACAATTACTAATCCTCAGCATTCGCAGCCTAAAAATAAAACAATACAGCCTGTCCAATGGTTGCGAAAGCGGAGCCGACGTTATTTTAGTGACATGTCGCAATTGCTACTGTCGCGCGGAAACGCGACCGCCAGTTCTTTCCCCCCCCCGCTTCGCTCCCACAGCGATAGCCTTGTCCGATGTAGGCCTCGTCACGCCACACTTCGCAAGGCTGCGGTACAAATCAACATGGAGCGTGGCTGGTAGGCCCGTCTGATTGGCCAATCCCTCCACTAGCTCAGATCAGTTCCGTTTCCGGCTGGTAGCGTCTTACCCCTCTTGTTTCTTCTCCTTCTCGTTTCTGTTGCTGCAGCTCTTATCTTCGCTTCCCCCAAAAAATTAAGTGGAGACAGCACATACTTATCAGGGTACGAGTATTCGTATGCGTACGAGTACCCTGCATTCGTACTTCATACGCATGCTCTTCGTATGCAACTATTGTTTTCTCGATCGGTTTTATGCCGTCTCTTTGCACATAGCCGGTATTATATTTATTTCCTATGAATACTCGTACAAGCTCATATTTATTTATTACATATCGTTCATATAAATGAAAAGCCTTCCCACGCCGGCTCATCTTTCCTTCCTACAATTATCAAAAAGAAAAAAAGAAGAAGAAGAAGTCGGTGAGCATCAGCCGCTTTGGCTGAAAAAAAAAAAAAAAAAACACTGTCTTCAATTTGTACAACTGAGACAACAGACCACGGAGGCGTCCGTCACATTATCCGCCTGCAGGGTTCAGGCGCAGGGTTGCCGCAGGCATGTTGCATGTACTCCGTAGGACGCAGCTGCATGCGTCTTTCTCGCCATACGCCACCCGTCGATTGGCGCTCTCGACGTCCTCTGATGCAACACCAGGATGCGCTCTTCCATGATCTCAACGAATAGCAGGGGCGACATCTTGTTGCCAGGATTTTATCTCACCTCGAGGCCAGGAAAGATGCATCCACAGCGGCTCGGTTGAGATGCCCTCCTCCTCCTCCTCCTCCTCTCCCCCCTTGTGTTGCAAATAAATACAGAGTACACCCCAGAGCTCGATGCATTTAATTGTTGCTATAGGACTCGGCCCCAGAAACACCGAAAGAAAGACAAGATTAAGCGAGAAAGTCAATGTGAGACACTGGCGACCGCGAGAGCGTGCGTGGTCCTGCAAGCGTCAGCTTCCATGACCAAGACAAGATAAGACAAGACAAGCAAAAAGAAAAGACCAAGACCAAGGCCGGCGGCAACAAAGCAGAAACCGGCCGCATTCCTGCATAGCTCAAAGCATACGAGTAGGTTCCGTTTCGGAGACGGCAAACAATGTCTCACTCGATCGCATACGAGTATGTCAAAAAAGATGCCAACGAAACAGCTACACCCTCTTTGAGAGTTGATCTGCGTATAATAACGTCTTTGCGGGGAAGCTCTTCCCAGGGAGTGTTTTCGTTCTTTGTCTCGCTCGTTCTCATCGTCTGGTTCGAGGTGGTAAGCAAGTGCAACAATTACCACGAATAATGGTCTCATGACGTAGAACCCTTCTCTTTTTCGTTTCCTCGCAGTAAGCGACTCGCCCTTGAGACAGTACTTTTCTCTCTGTCTGCTTTGTCCGCAAACTACTACCAGTCTTTGGCTACGCCGACTCGCATCGATTTTATTTTCTAAAAGAGAGTATTATCGCCATCGCCGCATCAATGAGGCGCTTGCGCCCAAAGGCAGGAGCAAAGGGCTGAAACAACATATTTGACAGATGCCAAGTAGAAAAAATGTTAAAATAATACCATACGGAGTACTCGTACGTCGTCGTTTCTGATGTCAGGCATAAAAATGGTACCTCCACACAGGCGAGCAAAGGTGGAGGCACCAAACACAGCAGAGAGCCAAAGATCGTCAATGGCGGGACATCAAACGTTTGTATCCTTTTAGGTATTGTTGATCTTCCCACCTCCCATTGGGTTTATTTTTGGACACCCCGGATGCTCTCCGCGATGTTTACTTCTTTCTCAACAGCCACCATTGAACGAACTGCTCCCGGAGCCAAGAAGTCGAACTTGGTCATACCAAAAAAAAAAAAAAAAAAAAAAAAAAAAAAAAAAAAACACGCGTACAGGAGAACCTGTTATTACCTGATTTCAACTAGACAAACCAGATTTTTTCGTGCTCCTTTCCACAAGAGTACGGAATACTCGTAATGTATGTCAGGACGGTGCACATCGGCCGCGAGGGCGCCCTTGGACACCCCACTCGGTTAGCTCGGAACGCCGAGCATGATTCAAAGGGTCTCTTGGACCTGCTTAGAAACAATGATAGTGCGATTTTCCGAGATCGAGACGATGCCGTCTCTTTTCTCTGCCCATGTTGATCGAGGCAGGCCGAGATGGACCGAAGAGTCAACGGGACGAAAAAAAAAAAAAAAAACCAGTTCATGATCGAGGGTGGCTCTACGCGCCCTTCCTACGCGCCATCATCCCGACCGACCGCTACAGTAGCATTGGCACTGCATGTGTACATCCGTCTTACAAACAATGCAGATGAAATGAAAAGGAAGGACGACGCGGCCCGCGGAAGTAGGAAGTAAAAAAGAGTAGGATGGTGCCATTTGTACGAGCATGTGTCAGATGTATGTGCTATGCGGGTGAGATACTTGCTCAAAAAGCAAATTTGGGTGACCACGGACAAAATCGTGTGTAATCACGTACTCGTACAGATAGCATAAATACTCGTACGCGGGAGTACGGAGTACTCGTACAGGCGCAAGGGCGCATGCTCGTGAAGCGACATACTCGTAATTGCATGTTTTTTGGTCTTGTCTCTTGCAGAAGGCTGTGTGACTCCCAGGTGCTTTCCAGCACAGTCTAGAAGCATTGTGCTGCCATGACGGAATCCCTCTCAGCATTGTCGTTTGCGCACTGCCAATGTCATTATCTCGGAGTGGATGGTCCGAGATAGGCAGCTCTTCAACCTACGGAGTACTTGGCTCTTGTACAGCCAACGGTATCTCCCCTGTGCGGAGTCCGTTTCCTAATAGTGGACGGACGGTCTCGACCAGTCCCATAATATGGTCTGCTCTATTGTGGGGCGTAAAAACGGAGCGGCCTAAGAAAGTGGTAAGAAGTGGGGGTTTGCTGATGCCAGAGATAAAGAAAGCGATGGATCCCGTTCCAAAAGATACACGCAAAATTTCTTCGCATCGCATCCCTGATTCTCCGTCTCACTCACACACCTTTTTACGAGAACTCGTAGAATTGTGCGCCCCCCTCCTCCTCCTCCGTGATGGTGGTGTAGGAGTACGCTGTAGAAAACCAATACTTCTTGGCAAAACAGCCGATAGCCGCATTGTCAGATTTTGCATTTCCGATTACTCATAGAAGAGAAAGAAGAAGAGAAAGAAAAAATAAGACCTGTCGTCCATCATCATACTGGCCTGTTCAACGGCACTCGTACGATGTCGTCGGCGGGAAGTTTTCTTTGGAAACCATCGAGAAGCCGCACACACACACGATCGCATCCGTGTCCTCCGGGAACGGTTGTGAGTGGTCAACCGGTCTCCCCCCCTCGTTCCCTCGAACAAAACAGACTGCCTTCACCTTTATTTTTCTTCTTTTTGCCCGGAAGAGAGGAAGCATATGACGGGTCTATGATGTGCAGCTTCCGGGAGACCCGCTCGATGGCGGATATAAACATCATGAACTTTTTTAGCTCTGGAAGGGTGCAAGGCAGATGGGACGAGGTCCAAGACGTATGATGTTGTCATGAACTTGCCGGAGCATTTTCTTGTACTACGGAGCAGTAGGTAGGGGACGAGCGCACAACAACACAACAAGTAGAGATATTCAGGGTTTTCTGCTGTTAGCGTAGGGAGCGAGCAGCCCGTCTTTTTTTTGAGCTTCGGTAGGATTGCATCTTTCAATCCATCTTCATGCCGACTCCGTACGGAATATACGAAGAACCCATACGTCGGGCTCCATCGCCGTGCAGGGCGGCTACGCCGTGGTGGACTGGGCTGTGAGAGGTGAGAGAGTGGGCTGTCTCACTCTGTCTGCTCCTCGCATCTCCGTCGACCCATGTTGTTGGAGCCGTGCGCACGCGGTAGGAGTACGAGTACTCCCGTACAATGTATGCATTGTGATAAGGCTCTGATGAGCAAGACAAAAATGAAGAAGGCGATCGAGAAAAAAACTTGTCGCAATAGTGTATGGCTTGCCTCGACGCTACAATTGGATGATGCTCTAATACGCTAGCAAAAGTACGTGATGCATCGTATGTTGATTAAAGGGAAAGATTGTTTGAACTACGCGCACGGCTGTTAGACCCTATCTCTTTGTTTCCTCGTCTACTATTCTGCGTCCCCCCTGACGTAGCCTCCGAGGCAAAAAAAAAAAAAAGGGTTCTCAACGTTGAGGAACAAATCGGGTGTTGGTGGCTCATTCGTCAAGGCTGGGGACCAACGAGAAATCAAAAGGCAGGGTCCTGTAGCGAGCTGAGTCGGGCTGAATAGCCACATCCGATCATATGCAGTGAGCCTTCCAAACAAATACCTTGTACTTTGAACAAGGGGGGGGTTGCAATCAACAGCTTGGATGTCAAGAGGCGAAAACGAGTTTGAAGAATAAAACCAGATAAAACATCGAGAAAAAAGCGGATAAGCCTTGGCCACTCGTTCTTGCTGTATCTTTCAAGACATCCCTGCCGTACGAGTACTTGTACCCCTGTACTTTTCCTCTGTTGGGGGTGGTCTGTGATGAGACATGGGTGGTGGGTGGTGGGTGGTGGCAGGGAAGACGGACAGCCTGAGGAAAAAAAGAAGAAAAAAAATAGCCAGGGTGCAGGACACAGCACGGTGCAGCGCAGGTCATAGCATGCGGCCGAACCAAGATACATACTCGTACTCCGTACTCCTCCGTATTCTGTAGTCGTAGCTACCAGTACGCTCTCAGCAATATGGGGAAATGTCTCCGTTTTATTGACATTGGCTCTTGCCCCCAGCCAGTATCTTCAATACCCGCAGTGTAAATTTCTGTCCAGTCGTTTCGGCCCCGTGTGGCACCTCCCTGTACCAGTCAATAAGACGAAAAAAAAAAAAAAAAAACTCTGCTGTTGGTCTTTTTGTCTACTCGTATGCGTCTGCAATGTCATAAAATACCGTCGTGACAGCAGTTGCATGCTGTAATAGGTGGATGACAGCTCTTTGTATCCATTGCGTGCAGAGTCTTTGGGCATAAATACCGAGTCAATATTGACAAAATGTATCAGGCGTCAATTGACGTTGACAGATGCGCGCAGCTCAATCGCGCATCCCAACCTACGAGTAGCGGTGAGGGTCGCGATGAATTGCCAAAAAGTCATCACACACCCATCAGAGACAAAAGACAAGAAAACCCTGCATGAATTCGTGCACACACACCTTTCTTTGGACACCCTCGAGCTTGGACTACAAGTACATAGGGACATGGTGTCTCGGTGATAGAATGATCGCATAATTTGCTTTGCGGCATTGCGGCCGAGGGGAGTACGGAGTAAATACCACACCAGCGAATAAAAGCAGCGCAGTCGTACTCGATCGCCTGCATCTGTCTCGTCTTTGTTGCCGCTGGAGGATTCTCTGCCTGAAGCAATCGGACGAGCCATCACCGATTCATTGGGCTCATCGCGCGGGAAAAGTCGAATGCCGATCCACTTCCATGCCTAATTGATTGATGGCAGGTACGAGTACTCGTACTCCGTACGGAGTAGCCTCATCGGTGCGAAGCAGTAGTCGGATGGAGTACGCAGTGTTTCCTCCGTACTCCGTACTCCGTCTATTTGCAAAATCTCCTATGCTGTGCAGTAGCCTGACCGGCCCTGCTCGATCGTCGCGTCTACCTAAATTTACAGCTTGCAGGCAGGCGGCAGCTCCGTATTTCTTTTCTTTTCTTTATTTTTAATTTTGAGTTTATTTACCATACCAAAATTATTATCATAAAAGTATACCTTGTTTTAGATGCGTAATGGACACGAGTCGCACCTTCTGCATCGTCGATTCGTCTTGCCTCCCTGCCCATTACTCGTGCCATCTCGCATGCCGCCTTCCGTATCTGTGCTGCGCAAACCCCTCCGTGACCGGACATGCACCAATACACAGCCCTTTTCTTGTCCGATCGTTATTGTCGTGCCCATTCGCTCCTGCCTCGCATTCCCGCTGGCGAAACAGGGACTTTGCCTGAAGCCAACCTGGAAAGAGCCTCGAAGCGGCAAACCTATCAAAGTTGCCTACGAGGTACTTGTCCATCGGATGCCGTTTTTCGTCCCTCCTCCCTGATTTCTGGGATTTCGCCTCTTTCCCCAACACAAAACCTCCGTTTTTCCACCCCTGCCCCCCCATTCCCTATCTACGACATACGAGTACTCATACTCCGTACGAGCACTTCTCGTAGCGTACTCAGTAGTCCTACTACCAGTCCTCCGTACTCCGTACTCCGTATGTACAAAGCAAATAGCCCCTCTGTTCACACCACTTCAAACGACTAGATCTCCGCCTAGACTTGGGCTAAGAAGTGATGTTCTCGCTAGTCTTTCCAGCTGCGTAAAAAAGGTCGCGCGCTACCAGCTTGCCGTGCGTTCCATAGTCCCATAGTCCACCGGCGCCCCGAAATAGCGTGTCCAGGGCAGCCGGCGGGCCTTTAGGTCGCGACCCCCCTGCTCCCCTGCTTCCCTCCCTTTGCGGGCAGCCACTTGGTGGCCCACCGTCTAGATGCACCGTTTCGTCATTTTCGTCTGCTCTGCGCGCTACTTGAGAATTCCAGACAAATCGTCTGTCTGTCTGTACGAGTACGAGCAGGAATAACTTACGAGTACTTTGTGCTCCATACGAGTACAAGTGGCGAGAGGTGCCAGCATCGTGGGGTTGCCTTCTCGACAACATTGCCATTATTTACAATCCCCGGATTCGTTCTCCCCATATCTTATGCTCGTATTTCTCATACCGGCGTAGACGTCTACCCGCAAACACAAGAGACAGAATGCCAAAAGACAAGACAAGCCACAAGAGCGACAAAAGAAAAAAAGAGAAAAACAGAAGAAAAAAAAAGAGAATGAGAAAACATGTTCCACCCAGGCCATTCCAGTCATGGCCGGAACGTGTGGGATGTGCCTGTTTCCAGCGAGCGAGCAAACCCTGAGAAAATGCCCACGCAGCAAGCAGAGACACAAATGCAAGACAAAACAAAACAAAACAGCAGTTTTTACTCGTACTCCGTACTGACAGCAACCCGAAAACGTAGCTATTGTTGCTTGCCATCCAGGAACGGCCCCCATGCTCTCCCAGAAACGGTGCCTTCCTGTTCAAGACACGACGGGGAACGGCCCTAGCACAGATACGAGTGAACATACTCCGTGCTCCGTACGTCGTAGGTACTCCGTAGGAGGCCAGGAGCAAACAGTCAATACTCGTACGAATGAACGAGAATGAAAGAAGCTGGGCAAAGCCGGCCTGCCGTTTGCGCTAGCACCACCCTCCTTCTCGTCTTCGTCCATTATTAGTCGCCTCGATGTTTTTAGTCCTGTTCTTGGTCTCGCTTTTTGTCTTTTCCTATTTTTCCTATTTTTCCTTTTTTGCTTTTTCTTCCCCTTCCCACGTCCTCCGCCGCCCACCGTTCCTTCTGTTTCTGGCCAACAACGTCCACTCCTTCTCCGGCCAAGTCCTTTATGCCCCACAGAGACTGAAAACCATCGCGCCGCCCACTGTTCAACTGTTCACTCCCATCACTTTATCTATTCTCTCGTTTCCTCTACTTCTACCCTCCTTCCCTCTTTCTTATCCTCTCTCTTCTTATCCTCTCCTCTTTTTTCCTCTCCTCTTCCTAGATCCCTCCTCATTCACAGCAATCCTTGTTGTTGAAAACCCCAGAGACTCTTTTCTTCTTTTTTCTTCTCTTTCCCCCGATCGTGCCTTCCTTCACCCAAGGTTCGCTCTTGCCTCAACACCACCCGGACACATAAGACCCCGGCCTCCCCGAGACTCTTCCCTTTTTTTCCCGTGTCCGTTCGAGCACCCATATCTCACGGAACATCACGACATCGACGCCTTTCTCACGTCGACTCTCATAGCATACGGTCTTCTTCGATCTTCTCTGCTTGTTTTTTTCTCTCCCATCATACCCAACATCCCCCGGTCTTGTCTCGGACAATTGCACTGGGTTTTCTTCTCTCTCGCCTGCCAGGAGATCTCTCACACCAACGTCCAGCTTTTTTTTTCTCTTCTTCTTCGTTTGCTTCTCTCACACTTGCCCTTTTTTGAACCACCAGAGTCACTGCTTCGGTTGCTGGAATATTGCCCGGACACGCTGATCTCCTTGTCTCCACGCCTACACCGTTGGGTAAGTCATACTGGCCTGATTTTGGCGGCCTCGCTCGTTCCTTCCCAACCCGGCCCGGCACTTGCTAACTCTGCATCTTTCCAGTTCTAGGATCGTCTCTCTTTCCCCTTCGATTCTCTCGCCTCTCGCCTCACCCCTCTCCTTTTCTCCCTCTCTCTCTCTCTCATCTCTAGACCGTCTTCTCTCCTACTCTCTCTCCTAGTACCCTCTAGTCCTCCCCTATCCGTACTCTCCCGTGGTCTTCAAACGACCCATCCTCTCCGCAGCATTCTTCCGACATCTTCTTCCTTGTCTTTTTCTCTCCCCAGCCGGTGGGAATGCCTTACACGCCCCCCTCGCACCGTTCCCCCTCCTCGTCTGTCGCCTCTTCTCCGGATTCAAGCCGCCGGCCCTCCTTCAATGGCGTCCTAGCCGGTCACATCTCCAGTCCCGTGTCTCCGTCACTGCCCCGTTCCTCATCATACCTGGCACGGCACCGGCGCACATCCTCTGCTGGCTCGGTTTCGTCGGTTGCCTCCTCGACCAGCCAGCTGACTCTGCGGCCTGCATCGGAGGGCCTCCAGAGTAAGGCGGCCGTGGTGGGCAACGCGAACCACCATGCCAGTGCTGGTGAGGAGAACAGCAGCAGCATCCGCCAGTCACCGCCACCGATAACGGGAGATCGCCGCGTTATGCCCGCGGGTGCCATCATTTCTCCCCCGGACTCGCCGCCCAGCAGTGACGACGAGGAGCAGATCAGCCGCGGCCGCCGTCTGGAAAACTCGACCGAGATCCAGGAGCTGCACGAGGCTATCAGCCAGCTCCCCAAGCCGCGGAGAGCCAGCTCGCCAAGTGACCCTGTCGACCCCACCACCGCACTGGCCGTGCCGGCCCTCGAGCCTCTGCAGACGACGGGTCTCGATGGCATGCGCCATAGCTTCAGCAGCAGCGAGCTAGACCACTTCACACGCGTGTCCAACATGGTTGCCCGCAGCAGCAGCAGCAGCAGCAGCAACAGCCGGGGCAGCTCCCACAGCAGAAGAACCCACGTGCGGTCAGCCACCGAGCCTAGCATCTCCATCACGCCGTCCGGGTCCAGCTCGCAGCTGAACTCGGACGAGGACGAGGACAATGACCTGGCCATCTTCAACAAGCCTCCGATGGTGCGCAAGAAGTCGGGCGAACTCGTTCGTCCGGCCCTTCGCTTCGGCGCTGGCCGCCGTCCATCGAGCATGCCTGGCACGCCGACCTTTTCCAAGGTTGTGCACTTTGACTCTCACTTGGAGCATGTCCGCCACTTCCTCCAGGTCGACCGGCCACTCGCCGTCAGTGCCGGGTCGTCGCCGGTTGAAACCTATGACAGCGAGACCGAGTATCCCTTCACGAGTTCTGCCAGCCCGGCACCGCGGTCGCCCCCCTACGAGTGGGAGATCATACTCACCAAGTTCCCCGTTGACACGCCCGCCCGCAAGGCCCAGCCTGTTCGTCTTGAGCGGGTGTGGCTGTCGCCCGACCACAAGTTCCTGCACGGTTCCATTGCCGTCCTGAACCTTGCCTTTTCCAAGCTGGTTGTCTGCCGCTTCACCCTGGACTACTGGAAGACGACCTCGGAGATTGCGGCCGAGTACTCGTCCGAGATCACGCCTCGCACGTCTCCCGAGGGCCACGACCGGTTCAACTTCACCATCAAGCTGTCCGATCTGGCCAACCTGGAGTCCAAGACAATGTACTTTTGCATTCGCTACAACGTGGCCGGTCAGGAGTTCTGGGACAACAACAATGGCGGCAACTTCCAGCTCGACTTTAGGAAGAAGATGCTCCCGGTCAACGGCAAGGGTGGTCTGCAGGCCAGTGCGCTGCCCCGCAGCCACCAACGCCGGGCCAACCCGTCCACTGCGCCTCGCCCCCGGTCCATGCCGGTCTCCATGGACGATTTTGAGGACACGGCCAAGGTGATGTTTGACCAGTCAGTCAAGGACTTTCTGAAGGAGTCTGAGCCGCCGGCCCTGCGCCTCAAGTCCTCGCAGTCGTCCATCACCCTGCCCAGCGACAACCTCACGGGCCGTCTGTCGTCGCCCAGCGGCCAGGCGTTTGCCAACCGCTACGACTTTGGTGCGTCGCTGTCAGCTGCCATGCAGGCCACGAAGGACACCACCCCCAAGTCGACCAACCGTGGTGGCGTCTACATGAAGCCGACACGCCGGGGTACGCCTTCACCCACGTCGCCCTCGACCAACCCTGCCAAGTCGACACAGCCAAGTACGACGGTCGACGCATCTAAACAGCCAGAAAAGTCGACACCGGCGGCCTCCCGCGTGCTTGTCGCGGATTCGGGCGTGCACGGCCCTGGGAGCATCGCATCCAAGTCGTACGAGGAGATCGTCAGCAAATACTGCTTCGTACGTACACCCCCCGGGTCATCATACCATCAACAGCCCCATTCCCAATCCCGAACACAACGAGACAAATATAAATACTAACGACGGTATTTAGTATGTCCCCAAGTCAATGGCGGCGTCCAAGGATGCGTCTGCTACTTCTCACGGACATAGCAAGAGCTCTTCCACTGTCGGCGAGGTCGTTACCCAGCCGAACCAGCCGAGCCCTGCGTCGTCGACGGCCTCGGATAGCAGCCCGAACGAGATGGGTCGGTTCTACCAACCCGACCAGGCGACGCACCAGCAGCTGCCGGCTGTGAACACTCGTTGGTTCGACGTGCCCAGCCGGGACTCGAGCGTTTCGTCCTTCCAGAGCTTCGCTTCGGACGCGTCGGCGACCATGCTGCCGTCGCCGTTTACCCGGATGGTATCTGGGCAGCCTGGTATCGATAGCACTGCTACCAGCTCTCCGGCCTCGCCAGGCTCGCCGGCCACCGTCGTTGGCGGGTTCTCTTCATATTCAAGTACGCCCTCGGCCGAATATGACTACATGAAGGACCGGTTCCCCTTCAACGGCACCGATGGCCACTCAACGCCCGCTATCAAGGGGTGAGGGATGCGCTATAACGTCTCCGCCATCCTGCACACCAACCCTTTCCCTCCCACTCCACCCCGACCTAATGCTGCGCTTGCCCCTTCTCTTCGCGCAGCATCGATGTGTTACTCTTTCATATTTTGGCCATGCTATTTCCGGCTATGCAACAACCTAGCGGAACTGGCCCTCTAGCGTTGACTTTTCCTTTTTTTTTTTTTTTTTTCGTCTTGCGTCTGTTTTACTACCTTTTTTTCTCCTGCTTTGGTTCTACGATTACAAGAATCACTCAAAATTTGTTATGAGTGACAAGGGCAACCCCTTAACATATACGATAAAAAGGGGAAAACTGGGTTGCGTTTTTCTCATTTTCCATTGGTCGTTGCCGACCGCGAGGGTTCTCAATGAGCTCTCTGATGTTGTTCACGGATTTGTTTAATGTTTCTGCTCGTCTTTTTGAGCCACAAAACGGGGCGCTGGTGTTTTGGTGCCTTTTTTGCTTTCTTTTTTTTCTTTTTTTTCTCTTTTTTTTTTTCCTTTTTTCTATCATGCTATCATCCTTATTGCGTTTCTGTTTTTTATTTGTTTCCTTTTCCTTTTCCTTTTTTTGCTCTTTCCACCTCAATACATGTCTTCCGTTATCCTTGTCTTTTATCTTTACCAGCGCCTTCCACAGCCTAAAAATGTCACGACCAAACAACAGTGAATTGCAAGTGTTTCACGGGCAACAATACATTATCTATGAATGAATATTTCCACACTTTTCTCCTTGATATACTGATGACGGAGGCTGTGAAGATGGGGCAGATGCGTTGCCCGTCTGGGTCATCGCCGTAGATGGCACTAACAAGAATATACGTCTACTGAAATCATTCGATGTGGCGTTCCGACTTGTAGCGGGGAGCCCGGCGTCGGCGCGCTTTGGCGTCGGGCTTTGGCTTGACTGCTCGCGTTGTATGAAAATCACTAGCCTGCCGGGCTTTGATTACTTCCCTAAAAGCACCTAGCTTCGAGTGGCTATCAACTCCGACGTACGACGATATGCACCTTTGCTGGTTGCACCCGGTTGGCTGTATTGGCAGAAAAGAGGAAAGAGCTGGTAGGATTGAGAGCTGGCAGAAGTGAGAGGAGCCAGCCAAGATAGCAGATCCGTAGCAGATACGCAGTACTCCGTACTCGTAGATATTTGATAATAGATATGACGCACGAGTGTTCGGACGTCCCCTATTTCTACTTGGGTGCGGGCTGGGCAGCCGCAATCGGGCCTCAGCCAGGAGGAGGGGTCTTTCTTTGCGCGTTTGAGTATGGGAGCATATCTTTTGAATTGATTGGGTTCATTACGCTTTATACTATATACAGGAAGTGGTTTTTTTTTTCCTTTTTTTTTTTTTTCCTTATCATCTCACACCTACATGGCACTGTAGGCGTTGAGGGCCAGCTGGCCGCCGAGGTGGGCGTACAGCACGTTGGCGCCGTCGGCAATCTCGCCCTTCTTGACGAGGTCCATCATGCCGGCCAAGCTCTTGCCCTCGTAGACGGGGTCGGTGATAAAGGCTTCGGTGGAGGCGCCGAACTTGATGGCCTCGATAGTGGTGGCGTCGGGGATGCCGTAGGTGCCGGCGTGGTAGCGGTCGTCCAGGATGATGTCGGCGGCGGTGATGTCGCCGTCCTCGAGGCCGATGGCCTTGCCGGTGACCTGGGCGATGCGCAGGATCTGGGCGGCCGTCTGCTCGACCGTGGCGGACGCGTCGATGCCAATGACCTTGCGGGGGCGCACGGGCTTGCCGGCGGCCCGGTTGGTCTTTTCGGCGAGCTTGAAGCCGGCCACCATGCCGCCCATGGTGGAGCCGGTGACGGCGCAGACGATGACGACGTCAAAGAAGATGCCGAGCTGGGCCTCCTGGGCCTCGACCTCGAACGCCCAGCGCGCGAAACCCAGGCCGCCCAGGGGGTGGTCGGAGGCGCCGGCGGGGATGTAGTAGGGCTTGGCGCCCTTGGCCTCGAGCTCGGCCTGCAGGTTTTTCAGGGTGGGCTTGTGCTCGATGCCAAAGGGCGACGGGTCGAGGCGCACGTCGGCGCCCATGAGGCGCGACAGCTGGATGTTGCCGACGGTCTCGTAGCCCGGGTCGGTCCAGTCGACCCAGTGCTCCTGGACGAGGGCGGCCTTGAGGCCCAGGTGGGCGGCGAGGGCGGCGACCTGGCGCGTGTGGTTGGACTGCACACCGCCGATGCTGATGATGGTGTCGGCGCCGGCGGCCTGGATGGCGGGGGCAAAGTACTCGAGCTTGCGGGTCTTGTTGCCGCCGTAGGCGAGGCCGGCGTTGCAGTCGTCGCGCTTGGCAAACAGGTTGACCTTGCCGCCGAGGGCCTTGGACATGCGGGCGAGCGGCTGGATGGGCGAGGGGCCAAACAGGAGCGGCTCGCGGGGGATGGAGGCGAAGGGCTCCGGCAGGGGCACGGTGTCGGGGATGGTAAAGGTAGACATGGTGGTGGTGGTGGTGGTGTGCTTGGTGATGGGGGTGAGGATAGAAAGAATGAGGATATCAAAGGAAAAAAAACAAAAAAAACAAAGAGGAGAACAAGAGGAGAAGGAAAGACAAAATCAAAGAGAAGAGGAGGGGCAAGTATAAGTAGATATTTCCTGCCGTCAGGCCACTAGGCCACTCGTATTATTACTCCGTAGAGACAAGAACAGATCACGGCCTATGCAAAAAAAAAAAAAAAAAAAAAAGGTTAACCGCGGCTAGCCAAGGCGTCTGAAGCTTCCAAATCCCAGCTTTCAAATCCCAGCATCAGACCCTTCGCTGGCCAGGCCGGGCCGGGCACGGCGTGATACGGAGTAGAGATAAGAACGTAAGTGGTTTTCACGGGTCGGTTGTAAGTGCCCCAGTTGGATTGGGCAGTTTCGGCGGGTTCGGGCTGTTTTTACTGGAGCCACCCGCCTGGTTGCCAGCAGCCAAGAGAGCCCGGGGACGCTAGAACAAGTACGATGTGGGACGCCGTGATGCAAAATGGAACAAATAGAGGTTAATGTGAGATATGAATTATTTAAAGATAATTTTGTAGGGGTTGATGGTGATAGTAAGTGATTTATTATCTATCAAGTGGTTGGGACTAAATTTTAGAGCCGGGAATTCAAAATGATACGACAAAATATTTGGGAAGTGATACGACATAATCCAAGAGAAAGCTCCGAGTTTGTCCATCTTCCACGATAAAGTTTCTAACAGTATGCACTGTTGATGGCAAAGCATATGGAGACCACATCCGCGGTTCTATCCATCGTCAGTATCCCGAGGTCTGGCCAGGACATATTGCGACCAAAACGCCGATCAGCAAACACCGGTAGCTATCCTTGGCCCTGTAAGACCAGTAGATATGCCCTGATATCACCCGAGAATATGGACGACACAATGCCTGGTTAATCTAACTCTTTCTACCTTCACACCGAGTCAATGTCCTTACTATCGGTTCCGATTCAACACGGCAGTTATGACGTACTATACGCCCAGGATAGCACCCGGCCCGGGAACGTCAGATGCAAGGAACGGGACCTTGCAAGGCTGCAGACGGCCTGACCCTTGCCAGGGTGATGAGGCTGTCGTGTGACAAGTACGAGTACGGAGTACGTTTTCGGGAACGGGATAAATACCAGTTCTATCGTTATTGACAGACACGCGTGAAAGATGGCAGCTGATATGGTCTGCCAAATTTTCGATAGCTACAACTGCATGGCCTTTGCATAGAAAGACGTTGTCGTTGTCGAAAATCAAAACTGGAATTCATAATTAACCTGGATACACTTTCAGCCCGTTGGCCTCGCAACACGCACCCGAAACAAAAAAAGACAGACAGGGTCGAGGGAGGCACGTCCTCTCTGACAACACAAGCAGCCTGGTTGGCAACACACGACAAATGCAAATATTCGCTTTTTTTTCTCGTTCCCGCAAAACACCCAAACAAGACAGACGAAGAAACAAGAAGCAAAAGAAGAGAAACGCCACAACAAAAGCGCAAACAACTTAGAAAGCCAGATTCTTCTCGGCCTCTGCCTGCTTGCGCTGTGTCGTGTAGTCGACGACCATCTTCATCTTCTCCTTGGTGGCCGCCTTCTTCTGCGGCTTCATGCGCGTGACGCGGCCGCGCTTGCGCTTGTCGCCCACCAGCTTCTTGCGCTTCTTCTTGCCGTCGTCGTCCGAGTCCTCTTCCGAGTCGTCCTCGGAGTCGTCCTCCTCGCTGTCGTCCTCCTCGCTGTCGTCCTCGCCCTCGCCCACCCAGTCCTCAATGTCGTTGACCTCCTCGTCGCTCTCGTCAAAGTCGCTGACAAACTCGACGTCGGCCTCGGAGTAGTCCTCCTCGTCGTCATCGTCGCCGTTGCGCAGAGCTTGTGCCTGTGCCTGCCGCGCGGCCTTCTTGCTGCGGACCTTGACGCCCTCGGTCTCCTCCTCGAGCTCAGACTCGTCTTCCTCCTCCTCCTCCTCATCATCTTCGTCGTCCTCAATACCCTTGTCCATGTCCTTGTCGCGCGTCGCGCCGTCCTCATTCTCCATGGCCGTCAGCACCTTCTTCCAGATGGTCTCGCTGACGTTGAGTGGCTCGTGGCCGTAGGTGCCCGACCGCAGACGCTCCAGCAGCTGGCGCTCAATCGTCTTCTCGAGCTGCGCCGCCGCCTCGGCCTTGCGCTCGCGCGTCCGCTCACGGTGCCGGATCTTGGGCGCCAGCTTGGCCACCGTCTTCTCGCCCAGCCGCTCCTCCTCCTTGGCAATCTTGCGCATGCGGATGGCCACCTGCGTCAGGCGCGTCAGGCGCTGCTTGCACTTGTGCGTCAAAAACTTGGGCCAGTAGATGAGGCGGTCGTCGATCTGCTTCAGCGCTTCGGCGTAGTTTTGGGACAGCCGGATGCGCTCCCACAGTTTCGAAGGCAAATGGGCGCGCTCGACCGTCTTCATGTACAGGTATAGCCGACCATCTGAAAAAGGAGCATCTTGTTAGCATGGCGCAAACGATGGAGCTGAGCTAGAATTCAAAAGATACTTACTGTCGGGGTTGGCGCGGACGGTGGCATACCGCGAGTTTGCCAAAGGGCAGGATTGTCTTGAGCAGAAGCCCGTGACATCTAGACAAGTGTTAGATTGAGACGCAGAAACGGTCGAGGGAGGAAACATATCAGGTCAGACATACTGTATTCGTTGTGACAGAAGCTCTGGCCGCTCGGTGCTCTGGACGACAGAGGTTAGTATCGCAGCTCAAAATCGTCGTTTGCAAGAAATGGCAAAAGGGCGCGGGAAAAGAACAAACTTGAGCTTGTACGAGCAGAACTGCTTGTCGATAATGCCCCAGATGATCTCGTCGGACGCCATGGTGCTCGTGTGCGCGTGGATGCGATGTGTTCAGAGGCCGTTGGCTTGATGGTGCGTAGAGTTGCAGAACAGCGACTCGTGAAGCAGAGGAGAACTCTGAAGGCCGACCATCACAAAAAAAAAAAAAAACCAGACCCAAAAAAAATTGGGCGGCAGTACTTTTCTGCCAGGCGGTGAAATGTTATCTTATCGTAAAATAAAAATGGAGTCGGTGATACAGATGAACACTATTTTGGGTGGGCATACTTGCTCAGTCGCTGATTGGTCGGATTCCAACTACATCGAAACAGGCAGGAACGACCCAAGCGCTCTTGCCACGACCAAGAGCACGGAGTCATCTCACTGGGGTGGGTGATACAGATGACACTATTCTTGGGCGGGAATAGCTTCTAGGCCTCCGATTGGTCAGATTCAACTACATCAAAAGAGGCAGGAACGACCCAAAACGCTCTTTCCACGGCCGTGAGTACGGCCTCACCTCACATGCATTTCTATATCAGCTCAGTTTGCGTTCACTTTCGTTGTATCTTGAACACAAAAAAAAACATATTTGAATTCCCTGGACAAGGAGATGGCCATACTGCATAAAAGAGATTGTTCACACTTTTGAATAAAAGGCTGCATAAAAGAACCTGTTCACACGTTTGAATAAAAGACTGCATAAAAGTAGTCCCGAACAGTCGAGCTTGCTTGGTGTTTGCAAAAATTTGTTCCTCGTTACTTTTCTAGTCTACATATCTACTGCTTGAATTGAATCAAAGTTTGCAGAGACATATTATGGCGAAGACGTCGACTGGACGATTCACTCGGCTGTGCTCGAGGCTGCTGGCTTCGTGTAAAGAAAGAGCATTCTCCTGGGCCAGAAGCCAAATGGAAGCCATAAAGTATACCGTATCATCTCGAGCTTGTGTAAAGACAATACGCGTCAAAAGAGTTTCAAGTGTGTCGTGGTCGGCTCGTGGACGTTGGATGTGGCAAGAACAAATGCGCTCGTTGGGGGACGGAATCGCGTCGAAAGTGTCGTTTTGGATGTATCTTTTACTGCAAAACAAGCGACAATGGACGGGTATGGCCCTGGAACAATCGACAAAGCGCTGGCATCTGGAGTAAGCAGGAAAGGTCGGATAGACACTGCAGATTCGTAGAGAGTAGCTCGGCTTTCTCTGCACTTGGGCCGTGGGAAGTCGATGCATCGCACAAAGGATAGGTCTCGAGGATTCTTGTCGCCGTCTTTGTCATGTATCTTCTGCTATCCAAGGGAATTCAATGGCGGGAAAACAATTCGCACCGACAAGGCCTTCAATAGTTGAAGACAGACTCGAGTGGCTAGGCTGTTCACTGTCCAGGTGCAGGCCTTGGGAAGACCGGTAGCACGACCACAATGGCATAATGAAACAGACATCGTTCCATGAATTAGGGTGGAAGGAAAAGGAAGCCGCTGCTGATGGGCGAGGCCTGCCACCATTGGCCAAGTGAATGAAGTGGGCTGGGGGGAGTGGTCGAGTGAATCACAGCCAGGAAGCTGGTCCCTGTGGCCCTCTGATAGCACAGGGCTTACCAAAGGGCAGTGTTTATCCCCTCCCAAAGCACCGGGGGGCAAACGCGGGTCAAAAGCAGGTCGCACAGAGAATTGTTTTCCACTCCGAAAGCGTGAATACAGATATGCTTCCTCGCAGGGTAGAACTGCGATATTCTTCACTTTGTTTAAGCATCTTGTTGCCTTGCAAAATCGTGATCTTCTTCAAACTCTACCACTCAACAAACCTTTTTTTGATATCTTTCGCAATATAAAAGATCTGAAGAGCAACCGTGAGTCTCTGAGTATATGCATCGCCGCTGTCGGGATCCTTGTTGACGGTTTTTTGTATGGAAAAGATGGCAAAGCAGAACCACCACTGCGCCATGAGGTCGAAAGGAAACTGCCGTCCTGGCGTGGAAGATGGACTAAAGATTTGCAAAACACACGAGACGGTGTGCAGCAGACATAAGGTCAAAGTCAAGCACCTGCAGAGGCAGGTATGCTTTTCCTGCCTCGCAGGAAGAGCAGCTCCCCCTGCACAAGCCGAGACCCAGACCGAAGTCAAAAAGGAAATGGACAACATAAAGGCGGGAAAGAGGCCCGCGGGAAAACCCAGATACGGCAAAAAAAGATAACAAAGAAAAAAGGTAGGATAGTAGTATTTCCTTTCTCCGAATGGCTTGCCGGTTCTGACCAATGCTAACTTCAGCACTGTAGCAGTCCGGTTTCGCAGAGGAAGTCGCAGCCTCTGTCGTTTTGTGGCAACATGCACAGAAGCATGGAAGAATCAACTAGCCATATCATGGGGGGTGAACGTGGAGGGCACACGGGCGGCTTGGAACTAAAAGAGGGGTGAATGCTGATGTTGTTGTTGTTTTTGTTTTGCTGTTCTGTCTGTGAGCCTGGGCACACAGTAAACCACTGCTGAGCACACCATGGTTTTCCTACGCAATTTTTGTTTTCCCACCAGACTACCTTGCTTTGTTTTGATGCTACGATTTAGGTAGTTCGAGACCACTATTCACAATTCAGGCCATGTTTGTCTATTTCTTGCTATTGTTTGGATGCCAATTCTTGCTAATGCCACGGAAGAGTGATAGCAGTCTTGCTGACGATACTTGCAACATGCATCGCAGTCCCCACGAAAATTCTTTTCGTCGGACAGGTTCCAAACCGGGAGTGCAGAGACGCGTCTCCGACAACTACCAGCAGCGACAGACCAGCAGTTCGGCAGTGTGACATCGATTACTCTTCTTCCCGTCTTGAATGCCGCGGATCGCGTCGACACAAACCCGACGACGGAGCAGACAGTTCGTTGTATTCGAAAGCAGTGCTTCCAACAGACTCGGCTTCGCGACACCACGCCGGTCCACGACGATGCCTGTATGGAGCGCCGTGCCGTCAGCTGTCGAAGCCTCCCAGATCGACTCCGATGTCATTGACGTGATGGGGTTGGAGTTGGAAAGGTTCACGATTCCGAGAACTGCTTGTATCTGCCCAGGTGGGAGTCTCGTTGTGTTTGTATTTCGTCCATTCAGTGCCCTGTATGGCCGGCTTGGAGACTTGGCTAACAGCGAGCGTGTTGATAATAGGGCATCCTCGTCAGCGCTGCCTTTCGAGACCATACTCCGAAGAGAGTCTCGAATTCGCAATGTCTCGACGAAGCAGCAGCAGCTCGCATAGCGCACTCTCGACCATAGTCCTACACGCCCAGTCCACGATCCACGGGAACATAGGGTTCACCGAAAGAGCGCGAACGACGATGGACGACCGACAGCCAGCTTTGGTGCTTCGTCAGGAGCATCAGAGGTTTTTGTGGACCATCGCCTGGCCAGTTCGCTGTCGCAGAGGATGAAGTAGGGCACAGCCAGCAGTATGGCTACCTTGACGAGTGCATGGTAGCAGAACCGTCCAGGTGCAGAGAGCGATGCCATGAGCAAGTTCGCGGCAGCAGCAGGACAGAAGAACCGAACAATGGGCAGGCGTCCAAGCGTTTGTGACTATATACAAAGCTCGTGAAGATGGATAGTGTTTTGGGACGAGTTCTGTTGCGTGTTGCGTGAATACCATAGAAACGCGTATGTGTGTATGTTTGGGTTATTCACTTTAGAGGCTGTGTTGTTCAGGTGCCGTTCTTTTGTTGTTCTACGTAAATTTGGGTTTTTTGGTTTGTTTTTGTTTTTGTTTTTGTTTTTCTCTCCTTTTTGGTTTTGGTTTCGTGAACGATGACCTATTTTTGTGCCGATTAATTCCAAACAAAAGCCATTCACTTGACCAGTGAAGGACAACTACAGGCCTATTCACTTCTGTAGTGTAGGATAATTAATGCAAAGCATTCACTTGTCCAGCGTGCACAGCGAGAACAACCCGTTCTAGAGCCAGGGTCGCCAAGCACGGACGGGACGGCTCATGCGGGGACAATTGACCGCCGTTTTTTCCGCCGTGGGCAGAGCAAAGCTGCATCTGGCTTAGCTCGGCGATATCGTGCACGTACGAGTACGAGTCGAGCAGCGCCAACGGGTACTTGCAGTCTAGTGTGAACAGGGAGTACGAGTATCGAGCACTGGTGGAGCTGGAGCTGGACATCCCCCAGTTGAACATCCCACGTGGGCGACGTATCGCTGGCATTGGATGTGTCTTCTCTGCCCGTCTCGTTCGCGCCAATAGGGAGGGCGGCATTGGTATTGTCTTTTTTCTTTTATTTTACCGTGTAGTATTTACTTTTGATTTTCGGACCTGCCGAAACGGGACAGACGCCATGATGCATATTCACGCACGCGCCAGCAGCACGAGTCCTCGTAGGCGTCGATAAATATTCCCCGCAGGCCTGTCCATTATCCTATGCAACCTGCCGCCCCGACGGCCTTGTCCCGCTGGAGCTGTCTCTACCCGGACCAGGGTTGTATTGAATTCAAAAAAGCCGTCCCAGTCGGTGCTGATCTTCCCATCTTCCCCTCCTGCGTCGCTGCCACTTGTCTGCTATCTTTCCTATCCTCCCCATCGCATTCCTTCTCTACCACAGAAACGCACATTCACTGCAGTCGACATATAGCCTTACAGCATCGCTGCATTCCTTCCCTACGTTCTACTAGACAAAACCAGACAGCCGGGCCATCTGCAAAGCATGGCGGAAGCCTCACGCTACTCGCGCCTTGTGCCCGGCAGCCCGTACAGCCCCGGTGCCCTGTTTTCAAACAGCAGCAGCGACGGCCTCGGCCTCGGCCAGGACGACAACGACAGCGACGACAGCATTCCGATGACTACCCCACGAGGTGCACCTGTTCAGACGAAGAAGACGACTATGACCGCTGCAGCGACCCGGCGCGGATACCTGCCCACATCGCGGCGGTTCTGGGCCGACTTCACCATGGGCTTCGCCGACGGCCTGACGGTGCCGTTTGCGCTGACCGCGGGCCTGTCGTCGCTGGGCCAGACCGACACTGTCGTCTACGCCGGCCTCGCCGAGGTCAGCGCCGGCTGCATCAGCATGGGCATCGGCGGCTACCTATCAGCACGGCAGCCTTTGTCGTCGTCGTCGGCGGCGGCATCGCCGTCGTCCGAGACTCTTGGGGATGACGAAGACGACCAGACTACGGCGGACCTGGAAGCGCCGCTACCGCCACCGAGGAGCGATAGCCAGGAGAAGAGAGACCACTCTGCCGTCGCCGTGGCCGCGCGCTATCTTGCACCGCTCCAGCTGCCGACCGACCTCGAACAGCTGGTCATGGCCCATCTCAGCACACAGCCCGCGTCCACCATGGCGGCTATTCGAAATGCCGAAGCACAGAAGCGCGAGGAGCACGAGTACGGCTACTACGGCAAGAAGCAGAGCGAAAATATGGATACGAGTGATGTCAGTGACGGCGGCGACGACGACGACGACGACTATGTGTGGCCTGTCGCATCCGGTCTGTCAGTAGCCCTCGGCTACCTGGTGGGAGGCCTGCTGCCGCTGTGGCCATATTTTTTTGTCGAGCGCGTCGGCGACGGCCTGCGGTGGAGTTTTGCCGTCTGTGTTGTTGCCCTGTTCCTGTTTGGCTTCATTCGCGACTTTGCCCTCGACAGTGCGGCGGCAGACGACTCCAATGCAAAACGTACCACATCTGCTCGCCAGCTGTCGTGGCACACGTCGCGCATCCCGTGGCGACGTCTGTGGAAGAGCACCTTTGAGGGTCTGCAGATGGTGATACTAGGCGGCATCGCGGCGATAGCTGCAGTCTTGTGTGTCCGTTTGTTTGAGAGCGAGAAAAGCGGCTGAGTGCTGTTGTTTTGTAATTTCTCCTATATCCCGTGCTTATATGCAGCGGAAATAATGACAGCAGGGCTACCTGTTATTCACTTGCATGCTGAATTCAAAGTACAGCTCGATTTACTGTCTAAAGATACAAGAAAAGGAGAACATTGTTGCCAACAATCCACGCCTTACCCCTCGTGCCACGCCGGGATGATTATAAACGCACACAGTTGCAAGCACGCGCGCACCGCGTGTCCTTGGGGTTGAAGAGGCCTGTCGACGAGCAGAATGCATTGCCGGCAGCGATGCACTCCCGGGAGAGCTCGGTGATGATGCAGACCGGAACATATGTGGTGGGGTTGATGATTGCGGACGCGCTTGGATGCGATGTAGCGTCTGGCAGCGACTGCTGGCCTGCCGCCCGGGCGGCCATTGTCGACACGAGGTTGTCCGTGATCTCTGTCGTAGCGTAGTCACTGGCTGGCGGCTCGAGCGGCCGCATGGCACAGCTGACGAGCACCTCTGGGTATCCAGGCATAAGACCATCTGTCGCTCTGGCAGAAAGTCCACGGCCATCATCGCGCACCGGGCCAGCCAAGGCCGGAATAGCAAAAGACGACAGGACGGCCGCAAAGGCCAGGATCGAGCAGCGCACCTGGTGAATGTTAGCAGAAGAAGAAGAAGAAGAAGAGAGAAACCGGACCGACCGAGCTGCAACTGACCATTTTAGAAATCGAGGAGTGAAGGATGCAGAACAATGTAAGAGATATAGGCGATGAGGCGGAGTTGAAACAGAGTGATAGTGGCCAGCACAACGTAGGGCAACACGCGGACAGTAGGAGACTCGAGGGCGCCGATGGTCACAAAGGCAAACAATGCTATGGGGATTAAAAGCTGTACGGGTATCAGGAGAGGTGAAAGAGTCATGAGGAAACACGCAGTCCCAGAATGCGACGGAAAAGAGAGAGAGAAATAAGGAATGCTGAAGTAGAATAAAAATGTAGAATAAAAATAATGGCAGCGAAAGGGTAAGGGGGAAGACAACGCTGTGATGTTGTCGTTGTCTTGAACGAAAGTTGAGGAGACAGCAAGAGGAGGACGACCGACCGACAATATTGCCGGCTGGCGGGGGGCGAGGGGCGTTCTCTGCCTGAGGCCCATTCACTGGGTGGCAGGGTGATGCGAAGACAGTCGCTCCTTCCTCACATTCCCTGATAATATGGTGTGCTGTGCTACTTCCTGAACTGGGGGTAGGCGGACTGGCGGTAGTTGGCTGGCCGCACGGTTGGTGGGAACCGCGGCGGTGGCGGGTTGAGCACGTACTCGCCGGTCACCGCCACCCCCGGCGGGCGTCCACCACTCTGTGCGCGCTCGTCTTCCTCTGCCTGTGCTTGCTCCGCGGCATACATCTCCGCCTCCAGCATGGTTTGGTAATATTGCTCGTCAGTCATTGCAGGCTGGCTGTGGCTGCCTCGTCGTCGGTGGTGCCGATGCCTTCTCGGTCGGGAAGGCGGGGCCGCGTCCGCGTCCGCTCCTTCCTCGTCCATCTCCTCCACCGCAGACACGCCAAGGCCGGCCTCGTTCTCGTTCTCGTTCTCGTTCTCCTGTGCGAACCGGCCTTGGGTGTGCCAGTACCGGAACCAGCCGGGTCGGCCGCGGTGCTTGTACCGCTGGTAATAATAGTGATAGTACAGGTATCCCGGCGTATGCGTGGCCCAGTACCACAGAAAAGTGACAACCACGACTGCGGCCAGGACGCCGCCGACAATGCCTCCGATTTGCGCCTGACTGAGACCGGTGTTGTCTACTCCTGCGGCGGCGGCGGCGGCTCTGTTCAGAGGCACATCTGACCTTGTTTTCGATGACGTTGCCAGTGCTAGTGTGGGCAACGCTAGAGAAGCCATTCCGTGGAAGGGGCCTTGGAGTGGCCAGTATCTGTCTGGAACGTGCAGAGCTGAGAATCTTTAGATTCTCGATCGGATAAACGTATAAAGTGCAGATCTTTGCCGTGAGCATGCGGCTCGTTTTTATAGAGGACGGGATCGGACAGGGGCTGGAAGAAGGCACGCGACAGAAAAATGTCCGCAGTCAGACATACATACGCCAGAAGCAGGGAGAAATGTACCACAAAGGCGACCCGAGGCAAGACAGGAGGACGCAAAGTCCAAGAGAGATACGCTGCATATAGCATGCGGCACCCGTGATATTATTGCTTGCATATTGGGCAGGAGTCCGCATCTTCCCCCACAGGGACATGCTTACAGTGACTGGATCTATTCACTCGCCAGAGAAGAGGCGTGCCACTTGGCCAGCCATCCAATCAGCCGCTGTCGTGGACCAGGATGAGTGCATCGGGATGGAACAACACATGCAGAGTGTCATGCAGCTGCACCATCAGCAGACGGGAGACAAAGGCCAGACAAAGTGACAGCTTGACTGAGAAAGGTCTCTGCGGTGTTTGACAATGCGAGACACTTTTGAACACGCAGCTGCGTTTGTTTCCGGGGGCGGCCGTTTATGCATGTCTCGCATCGCTACCTTTTTGACGATTTTGCCTTGATCACAGCTATAATGCGAACTTGCGGCTTCAGCCCAGCTTCTCTATTCCTCTGTACACGACTGCATGCAGACATGCCCGACCACTACAGCAAATCATACCATGCTTGTTATCGGCAGAGCATCTCAGTGCAGTAGTGCGTCATGCTGTGCTGCAATGATGACCATCCATGCAGAAAACTTTCCGCACCGGTGAATTTTAGGGAGATGGTGCATTGGTACGACTTGACTGGGATACGCGACTAGACCAGTCGGGACTTTTTTTACTGTGCATAAACTACACCCGCATGGAACAAGTCGGCTGGACTGTCGTTGTGCAATGCGTCCTCACGTCGATTTTCTGGAAAGAGTGCATCGATATCGGTTGGCAAATAACTTGATTGGACATCCGTATGCTTTTAATGCAATAAAAACTAAAAGAAACCAGTAGACTATATACTCGACGTGAACATATATACTCGTCTAGTCTTCGTGCATAATCTTTTGCAGAAACTTGTTGTTGGCGATAAAGTAGCGCGCGCGCTTGCCGTAGATCCAGAGGGGGATGGTGGTCAGCATGACGGCAATGTAGATGCTGCCCAGCACCAGGAACACGTTGAGGGCGCCCGACTTGGCCAGCCAGTCGTTGACAAAATACGTCAGGCCAAACGTCAAAAAGTTGCGCGCGTTGAGGGCCACAAACGCCTCCTCGCTCAGCTCGTTGTGGGCATCCAGGATGTAGGGGAAGACGCTCGCGTTGAGGCACGCGAGGGCCATGTTGGCGAGACCGAAGCAGAGCACGGGGCCGCTCCAGTGCGTCTGGTAGTGGATGGTGGCGCCGAACCCGTAAAACCCGGCGGCGCCGACGACCAGCGGCAGGACCAGCAGCGGCAGGCGGAACTCGGGCTCGTAGATGCCCTGGTTCTTGCGGGCGAGCCACACCGTGATGCGGTCGTTGAGCGGGCCCGAGATGGCCTCGCCCAGCAGGGTAAAGACGAGCGGCGACAGCGAGATGAGGCCGGTCTGCGACACGGAAAAGTTGTAGGGCGCGACGGTGAAGATGGAGGCGTTGACGACGCTGAAGACGACGATCCACGTCAGCGTTGAGCCGTACATGAGGAAGCCCCAGAAGACGCCCGGGTAGAAGAAGATGATGAACGGGCGGATGAAGATGCGCAGCAGCGGCGTGCTGGAGTAGACGCCCGTGAAGACGCGCAGGGACCGCCAGAAGCTGTGCTTGGGCTCGTCGGCTCCGTAGCCGAGCGTATGATGAAGGCCCCCCGGCCCCCCCGGCGCGCTCTCGGCATCATCCGTCATGCTCGTGGTGACATTCTCGGCCATCTCAACGACGGCGGCGGACGAGAGCTCGGCCTTTTCGGGCGGCGTGCCGCGGCGGCTGAGATCCAAGCCGGCGAAGCGCTCCTCGAGGGGCGGGCGGTTGTAGGCCGTCTCGGGCACAAAAAAGTACACCATGGGCAGCAGGGCGCCGAAGATGATGGCGCACCAGATGAACGTCCAGTGCCATCCTTGGTTCTCAATGATGTAGCCCGAGATCAGCGAACCGCCCGAAATGCCACTCAGCAGAAACAGGTTCCAAGCGGCGATGCGTGTGGCCCGCTGGTGCACAAAGTACATGTCGGCCACGGTGCACTGGACCAGGACTTCGTAGGGCGCCATGCCCAGGGCGCCCCAGACACGGCTGCCGAGGAACGAGCTGTAGTTCTTGGACACGGCACCCCAGATGCTGCCCGTCAGCATGAGGATGCTGCAGGCGAGATACACGGGGCGCCGGCCGACCTTTTTGGCCATGGGGTTGAAGACGAAGAGCGAGGCGCCGATGACGAGAACAACCCACGCCGTTGCCTGAGACAGCTCGTCCACGGTGATGCCGAGATCCTCTGAGATGACCACGAATCCGGGCGACAGCATGGGGCCGTAGGCACCCACGACGCCGGCCGAGAGACCGGTGATGAACAGGATGAGGTCCTTGCGCCATGTTGGCCACTGTCTTGTTAGCTGTGGGCCATTCAAGGTATGATTTAGAAGAAAAAAGAAGAAAAAGAAGAAAAAAAAAGAAGAGGGATCTCACGTTCAGAGGGTCGTTTGGCGAACTCGTGGGCTGGGGCGACAAGACGACATTGGCAAGTCTGCCAGTGCCATGTTTGAGGAGTTCGGGGGGGATGTGGCCGTACTCGGACGGGAGATCCGAGGTGCTGTCTGCCAGGACAACTAGAGGAGGATGTTAGTGAGCAATGTCAGTGGGATAGCCTATAGTGACAGGGGCTGCTCCTGCTGCAACGTACCTGTGCCAGGCACATGCTTGCCCTCGCCCACGTCGAGCATTCCCCAAGCCATGGCTGCTTCTGAGACAGAGAGATGGGAGAAGAGGGGGAGAAAAGGGGGAAGAGGGAGATGGGGTCTGTCTCTCTGACAAACTCGAGGGTTTTTCCGCAGGAGCTGGATGATGAGGATGATCGTGCCGTTTCTATTTCCCGGCACTGCCTCATACTTATATAGATGTGCATTGCAGCGCTGCCATCATTCCGCAGCATGGTCCATGCTCCGTCCTGCTCCGTCCTGCCAAGCCAGTGAGTTGGCCAGCGAGCCTGCTGCCCTGTCTTGTCTGCGGAGTATGGTATGGCTCGAAAGCGGCCGTGCGTAAGAGGCATGACCAAGCCCGCCAGGGTGATCGCCACCCAGCAAAGCTGTCAGAGACCAGATACCGCCTATGCGAGACAACTCCTCAATCGGAGACGAGGAACTAGCGGTAGCATGGGCCCGAATGCCAGCAGCCCGGCTTATGCATATTCTTTTTTTTTCTTTTGTAGGATGTCCAATGAGTGTCTAGCTGCCATTGGGGGGCGATGGGTCGTGTCATTCGGTATCTGCCCAAAAACGCGAGACCGACTGGCCACTGGACGTATGTGTTGCGCGGCCCATCAGACGGTGCGGCAGCGGGCAGTCCTTGCACGCGGCAGGCGCTTCTTATTCTTGTCTTGTCCAGTGACAGTATTCATACGAAAATTAAGCACATTCCTCTGCGATGTATCGACCAAGAGCATCTCCCCAAGAGCATCTTCTGAGCTTCTCAGGACTTCTCCCTACTCCAAATGCCTGTCATCCATTGAACGGAGCATTGCACTGCAACCTACTCGTACTCCGTACAGTGATGGTTGAGCCGCTCAATACGAGATGAATACGTAAAACCTCATGGAAATCTGCCCCATCCTGGGTCTCTGCAGCTGCTGGTTTGCCTAGTCGAGCTTGGTCTCCGTTTGAACTGCCGAGCCACGTCAAGAATGTGGGGGAATCTGGGGCCCCCGCATTAGGCAAAGCCACCGACACGGGGTAGCCCGGGGGTGACTATATTGTCACCCCAGACTGTCTTGGCTGGCGGTCGATGCGGGGATCGCGTACATCCTGCCGGCTTCATCACCCCGTTCTCCATGATAGCGGCATCGTCGTCGTGTGGGGGACAGGGAGAAACGAGGATCGCGTAAACATTTGTAATTTCCTGGAGAGATTTGTAAGTGGCAAGGATGTTATTCCTGCCGTAGCGACGAGGCGTCGGAGGTGCAGATTGGCTATCTATTATTCAAAAAATATTCAAAAATACTCAAAAATATTCAAACAATATTCAAATAATATTCGTACAAATACGTCGGCCGTCGCATTAGACCGGGGAGTCAGAGAAGGCGGTAAACCACCCAAACACGGTATAGCCACTTTCTCTTTTCTCTCTTATTTCCCCCACCACCATGACGACATCCTCTGTCCTTCCCACCAAGCCCAAGACGGGCATCCGTGTCATCATCGTCGGCACCGGATTCGCTGGCCTCACGGCCGCCATCGAGTGCCACCTGCAGGGCCACACCGTCACGCTGCTGGAAAAGTTCCCCGTGCGCAAGCAGCTCGGCGACATCATCAGCTTCGGCCAGAACTCCAGCCGCATCTTCAAGCGCTGGCCCGGCGTCGCCGACAAGTTCTCGTACCTGAGCCACCACGCCGCCGGCTTCCGCATCAAGACGTGGGACGGCCAGCCCGTGCTGTACCAGTCGTGGGAGAAGGAGACGCGCGAATGGGGCACGCGCTACGACGGCCACCGCGGCGAGCTGCACGGCGTGCTCTATGACTTTGCCGAGCAGGACCTGGGCATCGACATCCGCCTCGGCCACCGCGTCGTGCAGTACTACGAGACGGATGATGTGGCTGGCGTCGAGGTCGAACGGGTGGCCGAGGACGGCAGCATCGACAAGACCAAGCCCCGCGAGAAGATTGAGGGCCACGTCGTCCTGGCCGGCGACGGCGTGCGCTCACTCGGCCGCACGCTCGTGCTGGGCCACGAGGACAAGCCGCTGCCGTCCGGCTATGCCGTGTACCGCGCGTGGTTTGACGGCGCCGAGATCGCCAAGGACCCCGTGACGTCCTTCTTCTATAACAACCCCGAGGGCGACCAGCACATCTGCTGGATCGGCCCGGACGTCCACTTCATCGCCGCGTCCCTGAAAAAGGGCAGCTTCTCCTGGGTCTGCACGCACAAGGACGTCGCCGAAATCGACGAGAGCTGGCAGCTCGAGGCGCCCGTGGCCGACGCGCGCAAAGTGCTCGCCGGCTGGGAGCCCGTCATCCAAAAAATCTTGGACTACACGCCCGAGCCGCTCGTCGACTGGAAGCTCGTCTACCGCGACCCGCTGCCGACCTGGATCTCGCCCAAGCGCCGCATCACGCTCATCGGCGACTCGGCCCACCCCTTTCTGCCCACGTCCATCCAGGGCGCGTCGCAGGCCATCGAGGACGGCGTGACGCTGGGCGTGGTGCTGCGCCGCGCCGGGTCCCCCGCCAAGGTGCCCGAGGCCGTTGCCGCCTTTGAGGCCCTGCGCTACGAGCGCGTGCGCGCGGCCCAGAAGACGGGCGAGACGACACGTGACACGTGGCACCAGATGACCATGGAGAAGGTGAAGAACGACCCGCAGTCGCTGCGGCTGCGGCGCGAGGCCTGGCTACTCAACTTTGACGCCGAGGCCTATGCCGAGGACAACTACGACAAGACGGTCGAGGTGCTGCGGCGGTCCGGGCTGCAGGATCTGACCGAGGCCCGGAATCTGCACATTCCGAACATTTCATAGCTGTGGGCTGGAAGTAGAGGACACTGGTGATTCTCGTTTGTTGATATAGTCATAGAGTAGATTTATAAATTTATCTAAACGTAAACAAAACATATCCTCGTAATACTGAACCATCAACTACTAAACCATGAGACCGAGCTTTTCAAATATAAGAAAAGAAGAGTGAAGATGCTGGAGAGCGTGGACAAAAGACTCAAAAACGGCTCTTCAGGTTCACATACAGCGGCCCCTTGTCCCACACCACAAACGTCCGCTGGTTGTCCCAGCCGCGGCTCTCGGGCCGCAGCTCAATGTCAAAGTTGTACACGATGCGGGCCAGGATCGCGCGCATCTCGGCATACGCCAGGTACTTGCCGAGACAGTTGCGCGGGCCGTACGAGAACGGCTGGAAGGCCTCCTTGTGGTCGTTGGCGAAGCGGCTGTCGGTGCCCAGCCAGCGCTCGGGCCGGAAGCCGTCGGCATCGAAAAAGTTGCGCTCGCTGCGGTACGCGGCGTACTGCGGCACAGCAATGGACGTCTTGCCGGGGATGTAGTAGCCCTCGATGACGACGCCGCCCTCCCGGGCCTCGCGCGGCAGACCCGAGGCCACGGGCGGGTGCAGGCGCATGGTCTCCTCGATGACGGCGGCCAGGAACGGCAGCGGGCGCGCCGAGGCAAACGTGATCTCGTCGTCGGACGCGAAATGGGACCGCACCTCCTCGGTCAGCCGGGTCCACGCGGACACGCCGCCCGGCTCGGCGGCGGGCGTGGACGCCAGGTAGTAGACGGCCGTGGTCAGCGTGGTGGACGACGTCTCGGAGCCGGCCGTGATCAGCGACGTGGCCGTGCCCTGCATGCGCTGGGTACTCCAAAACTCGGTGTCGCCAAACATGGGCGCCAGGAAATCGGGGCGGCTGTCGCCCAGCTTGCGGCGGCGCTCAAACTTCTCGGCCGACAGGGCGCGGTGCCAGGCCACGGTGTTGCGCAGCTCGCCGGGCACGAGAAAACGCATGACGGCCTTGCCGAGGTGGGTGCCCAGCAGGCGGATGACGTTGGCGCGCAGCACGCCGCCCTTGACGGCATTGGGCACCATGCTGACCCATTCGTGCTCGGCGCCGGCGGCCAGGCTGCCAAAGGGCTCGCCAAAGGCCAGGTCGCCGATCACGTCAAACAGGGTCCAGTTGATGTACGCGGCAATGTCGATGCCTGTGTTGGTCTCCTTGGCCGTCTCCGCGGCCTCGCGCAGCTTCGTGACCAGCATGTCGATGTGGCCCTTGACGAGGGCCTCCTGGTCGGCGACGGCCTTGGCCGAGAAGGCCGAGTTGAGCGTCTTGCGGGCCGTGATGTGCGCCTGCTTGGGCATGTGGATGATGCTCGAGGGCGCGGACACGCTGTCAAAGTAGAGCCTCTCCTTGCCGTTCTCGAGAAAGTCGTGTTGGCCGAGGCCGAGGCCGTGACCGTGACCCGAACTGTTCTTCGACGCCGAGATGCGCGTGTGGTTGTAGATCTGCGGCCAGGCACGCGGTCCAATGAACGACACCTCGTTGGGCGAGGTGCGCACCACGTCGCCGTACTCTTCATGGAGCTCGCGCAGCCGCTGGTGCGCTTGGCCCGACTTGGTGTACCAGTACCGCGGCAGCCCGCTGGCGCCATACCACCAAGGGCCGGGCACCTTGCGGAGCGGATGCAGGAAGCCATTGTACATAATCTTGGCGACGAAGCCGCAGAGTAGCGTGACGCTGATCGCCTTGGCCAAGGTCAGAGCGGCCGTCCAGCCGTCGACGCTGTCGAGGTCGTCGAAGCTGCTATGGAGGCGGCCATGGCGCGCCAGGTTGAGCAGCGTGCCAACGTGTGATTCGGACATGCTGGCAATGTCCTCGTATTCAGGATAACTAGATGTATTTTGTACCCTTGTTAATGATGGAGCTGCTTGATTCTTCTGTGGTACCACCTCTCAGGTCGGGATGCCTCCTCTATTTATATGCGTGCCGGCAGCCTCTGTCCATGCCCTCTACACCCCCTTCCCCCCCATCCCCCCCCTTGGACCTGCTTGGCATTCTGGGCATGCTACAGTCTGCCGTGATCCCACAGCGAATTATTTTCAGCTGTTGCCCGTTCTCATGACTGGTTGTGGTGGACAAGCAGCCAGCACAGACTGGCGGATACGGAACACGGCATCACCAAAGAGGCAAGGGGGGGGGGGGCAAAGGTGACGAACGAGTACGAGTACGGATCGTGAATACGCGAGAATGCTTGTCCAGCCCACTGGCCAGACACACACAGACATGGAGAAGGGCCATAGCGCCACGGGAAGAGTAGGAGCCGGGCCGTCGTGTCCCGCTTTGAGCATGAAAAAGACCACATCGTATCTCTACGAGTATAAAGGGTCTGGGGCGGCGGCGATCGACATCTGTGGCCGCCCCGCAGCGAGTTACGGGGAAAAGAATGGGAATAAGGACAGTGGCGTAAGGCCGATATACGGTACGGGTAGCGGTTAGGTTAGTTTGGTTAGACCACCCGCAGCATGTGCCGAAGAATAAGGCCGAATCCGACATGGCAAAGAGAGAAAGCGGAAAAAGGCATAGTAATGAAATTTGATGCATTTGATGCAACGAGATTTACAGTGGAATAAAATCCAACAGAAGCAAAATTTAAAATCAAAATCAACAAAAAACAAATCCAAGACATGAACATCCGTAAATTAGTCGAGCAAAGACAGATGGATCACAAAAATAGCATATCTCCGGTTTGCTGGCTTGCTCCGCTTCGCTTATTCTGCACCCTTTGCAGCATTCGATGGATGACGCCGTTTTCGACTTGCTCGAGCATTGCCGTTTCTCCGCTCCGTTCCGCGGAGGTCGAGCCCCGAAGTTTATCATATTCTGTATCCGTTTGTGCGTCGAATACTACCGTGTGGTCCTCGTCGATGGACCAGCACGAGTACACGACGCACGTACTCGCATTTGAGGGCGGCAGGACGAGGCAGCATGTGACCCCCTCATCCCTTGGCTGTTTATTTTGTTTTTTTCTTCTCGTGCATCACAAACGTCGACCTCGCCTGTTCTTTCCGCCCCCAACTCCGATCTTACTGGGGTAGACTGGGTCTGTGTTGCACGAGGGACCAGCCAGAGGCCATGGATATTACAAACGAGTCGTCAAAAAGGATACAATCGTACGAGGAAGTCCCATGTGCTACCTGGCCTGTTGGGCCTGTTGACGCCTCTCCTCTTTCACTACGAGTACTCGTACCTCGGACAGGCCAGGAGACACGTTGCATGGAATCGAGATCGGTCATGGACGGGAATAAACCACTGCAACAGACGGGTGGCGGCTAGGGTGCTGGACGGATAATGAACTGCCATGGTGCATGCGTTGTCTGTTCTCTGGTTGTCTAGTTGTCTTGTACTCGTAGTTGGGTTGTCCATACGAAACGAGGTATGCATTGTGGCCTGGTCTATCCTAAAGCATGAGGGATGCGGGGGGGCGAGAAGCAGGGGAGATGGAGACACACACGTACGGTGTAGTACGGAGTCATCCAACTGCCGAGTAGAAATAACTCACCAAGAAAAAAAGAAGAAAAAAGGAAAAAACAGAAACAAAAAAAACAAAAAAACACCGGGTATACAATATCCTTTCCATGTCGCCACCGCCGTCGAAGCAGTCTCTTCACCACCGCCGCCGCCGCCGTCGCTTCACGCATCATCGCCCAGCGGTGTCGTGTTTCCACGCAATGGCCTCTGCACGTCCTTGATCTTGGCGTCGACCACGCGCCACACACCCTTGGTGCGGTCGTCGTGCAGCTGCAGCCCGGCGCCGCCGCTCGTCGGCACCGCGGCGGACAGCCGGCGGAACGTCTCGGCCGCGGCCTGCGAGGCCGTGCTGTTGTTGGAAAACAGCAGCGGCGTCCACGCGACGCCCGCCGCCGCCTCGCGCGCCCGCATGCGCCGCTGCGCCTGCTCGATCTTGGACTTTTCCGCCACGGTCTGGGCCATGTTGCCCGCCAGCAGGCCCTCGTGCACCGCGGCCCAGGCCCGCCGCGACTCCCACGGGTCCTGCTCCTCCACGGGCGGCAGCGTGACGGGCACCGGCTTGTTCTCGGGCGCGTCGACGTCGTACGTCTCCAGGACCTTGCCGTGGCGGTCCTTGACGGTCCAGCCCTGGCTCCAGACGCCCTCGACGGTGAAGGCGACCTTTTTCTGCTTATCAAACACTCTGGCCACAAAGGCGTTGCGCTTGCCGCCCCAGGCCAGGCCCTGGCCGGAGAACTTGATCTCGGCCGAGTAGCCGTTGGTGCCGACAATGTGGCAGATGCTCGTGATCTCGGGGTAGAGCCGGCCCGACAGGAAGCCGCGCACCTTGATGTCCGGCAGCGGCACCAGGTACTCCTCGTCGTAGGCGTCGATGCGCATGATGGAGTGGCCCACCTGGCGCACATTGACAGAGCCGTCAAACGTCATCTCGACCCGCGCATACCCGTCGGCGCGGACGCCGTTGGCCTCGTCGGCCAGGTGCATGGCCGTGATGGGCGGGTGGTGGCTGACCTGCTCCGAGACCAGGCGCACCTTGGTGTCCCGCGCAGAATACGACGTGGCCGAGGTGGCGTGGCTGAGATTGCTGGAGTCGCTGTTGCTGCTGCTGCTGCTGGAGGTGCTGGACTTTCTGGAAAACTTTGAGCTGATGGACGGGCTGGATTTCCTGGAGCTGGCGCTGGCGCTGGCGCTGCTCGACTCCTCGCTGGCTGGCTGCTCCCACTCGGCCAGGTACATCTCGCCCAGAAACGCGTTCAGCGGCTTCCGGATGCTTGCCGTCGGAGAGCCGCCAATGTACAGTTGCGTCCGCAGGGCAATGAGGAACATGCGCAGGACGAGCAGGCAGCGGCGCTCGGGGTCGGACTCAAAGGCCGGCGCGGCAAACACGGCCGGCCGCTCGGCCCAGCACCGTCCGACCTCGACGACGGACAGCGGCGCGAGCATCGACGGCGGGCCCGTGACGTTGGCCATGTCGCCCTTGGTGGTCGAGATGAACTGCAGCAGCTCTCTGCATCGTGATGCTATTGATTTGTCCATGGCGGGTTTTTGTGTTGTGCGGAAATAGAGCGGTAAAGTTGTGATAGATGAGATGAGAGAAAACTACCGACTGAGAGAGAGCCGCGCGCTCGACTCTTATATCCAGCAAACGAGACAGTCCCGTCGCGCGTGTCTCATCTCTGTTGGCGATTCCCCTGCTTCATGCTTGTTTCATCCCCTGATAACCTTTTTTTTGACACAGCCCAGTGCCGCTCGGACACGGCACAACCGTGCTGACAGCAGCTTCTCCACTCCGACGTGTCCTGTCATCGCCAGTACGGAGTACAGAGTACTTATCTGCTGTGCTATCATCGGCCTGGCCTATTGATATCCGACGGCCGGGCGACCAATGTCGAGACGACCGCGGCACTGGGAGTTTCAGGATTAGTCAGCATTTCCACTGCGCCTCGTGGGACACTGTCACCTCGGACAGAAACAAAAGCCGGACTGCTACCTTGTGTCCGGTAACATGGACGGTCGGACATCCAACAAACCTGTTCGATAAGTTGTCGTGTACAACGGAAGATGCGTGCTGCTTGTCCTTATCTTTGTCGAATAGTTTACGGCCTCTTGTCTCACTTACACTTCCCTGCTCAGGTCACGTGCTGTTGTCTACGACGTACAAGGTACTACTACCTACGAGCACGCGTACTCGTTCGTGTCTAGGCCTAACCTTGTATCATAAGTTTGTGATTGTGCACGGACACTCTTCAGTGCTGATTCCAGACCAGGCTTGCCCGCAAACATAATCCTTTTCGTTTCTTTTTTCTCTTCTAGACTCATCCGCCGCAAGTGGGCAGGTCCTAATTCTGGCAACGTCTCGTCTTGGCGGACCGATACCACTCTGTTCCAACAGGGCGGAGCGTGTTATCGTCATGGGTTGGAAGCGGCTGCGTTGGGGTATTTGAAATCATCGATAACTGTTCTCGTTATGGTTGATGCCTCCTTGCAATTATGATTGTTCCACTCCCTACAAGTGACGCATCCGTTGACGATGTTCGTACGAGTAGAACTGTAACGGTCACGTGCTAGCTGTAACGGTCACGTGCAGGTCATAACAGTCACGTGCCAAGTATCCATACCGACTGCACTATATCCTACTCTCTGATGTTCAACCCAAACCACCTTGATGGCAGTCCGCTGCTCCCGAACCAGGTTTTACATCCTACGTCAGCCGCCATCTCGTGGTCTCACACAATTCGGGCGACTGATGGCTGCTTAGTGTTGGCCGTCCTCCTCTACGATTCTACGAGTTGCTCGCAGATGGTAAGCTCGGCTTGGATGTTGTCCCGCGTTGCCATGCTGCCATACCTTGTACTCGTAGAGCTCTGCGTTGGAGTTGTCCTGTTTGTCCGACGGCTTCAAGAAAGAGACGGCTGCTGTCTTTGGAGTGAGATATCCTGCATATCTGCCCAACGTGGCTGATGTCTCTCTTCTCTCTGAATGCCGTCCCGGTGTGCCCATGTACGAGCAAACCCGCGTTCTGTCCTGCCCTTTTTTTTTGCCTATCCGACACTGCATCCTGGCTGGTTAGCTACATATTCGTACTCGCAAGTCTTTTTCGATAGTCGCTCTCGCCTCCCTTGTCCAAGAGCTGCACATTTCAACGGTACGAGCGGAGCCCAACGCACACACACGAATACGTAAAGCGTTTAGCTCATTGTTGAGTGCAGGATCTTGCAGAACCGGCCCCAATGCAGAGGCGCTTCCGCACAACGGACAAATCAGAAGCCAACACTGATCGGCTCTGGTCCGTTTCTTGCTGACTTGGCACACCAATGCACGCTCGCTCCTACCCTCCCTTGCGGGATCACTGTGCCGGGGCAGGAGTTGGGTGCTGCTGCAACGGGGGAGGCAATGCTGTCTGTCGCCTCTTTCTTTTGTTTGTTGGTACTCGTACTGCCACACCCAGTCTCGCAATGCTGCAGGCAAAAAGCAAATGAAAAATGCTCGCACCACACCACTCGATGTTGCCGAAAACACATGTCACTGTCCACAAACATACGAGCATGTTTGCTCGCAAAGAGCAGTCCACCGTCGGGTTGTTCTTGCAACGCGAGGATTCCGTCATCTCGTCACCACCTCGCCCCCCCGCTTGTCTTTGCTTTCTAGGAGTAGACTTCTCTGGGGTGGTTACCACGAGTATGCTATCCCGCCTTTCCAGGTGTCTCTGCCGCACCCTCGCCCGCCAATGAAGTACTCGTAACGAACGGCACATCCCATATACTCCTAATCCTACGTAGCCACTGACTCTTATCCAGGTTACGTACGAGTATAAGGCACTGAAGTTATGGTGTCTATAAATTTACTCTATTTAAAAGTCCAGCTGTTTCTCGACTACCGACGGAAAACTCACTGCCCAGCACTCCTCCAATATGGCGGATGCGGCCTGGCATAACACCGTCGAACTAGAGCAATGCGAACCGAGCTACGTAACCATGCACGACAGTTGTGGCTCGCCGAACCCATTGTCAGACCAGCAATTATAGGCGAGACAAGCCTTCTAGCCTCTTGCCGGCTGTCTCCGCCCATCATCTTGCCGGTGTCACGCCTTTGGGGCGAGTGAGCGAGTATTCTGTACGAGTATACGAGTACGGACTCGTACTCCGTATGCAGGCGCTACCCCGTACAGGAAAACTCTAGAATGTAGTGGTCCCTTCCTACCCTGCCCTCCCTCCCTCCCTCCCCTCCTTGATTTTTTTTTTTTTTCAATTTATATTTGCTCAGCCTGAAGGCGGGGAAGGCCCCGTGCGCCATAGCTACTGGTCTTCCATGTCGTGCGATCGACAGCATACCCCATGTAGAGGACAGTCTTGTACGTGCACGGCCAGAAGCTTGGCATTAACAAGGTGCAGCTCTGTGCTCCTTAACTGCACGTTGACGATGTATTCGTAATAGTCTTGTCTGGACAAGATGCACATGCCTTATTCCGGCTCTTTCCTATCTTTTCCCGCCCCTCCCTCAGACTTAGTCGTAGAAAACAATAATATAAAGAAAAAGAAAGAAAGAAAGAAACATTCTGCCACCACACGGCTTCTTATATCCAAAATCCGACGGGACAGAAATCAGGCTTCCAGTGGTATAAGCCAATGGAGGTGCTGGCCAGGCTGCGGCCTGCTTCGGGCGCTGACTGTTTCTACGAGTACGCTGGTTTGCCTTCCCTGCCTACGACTGTACTCACTCGTACATTAGTCCCACTCCCCAGTGTCCTGCATGGCTGAGCTGATCTCTTGGGGGGGATATAAATACTAGCCGGGGTCCATGTGCGATCTGCTCGGCCTCTTGAGAAGAGAAAAGAAGAAAAAAAGGCTAAACTTTCCCATATCACCTGTCCTACCTAACCGACTTGCCCTCCTCCCCATCTTGCCATCCTTGCCGCGGTCATCTTGCACCAAAGGTTGCTTCATCGGTCTATATTTATTTACCCAACAATAGGGACGCAAAGCAGTCAGCAACTCTTCGTATCATCATACCAGAAGCATACCATCCCGACAACTCCTACCCTATATCACCGCCAGTTAATCACGCCGTCCTTCGAGGCCGATTTCCTGTACGAGTAACTCGTACACCACATACGAGTGGTACAGCTAGCACTTGGATTCCGTCATGGACTCCACCGATCTAGCATACGACATGCTAAGTGTATGACCTTCCATCCTAGCTTCCCGGGACCCTTCTTACCCCAGCCGGTTGCAAGCTTGGTCCTGCCTATGTATTGATTTTTTTTCCTTTTTTCTATTTTCTTTTTTCGTTCTTATTACACGTTACCCTTCTTTTATTCAAGTCAAGTCCGTTCTGCGAGTGCTCGGACATTATTGGTGTTGAACCCCCTCGTTGACGATTTGCTGCGGATCACCAGAGTAGCAAAAAACAAACTCGCTGTTGGCTTTTGACGAAAAGGCGGTATTACCTTTTGCGAATAAATCAACATGGGCCATCAGACCACCGACCATGAGTACAATGTGGCGATCATGAATATGGGGTGCAGCTGTTCTTTTCAGCTTCAGCCCTGCTTTCCTCGTGTCCCAGAGGTGGTCTGATCACTTTTACACTCCCTTTGCCCCCCCCTCTTTTTCGCCCGACTCTTGTCCAAGCGACCGTTCTGCGTCATAGTTAAGATGGAGCATCCGAACGTGGTCTGATAAGTTCCGCGGACTCTGGTTATTCTTTTCTTTTTTTTTCTTCTTTTTTTTTTCTCTTTGATGCCGTTGATCGTCAGCGAATTGTGCGCTGAGCTCTTGCGTTGTCGCCGATGATTTATAACTTGCGCCCACCCTCGATCGCATCTCTGTCGCAAGACTGTGGCTAACAAGGACTTGCACGCGCATCCCCCTGTATTAGGTTCACCAGCAAACATCGCCATCCCTCCTGTCGGCGACGTATCTCGACAGCACGCGGTGGTGTCCCCAGAGCAACGGCCTGACCAACACTACTACTCCGTTTTCCTTTGACGCGTACGAGTACTCGTATGCGCAGGACAAGCAGTGCTTCTTCGGCTACGACGTTGGCGATGGAATGACATGGAACAGTCATTACATGATTGATGAAGAAGAAGACAGCAACAAATGCGACAACTCTCCCGAGGACAGCATACCCACTCCGACGCTTGGCCATTCCCAAATCCTGACGCTCGCCACCGGCGCCATCCAGGACGCATCATACACCACCGCTCCGGTCGCACGCTCGCCGGCAGCAGCAGCAGCGACCACCACATCCAAATCGTCGTCGACCGCGTTCCAGCACGTCACGCCCGACCAGATCAGGCTCGTCAAGCGGTCACACTCCAGAAGAATGTCCAAAACATCATCAAAGGCCAGGGACAAGAAGAAGGCCGCAGCAGCCGCAGCAGCAGCAGCAGCAGCAGCAGCAGGCGCATCAACCAGACCCCGAAGTCCGTCGGAACGCGAAATGAGAGCGTTCTCGCCCGTGTCGAGCTCGAGCGGCAGCCGACGGACGCTGCGGACGGCGAACCGCAAAAAGGACGAGTTCTACGAGGAGGGCTCGCCCAGCATGTCGCCGCCCGTCAGCGAAGGCGTCGCCGCCGACACGCCCGAGCACTTTGAGCGCGTGGCTCGGGCCAAGCACAACGACGTCGAGCGCGAATACCGGAACCGTCTGAACCTCCAGTACCGGATGCTCATCGACACGCTCGACGAGTCGGCACCCCAGACGGATGGGCGCCGGGACAAGGATCTGAGCAAAGCCGAAGTGCTGGAGCTTGCGCGGCAGAGGATCCGCACACTCGGCGACGAGATTACCAAGTTCACGGACGAGAACAGACTCTTGCGGGAGCAGGTCGAGGCGCTGCACGCTGCCATCCAGCACTCTTGAGGGGGGGGGGGGGGGGGGGTCACGCGGCTCCCGCTGAGAGCTGTATGGCACCGACGTCGGAGATATGGAATGTGCAAAACTAATCCAGCAGCGAATGATGAACTCAACTCGTATCTTGCGGGATGGGGACTAGTATTATCACACATGCGTTGGCGAGGCGGTCTGCAATACGTTTTACTCGTACTTCTTTCTATCTTTTTTTCTTCTCCCTCCTTCTTCGTTCTTTCTTGTTGTTTACTCCCTTTTATTCTGTTTACTTCTTCTTTTTCCTTTCTACTTTTCTCTCCTCTTGCCTCTCTCCTTATTTTTTTTCTTTCTTGCTCTCTAATAAGTGTGCGAGAGTGGCCGTCGAGCTTGTATTCGAGCTGACGGCGAGCAAGAAAACGTATATGGCCGATGACTAAGAAATGCGAAAGCCTGGACTGTTCTATTCCACGTGTATATGTGAGTGGCTGTAACAAATCCATATTTTTTCTTCTTATCTTATGCCGATCCCAAAAATAGAACAACAAACACCGCGTCCGAGAGTGTGTGCGCGCATACACGTCTATCTACGAGTACGCAGTACGCAGTACGCACCTGCGAAACGTACTCCGTACGAAGCTCCTGTGGAGAATGAACTCTGACGAGGCCGAGGACTCGTACTCGTCGTCGTGGACACGACTGCCCATACGCGTCTCTAACAGAAATAAATTTCGATCCTCTCTGCAGAGACATGCCTTCTTGCATCGTGATCTAGGGACTTCTAGGAGGCACTTTTCATCACGATCCGAGCATGGGAGGAATGAGGGGATCCTCGAGGATCATCATGGGGGCACTCCAGGTCTTACAGCCGGCATGATGCAGTACGAGCACTTTTTTGTGCGAGCCTGGTGTAGCCGAACCGGTCTGTTTGGCATGCAATCACGGATGTGAAACGACGACAGGGAGGAGAGAACGGCGAGCATGCAAGTTCGGTGGCTGGTGATAATGCTGGATATACTCCGTAGAGGCGCGTCGTGCGTCGATGCACCGATGCACCGATGTACCCTGCCGCCGTTTCTTTTTTTTCTTTCTTTTTTACCGTACTTTGCACGGACGCTAGGAGGAACCGTTTCTGATAAGGACCGCCCTGCAGGTGAACAGCTGTCGCCCAACACCTGTCCAGACCGCATCGGCCTTTGTTCAGTCAGGCACGATGCGTGGGACTCGTCGGCCATCTAGAACGCTGGAAAAGTGGCTCTGCTGCATCCGACTCCCGGCTGCATGGTGCTCCTTCCGACAGGCGGGCACTAGCATGACGCAACGGGATTGGTTGCAGGCGTCAACGCGCATTAGGACGACCCGTCGATTGAAAAGGCGCGACAGGTCTTTGTTGTTGTTTCGTTGTTGTTTCGTTCCGTTGTTTGGCCTTTTTTTTTTTTTGTTCTCTGTGATTTTCTGATGCACGCCGAGTGGGCAAGTGGGCCCCCCTTTTACAAGTACTAAGAGATTTCACTACGGAGTACTCCGTACTCCCTCCCGTAGGAGTACTCCGTACTGCGTACTCGTACAACGTACTACGTAAAATACACGACGTCATTTCGTTTGGACGCCAAGGCTGGCTGTTTCCTTGCATAACATTACAGACTGAGACTCGAATACTGCCTGGTTTCACAGAACCCTGTTGCCATGTTGCAGTACAGTCTGTGGCATTTACGAGTAATATGACCTGTAGCCAGCCAATAGGCCCTGGGGGTTTGCGCGAGCGATACCCCGTCCGACGTTTGCTCTGCTGCCAAGCAAGGCAGGCGGCAGGAAGAGGAAGGAAGGAAGGAAAGGGAGCCCCTCACCACTGTTTGGGTCACTGAGTGGTGGTGACCCCCACTCGCAGCGCATCCACATTGCCAGGACGGTCGGGACCTTGGCCGGAGCTTTTGGGCACAGCATGGAATGATGCGACGAACGACAGCGACGGCCCAGAACACGTATTCGGAAATCCTCTACTCCGTACGAGTACGCCGTACCCGTACGGCATACTCGAACTCCGTTCGTTTTTCGTCCATGGGCTCCGGGCGGTCCGCTGGGCCTGTAGGAGTATGATCCGCGGCATCATTACCCAGTATTCTCGAGGCTGAGTACCAACTTCTGATTCCTGGCCATCGCACTTTCCTATCCCTGCATCTAAGGTAGCAAAAATAAAAAAATAAAGTATATTTACTCGCACATCTTTTTTGATCCATTAATGGGATTGCTCCATAGCTCTTTCCCGCGCGCCGCCCGTGACGTATCGTGCCGCCCAATGCCCCCCCCCTCGGCCGATTGAGATATGGTCAGACCCACAACAGAGCCTGGAAATCGTGATGCAGTGAGGACAGTGCCGGCAGGGGTATGGATGGACACAGATAACGGAATGCAGGTTGTGTAAGTAGGAAAAGAAAAAAAGAAAGAAAAGAAAAGAAAACCCCCGAGTGTAAGAGATAACACGAATGCTGTACGCATTACTTGTATCGTATACGGCACGGGAAGGCGCGGCCGACATGCTCAAGGTGCGGGCAAGACAAAACAGGATCAGCAGCACAGCGACTTTTTCGTCTTGTTCGCTTGTATGCTTCAAAACCTGGAAAGAGCGCAGAGCTCTCCTTCCCGATGTTGGCTTTGTCAACCATTCCACACGGCGGCTCCTTCCGTTTCCATGTCCATGCTGTGCAGTTGAAAAGGGGATGTTGCCTCCTGTCTGAAAATTTTCGCTCTTCCCGTTACGAGTACTCCTTCTTCTTCCACATGCTCCTTCCTTATCCTTTCGACCTGGGATCCATAAGATATTTAACTGGTTGGGCATCCGTATCAAACACCCCTTGACCGTTTTTTTTTCAGGCTCTTCTTATATACGAGTAGAAAAAAAAAGAAAAACGAAGGAAGGAAACGAAAGATTGCGCCCTACAACCCTCGCCTCTCAATCACTTTTTCGTCTTCTCCCTTTGTTAGCCCAAGCACAAAAAGCCCTTTTACGAGTACACCATTTGCTGTTTGCCCCCCCTGTGCGGCAAATCGGTCCTTCCTTGCGGGCCAGCATAACTAGCGAGAAATCCGCCGTCCGCCGCCGTCTCGAGGAAGGTGCAAGTGGGAACCAGATCGACAAAGGAGGTGGCCAGCCTTGGAGCTACTCTGTACCTGCCACTCGTGCTTGTTCTTACTTCCTGTCACATCTCGTCATTTTTTTTCCTTCCTTTGGTCTCTCGACCTCTTCCTACAGCCATATCTCCTCGTCCCCGTCACTCATACACTCGTTTATTGTCGGGCGTTTTGCTTGCCAGACATCAAATTCTCGCCATTACGGCCGTCCAGACCATTCTTATCCCTCTCTTTTTTTGTCCCTCTGTCGTGTTGGTTGCGGCTGTCTGGTGTCGTTGACATCCGTTGGCATTGGCCCGTTTGGCTGCACCAACCGACCCCGACGACCTGTCATCTCCAATTCTGAAGGACCAACGAGCATCGAGAACAGCCTAGGCGCACGTCCAATAACACTTTCGCTCCGCCAATAGCCGTCCGTCGTTTGTTCGCTCTGGCTGTTGTTCAAAGCGCCCTTCGGGGACGCACGATCACCACTCGCCATGGCGACCCCCAACGAGACAAACGTCAATCCCATGGATAATGCTCCTCCGCTTCAGCCAAACCAGCCAAACCAACCAAGTCCGCCAAACCAACCAAGTCCGCCGAACCAACCAAGTCCGCCAAACCAGCCCAGTCCGCGAATTCAGCCAATTCAGCCAAAACACAAGGAAAAGAAGCGTGTTGGCTTCTCCGAGGGCAATGGCACGCCGCTGCGGATATTGTCCCGTCCCGGCTCGTCTGGCGCCGGCACGGCCCTGCGCAGCGACTCGCCTGCTTTTGTTGACCAGGCGGCGGCGCACGACCAGGCGGCGCATGACGGTGTTGATCACGACGAACTGACTCGGGCTTTGTCAAAGATCTTGATGGATGACAAGCAACAGCCTCTGCCCTCGCCTGGAGAAGCACCTGGGACGGCACAAGTGGCTGGCCCGTCCTCAAGCATCCGTCCGCCCGTGGTCACCGAACCTGCGCCGCTGTATTTCCCACCTGCTCGCCAGCAGCAGCAAGAAAAGTCAGAAAAGGCCGCCAGGGACCGTGCCGACCGCTTGGCGCAGAGCGTCGAGTGGGACTACTCGAACCCGACATCGAGAGCCCACTCGATGGACGGCGACTCCGACGACACAATTGGCAACGATGGAATCCTCTCCGCCTTCCGTCGCCGGCGCCATGCTAGTATCACAAACGCAAACAATGGCGAAAACGGCCCCGGAAACGGCGCGGAAGACGACGAAGATCATTTCTCGCAGCCCGATCCCCATACAACCGCTCTCCAGCTTGTCCAGTCCCATGCTCGGGGCGGTTTTTCTCGTTCGACGTTCCTGTCGCCGGAGATGGCACGCGAGCGAGACAATCCGCTCCAGTATGACGCCTCCCTCGCTACGGGCCGGTCGGGCTTTTCGACACCGACCCCGTACGACAATGAGGTGCCGGACTACGTCCCGCCACCCAGCAAATACAACGGTGGTGTTCTGTCGTCGCTGCTGCGTCTCTATAACAACCCAGCCGCGTCTGGCAGTAACAGTGTCGCCAATTCGGAGCAGAGCACGCCCACTGGAACCCCAGGCCACTCCCGCCCTCCTTCCCCTGGTCCCGGTGATGGCACCGAGACGCCCCGAAAGCGCAGCAGCTTCTTTGCCAAGAAGACCAGCAAAGATCATCAGGACGGGACGCCCGCCACCAAGGGCAAGGGCCAGCCGTGGAATGTGTTCCATCCCAACCACAAGCACTCTACCTCGACTACCAGTCTGTCCGCTGGTCTCCTCGGAACGTCGTCCATTTTTGCGTCTACGGGCTCGGCAGACATCACACAGGCAGTGACGGAGCGGGTGAAGCGCGAACGGCCAACATTGAAGCGCAGCCAGAACTCGGGCAGCAGCATCTTTGGTGTCGGCTCGCCCAAGTTCAGAGACAAGGACAAGGAGAAGAAGTCGAGCTCGGGCATGAAGCGGAGACGGCGCGAAGAGGAGCAGATGCGCATCACCAAACACATTGCGCAGGTGCTGAGCCGCCATCGCTACATCACGATCCTCTGCCGTGCTCTGATGATGTACGGTGCCCCAACCCATCGACTCGAAGACTACCTCAAGATGTCTGCGCGTGTGCTCGAAATCGAGGCACAGTTTCTCTTCATTCCGGGCTGCATGCTGGTCAGTTTCGACGACAGCAGCACCCACACGGCGGAAGTCAAGCTTGTGCGTGCGCCACAGGGCGTGGACCTGGGCAAACTCGGCGATGTGCATGCCATCTACAAGGAGGTCATCCACGATCTCATCAGTGTGGACGATGCCATCCAGCAGCTCAACGACATCATGAAGAAGAAGATTCGGTTCAACAACTGGATCCGCATCCCCGTCTACGGCCTTGCGTCGGTGTGTGTGGCGCCGTTTGCGTTTGGTGGACGGTTTATCGATCTCCCGATCGCCTTCATCCTCGGGTGCATTGTGGGCGTGATGGCGCTTGTTGCCGCACCCACCAACACAATGTACTCGAATGTCTTTGAGATCTCGGCCGCCGTCATCACGTCGTTCCTTGCCCGTGCGGCTGGGTCGATCAATGGCGGCAAGACCTTTTGTTTCTCAGCCTTGGCGCAATCGTCCATTGCGCTGATTCTGCCCGGATACATGGTGCTCTGCAGCAGTCTTGAACTGCAGAGTCAGAACATTGTGGCGGGCTCGGTGCGGATGGTGTACGCGATGATCTACACACTGTTTCTGGGCTACGGCATCACCATTGGTACGGCCGTGTACGGTGCCATTGACCACGATGCAGTCAGCAGCACCACGTGTGAAAACTCGCTGAGCCGGCCGTGGTACTTTTTGTTTGTGCCGCTGTTTACGCTCTGCCTGTGCATCATCAACCAGGCCAAGATCCGGCAGATGCCCATCATGCTGGCCATCTCGGTAGGCGGGTTCGCCGTCAACACGTATGCGTCGAGCTACTTTAGCAGCAACGCGCAGATCCCCAACACGCTGGGCGCGCTCACGATTGGTGTCATGGCCAACCTGTATGCTCGTACGCTACCCTTCTTCGACCGGCATTTCCGCGCCATCTGGACCAAGCACCTGGAGCGGCGGTTTGGCTTCTTGACACGGGACCGCAGTGGCAAGCAGAAATGGAGCTTTGTGCACAGCACAGCACCCGCCAGTGTGCCAACGTCGCCGGCTTTGAACAAAGAAGGCAACGACTATTTCGATCTGCCCACGTACCGCAACAACAACCCCGAGGCTCGCGCGGAAGAAGGAAACAACATCTCGCAGGAGCGGCAGCAGGCGGCCGCGGCGGCGGCCGAGAAGAAGGCGCCAGGGAGCAGCGAGGTTATCGGCTATGGTCTCGCGGCGGCGGCCATGCTGCCGGCCATTTTTGTGCAGGTGCCGTCGGGCCTGGCTGTCAACGGCTCGCTGCTGTCTGGAATCAATGCGGCCGACGAGCTGACGGGCAACTCGACGAGCAGCACCAGTGCCAGCAGCCTCACGTCCAGCACCAGCAGTGTCAACAACGTTGCCTTTGCGGTTCTTCTGAGTGTGGTGCAGATCGCTATTGGCATCACGGTGGGCCTGTTTTTCAGTGCACTGATTGTGTACCCTCTCGGCAAGCGGCGGAGTGCGTTGTTCAGTTTCTAGTCTTTGCATCATTTTTTGATTTTTGTTATTTGATTGTTTCTGCATGCGTGGCGTTTCGGATATAGGCATCGACAGCATAGCGGAGGAGCATATTGGGGAAATAAAAGCATACATGCGTTTCGATTGGCAGATGATTGCTATTTGCGTAGACATAGGATCGCGAGCGGCGAATTAAAAGCGGCTGGCGATGATATAGGTGCTTTTTTATTCTCCAATAGGAGCAATGCGTTGTTTACTATATTTATTTTTGCATGTGATAATTATCTGGACGCGAATATATTTATAATATCTGCAAATAATTTATCAGCCTATTAAACTAAATACGGAGTAGAGCAGCCAATATCACCCTGGCTGAATAGACTACGAGTATTGGGACCTGTTATCTTCTTCACCTTTCTTATTCTGCCTTTCTGTCGTTTTCATCAGCTTCCCAACAGTGTACTGCGAGTACGTAGCTTGAGCCTCTTGGATGCCACTTCCAATTTATCCTCTTTATGCCTGCTAGGCATTCTCTACTCGTACTCACAGCAGCAACAGGATCCTACTGATCAGCGTTTATTTCTACATTTTATATTATTTTTTCCATTTATGTTCACCCCATCGTAGGCTAACGAATACGTGATCAACCCTCGTTAACTCTAGTGTCATGTCTGTTTGGTTTCAACGGTTCCAGAGGTGGCGTTGTGTTGTGTGAGCGGCGAGAGAGATACGATGTATCACATGGAGTGGTGTGTGGCTGCTTATCCATTAAAAAAAGCAAAGGAGGGAGGAGGGAGGAGGGAGGCTCCGTTTCGTGCTGGTCGGAAGGAAACACGCGCCCGCCGTCGTGTGCTGCGCCTTTTTGGAATCCTTTTTCGTTCGGCGCCGCTGTGTATCCTAGTAAGCCACTCAGCTTCTATTTATTTACTCCGTAAAAAATTTCCAGGGACGCCTACATGGCCAGGCTGTCTTTTGGGAAGGACGCTTCCGAGGAGATGCTGAGTCTCTCGGGGACTCGGACCAGATAATGGAGGAGAGGTTTGCACAGGCTGTGCTGCAGTTCGAATCCCGAAGACCTTCTGTTGGATCCCGGCGACCGGCGAGGAGGGGGGGGAAGGGTACCCTGGGCTGATGTTGCATCTTTTCTCTCTGTTGGTCATGCATAATATCAGTCTCGTATCTGCTGGAAAAGAACATCCTTGCTACCTGGGCGGGATATGAAGCAATAGTTTACTTGGAAAAAGAAAAGAAAAGAAAAACGGTCCCCTGCGCGAGACACACAGACGTGGACATACCATACGGAGTACGGGTACTCGTACCAGTCTGTACGGAGTACTCGTACTTGCACGGAGTACGAGTACGCTACAAGACGTACCGTCATAAATACTCGTACAAAAGTACCCCCGAAAGCCTTTCCACTCCACCCGGCTGGCCTGATTGAGCCATGCAGCGGAGCAAGCGGCGTGCTTCCGGTGCGCTGCTACCTCTGTGCATCTTGTGTGTGTGTGTGTGTGTGTGTGTGTGTGTGTACGAGTATGTGGCTTGCAGCGTACTTTTTTTTTTTCAGTTTTCCATTACCGATGCCCTTTGCACAACCGGTGAGAGCCACATATTTCCACTCAAAAAGACTAGGGTGGGAAGGCCGCAGATATAACCGAATCGATATAGACCGGGGGGGGGGAGGAGAAAAAGGGAACATCAGGGAAGGGATCAATCGCTACGAGTACTCGTAACCTACTCCGTACCGGCCCGTCGCTACGTCGTACGCCTGTCAAAACCCTGCCAGAGGGGGGGAGACGGGCCTTTTGGCCGCACGGAGTCCGCTGTATGACGGGTACGAGTAACAGCCATACGGCGTAGGTCGTATGGGGATCCAATGGCCCGAGGCACACACGCATCTTTCTTTTTTCTTATTTTCTTTTCTTTCTTTTCTTTTCATTCTCCCCCTCTCCCCTGTACTCTCCTCCGTACGTATGCTGCACCGCGCAGGTGAGACATGCCTGTGATATTGGCGGAACGCCACATCCGTGCCACGAGACAGTCAAGGCCTTACTTTACCGGGGGAGCGAATAAAAGCCCTGCTGCCTACAAAAGTACAAAGTACAGCGTACAGCCGTCGTACGAGCAGACCGTCTTGAGCAAAAGAATCAAAAAAGTACGCCGACTGCGGAGACCCGTCTTGGGGGGCAGGGGGGGACACAACTCGGCATCATACCTCGTTTATTTATCCTTCGCAAAAAGCCTACGACGTACGGAGTATTATTTCTCTTGACCTATCTCCTACGCTCCCAAGCGAGAGAGACCACACACACCCGGTCGCTGTACGGAGTACGAGTACTCATAAACTACTCCGTAAGAAAAACCCGGTGCTACGTAAGCGAAAAGGTCTAGAGCCAATAATCCTTGACGGAGGCGCGTTGCTCTCGCGCGGTGAGACCGGCGGCGACAGCAAATAAGGGACACCACACTCTCCCCCCTCCTACCCTGGCCTCTTTGCTCCCTGCTTACAGCTAGACCGGTTGACCATTTTCTACTTTTTTATTGCTTTCTACTTCCACTTCCACCCTTCTACTTCTACTTCCACTTGCACTTTCTACGGCTCTTCTCTCCTTCTACTTTCTGCTGCTCCTCCTCCTCTCTTCCTTCCCGTTTCTCGACTACGACGTACGAGTATCCGTACTCCGTACGAGTATCCGTACTCCGTACGAGTAGAACGTTTTATTTCTATTTTGCAGCACCTCCTACGGAGTACTGCTCCGTAGCTTCGCCCCGCTTGCGGCATCATTGTTGTTTACTTTTCTTGCTCTCCTCGCTTCCATTCTTACTACCTCGCCAACCACTCCGGGGAGTACGACATTCCAAAAGACCCCATTCCAACTTAAAATTTCTTTGATATTTTCCTCTTTTTTTTCTTTCTAAAACGGTCATCAAAAATGGATGGCCGTTTGCTCCTCCTCTACAACAACGCTCACTCCTAGCTGGCCCACCCTCCACGTGGGACAAGGAGGCATCGCCGCCCACCCGCTTTACCCGCTTGCCGTCCGCCGCCTTAGAAGAAGAAGAAGAAAGAGAGACATCAGTCAAAACCCCAAACCCAAAAAGCTGTTATTCTTATTCGGTATCATCACGAGTCTTAAAACGAGTACACGCCTATCCAAATGCCCGCTTCGTCTCTCTGCGCCGTAATAGCCCTCTACTCTCCGACACGCCCTCCCATACCCGCCAGGACGACGACGACGACGGCGACGCGCTGCATGTCCGGCAAGCTCAATCTCAACCTCATCATCAGCACCATCATCATCGTTTCCGACCAACTCCGATCTGGCATGACGCGACACCGGCTGCCATCATGACCACGCCCGACCAGGGCACACCTGTGGGCCAGCACAATGTAGCAGAAGATGCGGATGCGCGCAGCGCGCCAAGCGCCCAGCCGGCTGCTGCTAGCTTTCACTACGACAGCACGAGTGTCGCCGGCGCTCCCTTGTCCGGACAACAGCTTTATGGCCCCGTGTACGGAGGCGGCGTCGGCGGCAGCAGCAGCAGCAGCAGCAGCTTCAACCACCTCCACCACCTCCACCAACCAGCACCGGCTGACGCACGCATGCCGCCACACCTCGTCTACTCGCCCATGGCCGGCTACCCGGTCCATCAGAGCACCACCGCCTGGATGCCAACGTCACAGGACATGCGCCTCAACATGCCACAGTCGCAGCAGCCGCAGCAACCACAGCAGCAACCACAACAGCAGCAGCACCGCCCTGACCACGCCAACTGGTTCACGCCCTTTACACCCCATATGCCAATACCAGCTGCCGCCAGTGCAATGGAGATGGCTTCGCACAGCTTTGGTCCACAGTCGGCATCTGCCGCCGCGCCCCCGAGCACAGACTATCCGTTTGCGCACGAGCCACTCTTCCAGCCCAGTAGTGCCTCGGCCTTGCAACTCGCTCAAGCTCAGGCCCAAGCTCAGGCCCAAGCTCAGGCCCAAGCTCAAGCTCAAGCTCAAGCCGAGCACCACATGATGGCAATGCCCGTGGCCATCAACGCGCAGCACCCTTCGCCGCCCGTCATGATGCCACCACAGCCCGGCATCGCCGCCTGGACACCCGCCCACGGCCAGGCGTTTCCCTATGCGCCATTTGGCTATGAACCTGTCTGGAACTTGGGGATGTACTACATGCCTGCCATGAGCAGCGTGCCAGGCGTCTTCAACGGGCCCTTTCGCGGACCAGCCCAACAGCCAATGTACCTCACCACCACTATGATGGCCTCGAACAGTGCCAGCAACCTCGGATATCATAATATAGTGCAACAGCAGCAGCAGCAGCAGCAGCAGCAGCAGCAGCAACCACAACAACCTTTCCCCGACACACCATCGTCGTTTGCCTCTGAAGACGATACCAATGAAGCCAGACGCAAATTTTCTCGCACTGGAAGTGCCGAGCAGTCACAAAGACAAAGCTCCGCCTATGTGTATAGCCAAAGCTTTACATCTGCTGCTGTCGGTCTCTACCAACAGCAGACGGTGCACAGTGCTCCAACATTGGATGCTGCCGGGCCGTCCAGTCAACGATCAAACGACCAGTCCGTCGAAGAACCTATTAGGCCGTCTTCCACACGGTCTGCACAGGAGACTCAGAACGCTATTGAGCTACCTGCCACACCGCATGCCCCCATATCGGCGACAGCTCATTCCGGGCATGAATCTGCTGCGTCATTGACTGTTGAAGAAGACGGTCCCAGTCGAGAGACTGGGGGCATTAATGAGTCGACGACAGCCAGCTCCCCGCGGAAACGGAAGCAGTCAGAGGTCAGCAAAGAGGACAGACCTTTTCCGACGCCGACTTCAACTCTCCAAATGGTTCCGGAAGCCGATGCAGATGACAGCAGCATTGTCCGCACAGAAACGTCAGAGGCTCTGGAGCCGAAACCAGAGGCCCCTCCCAAAGAAAAGGCGACACCGACACCAAGCCAGGCATCCTCCACCGTTCCACCCACGGCAGGAAAGCAAGAGACGGTCTTTGTGCACATGGACGCGGCCGAGATCCTGCAGTTTTCCCACCACATGCTTGGCGACGAACAAGAGCCCAACTCGGTGCCCCATACGCCTGTCAAGTTCAGGCCGGCGGGCACGGCGCCCATCAAAGTGCGCAAGTGGTCGACCATCGTTCATCCGCCCCCGCCCGAGTCTGGCTATGGCTCCATGCCCAAAGAAGTCGACTTTGACCACAGCGCGTCCAACGTCTTCTTGCAGCACCCCGTGCCCTCTGTGGCACCCTCTCTGGTGTCGACAAAGTTCATGGCGGCCCCCTCTGCCTCTGCGTCTTCTGCCAAGGGCAAAGCCAAACAGGGCGCCACAGACAGCACCTCTCCGTCTGGCAAGACCAAGCAGATGCGCACTCTCAACTGGAGGCCGTCCGATGACCGTATATCCACGGCATCTAATATTGCGCAGCCACCAAAGCAAACAGCAAAGACTGCACGATCAGAAGAGAAGAAGAAGACGGCGCTGCCGCCGCCTGTCGATTTGACAAACAAGCCAGACGAGCAGCAGCAGCAGCCAGACCACGCTCTAGAGGAGCCGCTTCCGGTCAGCTCAGCTCTGGCCCTGGCCCAGGCCCAAATGGCAAAGACGAGACCCGCGTCTGGGATGGTTCCTAGGGTGGCGCGCACAAAGCACCAGCGCAGGAGAACCGACGACTCTGGCTCCAAACCTGCCTTGCCAACTAAGAAGAAGGAGGCAGTCGGCGATGCTCCTCCGGGAGAATCACGATTAACGACGAAAGCGAACCCCGATGTTATGGAATAGACTTGGACTTCAGCCGTCCTACACAGCAACACGCACATTGCATATATACCCTAGCTGATTAGTAAATATATTTCTGTTATTATGATGATACTCTTATCTGAATTGATTCCCTTCCCCAACGCTGCACATTGAGCATCACGATACCGTGGATTGCGCAATGGCCTCGGCGTCTGTGGACCGCCGTAAAACATCCACCCCATCAAAGTGGTTGCGCGTTGCCTGCAGCCTCTTTGCCTCTGGCTGAAACTTAGATGTCGGAGTGCGGTTGTCAAAGAGCGTGTCCATCGTGATTTGGTCAATGCCCTCCGTCTCGGGCAAGCGGAAGATTGACCACACAATCCAGATGGCAACAAAACCTGCGGCCGGAAATGCTGTAAAGCCCTGAAGGTTGCCCTTGTCTTGACCGAGCATGTACGGTCCAGCAGCGGCCTGGATCAGACTGAACATGTCGTTGGCCATCCGAGAGACTGCGAGTGTCTTTGTACGGAGGACCGGCGAGCTCACGTCGCAGACAATCGTGTTGGTAGAGGGCCCAATGGTTGCACCTGCAGCTGTGTTAGTATAGCATCTGACAGGAGACGGATGTACTCCGTACGGGGATTGACTTGCCGTAGATGAACGCCCACCCAAACAGGAGAATAGCTTGCGCCCAGGAGCCTCTCTGGTGGTCGATCGCACTCAATCGCTTCAGAGCCTCGATCAAGCCAATGGAAGCCAGAACTGGCCAGATCATTGCTAGGCCGGCGATGTATATTCTGCGCGTTGAGACGCGTGTGTGGATGGCAAAGTAGCAGATGCTTCCCGCCAGGAGAACCAAGGCGTTGACTGGAAGAAAGAGACATGTTAGTGCGTCGTTGCCAAAGGACACGATATGGTGGATAACTTACAAAAAGCCATCTTGATGGAATCGGTGCTCTTGAGACCAGCCAGGCGGATAAAATTGACAATCTGGCTGGCAATGGCAAAGCCCACAATAACTTGGCTGACAGTAGTCATGAGGGAGATCTCTGTTCGGCGAAGGTTGGTGCCATGGAAGCATTCCCGGTACGAGGCTGCGGCAGTGCTTGTTTGTTCTTCGACTTCGACTGCCTCTTGAATTTCCAGCAGGCGCATCACTGCCGTATCATGTTCTCCCATCTTGATCTCCTGCATGAACGAAGAGGTAGGTGAAGGGGAGGATGTCAGCTTCAGGAGTGCAGAGTATGCGGCTGGAATGTTTCCTTCGCGGACCAGCGACCACGGCGACGACGGTGCCAGCCAGCACAGGAAAGCGACCGGCAAGGGGATGATCCACTGCATCGCGATTGGAATACGGTAGGCACGGGCATCCTCGATGCCAACCATGAGCCATAGGATGGAGTATGAACACAGCTGGCCAATGACCCAGCAGCAGCTGATGAAGCCGGTGAGGATGTTGCTGATTCTTGGCGGGCAGGCGTCGGCGATGTAGCTGCTGGAGAGTGTGGCAAAGCCACCCGAAGAAAGACACTGTAGTAGAGTACCGACAACGATCCACGGCATGGACGGGGCCCAAAAGTTGATGAAGCTGAACAACAAGAACGAAAGCAACGATGCCGCCATGAGCAGCCGGACTGAGAACATGGACGACAGCTAGCCGATCGTCATGCCGCCAACCATGGAGCTTCCGACGGAGCACATCTGGATACCGAGCATCCACGCGGCGCCAAAGTCGTCATCCTCGCTGGAGTACCGGAGCTGGAACTGGGGCTGGGCCAGTAACGAGACGAGCAAGCACTGCGAGAAGCCGACCAGGACAACAGGCATAGCCATCAAGAGAGACCAGAGGATGGCTTTGTAGTAGAGGCGTACGATCCCCAAGCGATGGGTTAGCGCACGGAGATGGAGGTAAGGAAATCTCGGCTTGCTTGTGTCCATGATCTCGTCTTTTTTGGCAACGGTGCGCTCGAGGTGCAGTGCCTGCTCGGCCTCATCTGCAAGCGTCGAACCTACACTGGACCAGGTGTTGGCGGTTGAGCACTGGCCTGAGGAGGATGCATAGCTGCAGATTCTTGTGGGGACCATGCCGGGATCTTCTCTCTCGTTCGCCAAGATTGGTGGCTCGTCTTTGCCAGCAGACACCAGGTTGGGTGTATCATGGCTGCCGTCAAAGTTGTTTCCATGCGGCCCCAAGTATTCGATGCAGATCTCATCCTAGTTCACGGCATTGTCGCGCGTGGGTGGCAGACGGGCCCTGCTCATGATGCCCGTGGCCGGCGGAGGGTGGTTTGCGTTGGCAGAGGCCATTGTGTGGTCCTTGTAGGTAGGAGGTGTCCGGCTCTGCTGTCAGTCATTGTCGACCCTTTGAGATTTCAAGATTAGTTCAAGCTGCCATACTCACTAACGAGTGTAGAAGAGGCGTCGATGGAGTCTAGGTATGCAGATGCTGTAGGGGATGGGAAAATGGGCGTCTAGAGATGGGATGGGTGAGGGTCGTGACGCGTCGTGCTGATCTCTGCGGGCATGGAGTGCTCTAAACAGTCCAGATGAAGCCGATCAGCGTAAAGCGTAAACTAGCTAAGGGATGGGTATGAATGGTAACATGTAAGCGCGCAGCCGGTCTCGACAGGATGATGCGGCCAAAAAAGAATTTGAGGGATAAAGAGTACGTAGAAGTCAGCGTGGGCGGCGATGCAGGAGGAGGGAGTCCTGACACTTGTTTACATGGCGTTTCTACGGTGCTTCATCTGGAAGGATCGACCGCCTACACCTGCCACATGACAAAAAGTGTATGTACTCCGTATATAGCAGGAGCCAAATTAATATCAGAAGGAGCTTTCGGCTATATCACGTGGAAGGAACATCCGCTTACGAGCTCATGAATAATAATAATAATAATATTACAGTTGATGCTTCGCGAGAATATAGGAGCATAGCGATGTTGGTATGTGGTGCTACCTAAAAAACGTGGCTCACGTATGACAAGAATGCTGCCTGTGTTACCTGAGACTTGTGTAACGTGATGCGGAGACGGCGGTTATTGCCGCGTGTTGATTTGATCGCGGTGAATATGTGTACAAAGGATTGAGAAGCAGAAGAAAAAGAAAAAGCAAGTAAACCCATCTCCATCAATGTGAAACCATACATCTTGATCGACAAACACAGTGCTGTGCGAGAGTTGGTTTCTGCGCGTCGATCTTGTCAATGCGTAACATGGCCCCAGAGCCGAGCGGGCCGTTGGCACTGGCATCCGAGCTCAACGGTTTGACTTTTTTTTTTACTTCGATATACGACGTACTAGATGACGGGCCGGACGGCTAGTTGTCGTCCAAAGACCAAAGACCCTATCTAGTTGCAAATCGTATCCGGAACCTTAACAATGCACCAAGCGTGGGCATCATTCATGCTGCTCCTCACATCGGCAGCAGCATGCACGAGGGTGGTTGGTCCGAACAGCCCATGCAACACCCAGACACGACCAGGGACTACCAAATTCTACCGCCCGGACGCCGTCCGCGGCTGGCACCCTCGCAAGATCAGGCACGACGAGTTCTGCCTGGTCAAGGCCCTGCAGCCTGGCCGCCTACACGTTGTCAAGCATACCGACTTTGAGCTGCCTGTTGTGGTCAAGATGGCGATGGATGCCGACGCTGACGCTGACGCAGGCGCAGACGCAGGCGCTGACGCGAAAAAGGACATGGACCACGAGGTGTCCATATATCACGCCCTGGATGGAACGGGCATCACGCCTGCGTTCCTCGGGCATGTCACTGGCCACAGCGGGCAGGCAATTGGCTTTATCATGGAGTACATTGACCCGTCGGCGGTGGCGAGGACCAGGGAGAGGGAGAGCGGCAAAGGCTGTGTGCAGGCTCTCGCCTCTCTGCACCAGCACGGCATCTCCCACGGCGATGCGCACGATGGGAACTGCCTGCTGCGGCCAGACGGGACTGCTGTCCTGGTCGACTTTGAGCTATCTCGGTTTCTGCCGGACGGAGACACGGCGGAGCGGGAGCGGGACATGAGCATTATGCAACGATGTATCCAGGCGATAGGTTGATAAACTTGGTGTTTACGCGTTTGGACGGCAATTGAGAAATAAACAAACTGCTTTCATATTCTTCTCAACGAAACACTCCGCCGCGGCAGTTGCATCGGAAAACAAGCCGGCCGGGCAGCCATGCTGAAACAGGACGGCCTGAAACGGTGTCCATCTGTATCGTATCGCCTCTGCGGAGTATGCAAACAAGGTATGTATCGACATGGAGAAGGGTTGAGAAGAGACGATCCATCAGATGGTTCTTCCCTGTCTGTGGGCGTGTTCGTACGGTGTACGCCGGCACTTTTGACGGCCGACGACGCATTGACACGTCGAGTCATGGCATCCCGACGTTTTGCACGGAATACGGAGTATGCTCACGCCGATCGGAATGCAGACTGACGGCCCCTTGACTCTGGCACGGCAATGAGAACAGTCGATTGCGGAGTCTTTCTGGTCTTGTGAAGAATATAAAGAGAGGACTGTTCTGCTGTCCCCGTTGTTGATTCTGCTCGATATCCTCTCATTCAATCTTTGTCCTACATCTTCATCGCATATTCACTTCTTCTGTCTGTGACAGCTTCGACCTGGTGTCGTTTTATTTTTTACTATTTTCTTGCTTTCATTTTAACTTTTTTTTTTTTGTATTCATTCTTTTTTCCTATTCTTTTTTATACCCTTTGCAATTTTCCATCATCTCCAACCGCCAAAATGGTTCGCATTTCTTTCGCTACCGCTCTGACTTGTACGTATACCCTCTCCTCTTTTCCCAGGCACAGACTGACAAAATAGTTGCCGCCGCCGCTTGGGCACTGGCTCCCAACAACGCTGGCGCCAGGGACGTGGGCAACGGCCAGGGCCAGCAGTTTACGACGGGTGGGTGTGTCGACGACTCGGACTGCCGCAGCGCCTGCTGTGCCGAGATCTCGACCAGCGGCCTGGGCATCTGCTCGGCCGTCGGAGCGCAGCTGCAGAACGGCAAGCTGGGCTGTGGCTTCTCGGACCCCAATGCTGCTGTACGTATCTTGCCCTCCAGAAAGTCTATGCAAGTCAATAATATAAGATAAGGCAATGCTAACAGTATGATAGGCAACGATTGCGGCCGCCGAGGCCCAGGTCGCCAAGCAGGGCTTCTAAGGTGGTCAGGCTAGTGCTTCCAGTGCTTCTCGCCGCGACTTTTCATGACCCGAATTAAGAAAAAAAAAGGAGATATGAAAGCAGGGTATGCCATGTTATGAATTATGAAACGACCCTGCATAGATAGAGAACGCAATCTGATAAGCATTACTCCGTAAAGCCGGACATCCGTGATAACAGTTGACGATAAGGCAAAGCTCCAAGCTGTCGCCGACGTGATGCTCATACACAGTCAAGAAAATATACAAAAAAAGTAAAATAAAAAGAATAGTAAACACAATTGTCTGCCCAAGTGAGATCACGCAGAATCACCCGCATATCAACCGTTGTCGGTCCGCCTCAGCACGCCATCCGCCACAGCTATGAGGCAGAGCGGGGCGTTGCACCGAGCCCCAACGGCTTAGAAATCGGGGGTCCAACGGGCTGATCCGCCTTATCTGTCAACCGCAACCGCAACCGCATTGCATCGACTGCATTGCATCAACCACATCGTACCGCACCACCCAGACCTTCTAGTAGAACTCTGGTCGGCGGGATCAGCTTTCCATTACTCATCATGGCCATTGACGAAGAGAGACAGACGCCCGCAAGCGAGCACACGCCTCTGCTGGGCGAGTCGAGCACGGGCGCGGCCGCGATAAGAGACGTGCCCGACGGTGACGACGGCACTGCTGCGCCAAAGCCAGACGGCCCTGCGCCCGTCGTCCCCAAGACGGCGAGCTGGTATGCGTGGCGGGCCGCCTGGACCCTGCTGGGGACGGGCATTCTGTTTGTCTTTATCAAAGGCTGGGTCGATGCCGGCGGCGACGTTGGTGTAAGCGTCCTCTGTGGTTTGTGCTTTATGGTATCGAGAGGGCTCCTTCCTGACGATGATAGTTCAACTTTAAAGATGCGCTGAAGCGCGCGCTGGGCAGCGGCGTGAGCGGTGCCGCCGCCATGGTGCTGCAGGTGCTTCTTCTCATGGTAAGATTGAGTCCATGACTACTAGACCAACAACGATATATTACCGACCAATAACTCACAGAACAGCCCCTTCGCACCATTATGAACTACCAGTACCGCTTCGGCCACACTTTCACCGACGCCACCAAGATCCTCTACGGCGAGGGCGGCCTCGGCCGGTACTACGACGGCCTCAGCGCCGCGCTGGTGCAGGGCCCCGTGTCGCGGTTCGGCGACACGGCGGCCAACGCCGGCATCCTGGCGCTGCTGCACAGCAACGCGTACCTCCGGACGCTGCCGTCGCCGGTCAAGACGGTGTTTGTGTCGCTGTGCGCGGCGTTGTTCCGCATGCTGCTGACGCCCATCGACACGGTCAAGACGACGCTGCAGGCGCAGGGCGCGCGCGGCACGGCGCTGCTGCGGCAGCGCGTCAAGACCAACGGGCTCGGCAGCCTCTGGTGGGGCGCGCTGGCGACGGCGGCGGCGACGTTTGCCGGCAACTACCCGTGGTTTGCGACGTACAACCTGCTGACGGAGCTGATCCCGGAGCCGGCGCGGCACCCGCAGGTGCTGTGGCTGCTGCGGCTGGCCGTGATCGGCTTTGTGGCGTCGGTCGTGTCGGACTCGGTGTCCAACTCGCTGCGCGTCGTCAAGACGTACCGCCAGGTCAACGACACGCAGGTGTCCTACGCCGAGGCGGCGGCGCTGGTGGTGCAGGCCGACGGGCTCGCGGGCCTGTTTGGCCGCGGGCTCAAGACGCGCATCCTGTCCAACGGCCTGCAGGGTCTGCTGTTTTCGATTCTTTGGAAGCTGTTTCTCGAGTTGTAAGTTCAGCCGCTTTTAACGGAGTACACATCGTACGACGTACGATTGCCCAGACTAACAAGCGCCAGGTGGGACAAGGGCACCGGAGCCTAAGCCGCCGCCCGCATTGCTTTTGCGGTTGCTTTTGCGGTTGCTTTTTCTGTTGCTGTTGCTGTCGTTACGACCGGCATGGCAGCCGTTTGGCTTCAAGGCTTCCAAGAAAGGGGCTTGCATATCATTTTTGACGGGTCCAGACGCCACCCTCATACCATCAGCATCAAGTGGTTTAAGCGAGCCGCATGGAAACATCCGTCTGACACAGCCTGTCGTCAACTGGCATCATTCCTATCCATCCTTGACAGGAAGTCATCACACGCGAGAATGGGGGGAGGAGGTGGAGGGAGGCATTCGGTAGCTTGTTTGATAGTGAGACATGCTATCATATCATATCAAAATGTATTGATGTTGATGGGTGGGTGTGGCTGCTCGGGACTGGGAATTTCGCCGCACCGTTGCCGGTCAAACGACGTGGCGTTTTTCCATCTTTTGGTTTTGGTGTTTGTCTTGTCTCTTGTGCAGTTGGGTGTCTCACCCGTGTGGTTGGTTGGGTGGGTGAAATATCTGCACAATAAAATACGAGTATTCGTACTCGTAGATATAAAAAATCCATTTTATGTAGAGCACATTGTCTACTTGCATACGGAGTACTCCGTACTGACGCAAAAGCAGGGCGATGTCACGCCCACGTCCGCGGATGCGTGCAAGGGATTGCCCCGGATTGCCCAGGCCGCATGCCGACGTACGTCGTACGGAATATTCAATATTGTCTCCCAAGGCCTCGCCGGCCATCCGCTGTGAGCTGTGAGACATGCGTCGAGGCTAGGAGGCGATAAGACTCGAGCAAGGTCGCATTGCATGTCGTACTCGGCTGCCCTGTGCGAATACTCGTAATTCGTACTTACCGGGCATGGGTCGTGCCGATCGAGTCGTTGAGAGCCGGCGTGACTACGAGAACAAAGCGACATCCGAATGCGAGGCTGCATCGCGCGTGCGTTGGTCCCGAAAAGTTGGCATGCCTGCCTCTGTCTCTCTGTAAATACACATGCTTGTGGTGAATACCTCCGGGCTAAGCCTCGCGAAATCGTGATGCTAGCCTGGCACTACCACGAGAAGGGCATGGTTCCAGTCTCCTGTGTTCTCCTTTCTACGAGTACGAGTACAAGCACAGAGTACTCCATAGGCGAGGCCTCAGCTTGCGTTTTTTGCTAGTGATTAGCTCAAGGGGTAGGGCAGTGCTTTGTGGTTGGTGATGTGGCGTGTCGGCGACTGTTGGAGGCAAAACGCCGAAGCTGTTGGCCAATGCCGTCAGACCAACAGAAGACCAACAGATGATGCATTGATGACATAGCTGAAGGGTCGAGACCTATGGGCCGTTTGTTGGCAGAAAGAGAAGGGGAAGCCAAAAAAAAAAAATACAATATTACGGCTGTGTGAATGCGGTTTAGTCGAGCCAATAGTCCGTTGCTTGTCTCAAAAAAGCCCGAGTACGCATGCAGGCAAGCCCGCCGGCCTTTGCAGCTGAGACAGGGGGTTGACGTGGTGCGTGCGGCCCTGGTGCAAGTAGAAAAAGATGAAAATTTAGACAGTGGAGTCGGTTGGACGACAAAGCCGAGCACGCTCGCTAGGAGTAGGGAGTAGGGAGTAGGGAGTAGGGGGTAGTAGTACGAGTACTCGTACTGTAGTACTATCGCATCTCACAATCTTGGTTGCCCGCGATCTGATCGGCCGAGAACTGAGCACATGGCCGGCAGATAGACGACAGTCGGGGCTCTGGAGAACGACGGGAGACGGAAGACGTGACGACAGAGGGCCTGGATACTTGTTAATGAGATAGGAGAAGTGAAGTAAAGCAGGGCAGTTGCCTGGATCGAATAAATTCTCGCAGGGTCTTTTGTTTTCGCTTTGCTTTTGCTTTTGATTTTGCTTTTGATTTCTTTCTCCTTTTTTTCTTCTTATTTTCCTTTCCTTTTCATTTTGATTTTCCTATTTATTTTCCCTTTTCCTCTCTCATTTTTCCGCCTACGGATTTACGGCTTTGCATCCATTGCCGGCTATTCGTACACAACACCTCTTTCTCGCCACCAACCACGCACCTGATCTCAATATTCATATCCACTCCTCCTGTCAGATACGTCGTCGATAGCTGCCATCCCCTGCTTCCGTCGATCTGCCGCCCCTGTCCCTGTCAGGCCCAGCTCGGACTTGACGAGAGAATATCTCGTGCAAAATGGAAAAAGGGCCCACCCAGCGTTTGCCTCTTCTCCGAGCCAGAGTTCAGCTCCCAGCCTACCGGTTGGAGGATTGAAAAATGAGAAAAGAGAGAATGAAAAATGAGACCAAGCGTTCCACGTTCAAGACACCGGCTCCGGAACTTGTCTCGTACGTCGTAGAATGTTTTTTTTATTAATTCATTTGTTTCTTTGACTCGGGCCAGACTAGACGCGGGATAGCCACGAGGACGGGGGAAGGGAGAGCAGAAACAAAACAGATAAAGAGGAGGCAGTTTTTTTCTTTCTTATTTCCAACGGCAGCAGCTACGAGTACTCGTACTCCTACTTGTACTTGGTTACTTTCTTGTAAGGGCTAGTATTAATGCGTCCGGAATATATTTAGATCGATCTCACGGCAATAAAAACGAGACTCGTAATAAGCAACCCTTGCTGTCAGGAAACAGCAGGGAAGCGAACAAGGGAAGCCAACAAGGCAAGCGAGCCAGGCCGGGGGCTGACGGCTCCAACTACCCTACTCCTCCAGACGAGTACGAGAAGAGGCCTCGAGGATGCAGGCAGTAGGCAGTAGTCTGCGATGGGCTGTCGATCAGGAGGGCGCGTTGGCCAAGAAGCATGGAACAGGATGCAAGAGGCGAGGGCTAGCTAGAGGCGAGGGCTAGAGGCTAGATAACAAGCCAAACAAGCCAAACAGGCCAAATAGAATAACGGCCAGCAGAAATCAAACAGCGCATAAACAGGCTAATAAAACAGCCAACAGGACGGCCGATGCACTACTTGTCTATTTGTCTACTTGCGGTGCCTGGTCTACGATGCTCGAGGGCGTAGTCTATGGAGTACGACGGAGTACTCTACGCCGGTATTTTGCTCTCTTATAAGCCGGCGCCCGTGCACTCTTTCTGTCTTGGTTGTGCTTTTCTCGTCTGTCTTTGATCCGGAGTGTCTTGCCGTCGTGCGTCTGTCGTGCGTCTTTTGCCGCCGAGCCTCTGTCCAACTTACGTCTTGCTTCTTGCTGTCCTGCTTTGTCTTTTCTTCGTTGTCTTTCTTTGCCTTTTCTTTCTGTCTTCTTCGCCTCGAAATCGCCTTCGCCTTCGCCTTCACCCCCCCAGCATGCCGTCCAACGAGGAGCTGCTGCTGGAGTGGCAGGGCAAGATCGTGCCCATGCACCTCAACGCCGGCTTCATCACGCTGAGCCACATTGTCTCGTTCCTCGGCGCCGCCTCCACGCTCGAGCTGATCAACAGACGGACAGCCGTCAAGGGTGCCACCAACTAGTATGTCTCGCTCGCTCTCTCTCTCTCTCTCTCTCTCCCTCTATACGTCCCCCACTGACAGAACAGCCTCCTCCTCGTCGGCGCCGCCATCACCATGGGCGGCATCGCCATCTGGTGCATGCACTACATCGGCAACCGCGCCATCGAGCTCGCCGGCGGCCAAAAGGAACTGCAGATCGCCTACTCCAGCGGCTTCACCGCCCTGTCCTTCTTCGTGCCCATCATCGTGCTGCTCGCCGCCTTTGTCGCCACGGGTGCCAACAACAAGGTCCAGTGGTGGCGCATCCTCGTCGGCGGCCTGCTCTCCGGCCTCGCCATCTGCGGCATGCACTACCTCGGCAACGCCTCCATCAGCAACTACACCTGCGAGTACAACACCGGCAACATTGTCGGCTCCACCGTCATCTCCATCGCCGCCAGCAACATCGCCCTCGCCCTCTTCTTTGTCTTCCGCGCCGCCTGGACCTCCAGCTGGTGGAAGCGCGCCCTGTCCGCCGTCATGCTGGCCGGCGCCGTCTCCGGCATGCACTGGGTCGCCCTCGTCGGCACCAAGTACCGCCTGGTCAAGCTCAGCGACGCCAACGCCGACCTGTCGCGCATCGCCACCGTCGTCGTCGTCGTCTTCATGTCCGTCGGCGCCATCCTCATCATCGTCGGCAGCGCCCTCACCACCACCCGCGCCATGCGCCTGTCCGCCAAGAAGGCCCAGCAGGTCGTGCTCGCCGCCGCCGTCTTCGACCCCCAGGGCCGCCTGCTCGTCAGCCCCGACGGCCTGCTGCCGTCCGAGAAGATCACCGACACCTTTGTCGGCCGCTCCGCCCAGGAGGTCTTTACCGTCCAGCACCCGCTCTTCCAGTGGATGTTCCGCGCCTCGCGCAACTGGCCCAGCATCAGCCCCATCATGGACCGCATGCACAACCACATTGCCCGCCTCCCCCACACCAAGGGCGCCGACGCCTCCGACCGCGGCGGCGTCCAGCTCATCACCGCCCACGGCGAGCCCATCGAGCACTACGAGCCCGTCATGTGCGAGCTGTTCTGCACCGCTGCCCAGGCCCTGGCCGTCAAGATCAAGGTGCCGCTGGACAACATGGGCATCCTGTGGGACGAGATTCTGGCCACGGGCAACAGTGTGCGTACCTCCCGCGGGCTCTGCGGTGGCGGCGACATTAGCAACGGCGGCAGCAACAACAACAGCAGCAAATTCCGCCGAAACCACCGACAGACCGCCGCCGCCGCCGCCGCCGCGCCCGAATCCGACACCCGCCGCAACAGCACCATCAACATCAAAGAAGCCATGGCCATGGCCGACTATGACGCCAGCGAAATGGCCGAGCGCGGCGGCGACGAGGGCGCCGGCGGCCACCGCCACCACTCGGACCTGGGCCGCGGCTCGCTGCTGTTCCTCGTGCGCTACGTCGACTCGCCGCGCGAGATCAGCGACCTCGAGGCCGCCGGCTTCCGCTTCGCCGAGCTGCGCCACGTGTCCAGCATCATCGCGTCCAGCATGCAGATCAAGTCGTGGAGCTTTGAGAGCAAGCTGCGCGCCATGCAAATGTCGGTGCGCGACACGCCCATGCTCGAGCCCGGCGTCCACGTCGGCTTCTTCGGCGTGCGCGCCCGCATCGGCGGCGTCGGCTTCGACGTCCTCGTCGACCGCGCCGCCCGCAACATGCTGCCCTCCGTCCCCATGCCCTTTGACGTCCTCGAGCCCTGGCAGATTGTGTTCCTGCGCCAGGTCGACCTCATGACCCCCGACCGCGCCACGCGCTTCCTCACCAACAACAACGCCACCCGCACCCCCATGGAGACGTACTTCGCGACGCAGCTCGCCGACGCCATTGCCCGCCTGCGCCACGGCCTCGACGACCCGGCCGTCTTTGACGAGGCTGTCATCTCGTCCAAGGTCGTCGAGGTGCCCTGCCGCCGCAACCCCGACGGCTCGGGCCCCGGCATGGCCGCCATGATCGCCCTCTGCGTCGTCGTCAACATCCACCAAAACGTCAACAGCGACTCGTGCGAGCTCGTGCCCCTCAGCTTCTTCAAGGTCCACCAGCTCGTCGGGCCCGACTCCCCCCACCACATCAACTTTTTGCGCAGCATGCACCGCGAAATCTTCCCCTTGATCAACGCCGTGCCCACCAACAACGCGCCGCCCGCCACCCCCGTCCCGTCGTCCCGTTCAGTCGGCCGCCGTGGTCGTCTGCACGACCTGTCGTCGCGTCTCACCGGCCGCAGCAGCAAAACGGCCCGCCGCGACTACGACAGCAGCGGCCGCCCCGTGGCCGCCCACGCCCACCAGCAGCGCAGCTCGTCGCCCCAAGGGTCGACCAAGGCCGGCTCCACCAAGGAGCTGTGGCGCGGCAGCGCCGCCGACCGCGCCAGCACCGAGCTCGCCACCCAGCAGTCGTCCTCCGACCTGCAGTCCATGGGCACCCTGGACCAGTCCACCGCCAACGGGCCCATGTCCTTTGGCGGCATCATGGTCTCGCAGGAGATCACCGTCGACGTCGACGCCACCGTCGTCGACGGCAAGGTCGAGGACCAGGACCTGGGCCTGAACTTGGACGCGGATGCCAACCCTCAGCAACAGCTGGAAGTCGATCAGAGCCTGACCCGACCATCAACAGCCGATGGCCCTGCCGGGGACGCCGAGATGCGGGCGCCAACACGGCCCGGTGTTGCGCCCATCCGCATCATCCGCAGCAACCGCAACGGCCAGCCATCACAAGGCAACATGGGCGTCAGTGTCGTCGTGGCCAAGGGCGAGGCCGACACTGTGGGTGACAGCGTCACCTTTGTGGACGAGCTGTTTGATGTGTGTCTTGGCCAGCGGTAGATGGGTGATTGGGTGGTGTAGTGATGTAGAGAACCGTGCACATGTACATAGAATACCACAGTCGTTTTGTCACTTTTTCCTTTCCAATTTATATCATCTTCGATTTTTGAAACAAATGTAAATAATACCGATTTTGGAAAGACGGCTTCAACTGGCCTCGCGTGGAAAAGTACCCCGTAGACGTGAGTGTTCCATTTTCTACTTCCTTATCGGCATTACATAATCAACACCGATAAGACTGCTCCTGCCCCTCCTCACAAACTCGGCCGCACTGCGGGGAGACGCCGGTTTGGTGCATAATCCGCCATACTTATGTACATAGGCGGACGAAACGGGATTTTTGCCCAATGACTCAGAAAGCGCCGCATCGTCGACTTTGGACAAGCGACCACCATCACGACGACCCTCTGGCATTCTGGCAAGCATTCCTCGCCACCTAGACACAGACACACATACCGTGCCCTCGCCTGCCCTGCCCCCACAATGCCGACCATCTCGGTGGACAAGTACCGCCTCTTTGAGGAGCTCGGCGAGACCTTCACGCCCGATGCCTTCCAGCGCCTCTGCTTCGAGTTCGGCGTCGAGGTCGACGAGGACACCGAGGACGACCCGGCGCGCCCGGCCGACGAGCCGCCCGAGCTCAAGATCGAGATCGGCGCCAACCGCTACGACATGCTGTGCTTTGAGGGCATCGCCATGAACCTCAACGTCTTCCGCGGCAAGTTTGCCATGCCCACCTTCCGCCTGCTCGACATCCCGGCCGACAAGATGCAGACCATCACCGTGTCCAAGGACACTGAGCGCGTGCGGCCCTTTGTTGCCGGCGCCATCCTGCGCAACATCACCTTTACCCAGGCCACCTACGACTCGTTCATCAGCCTGCAGGACAAGCTGCACCAGAACCTGGCCCGCCAACGGACTCTGTAAGTGGTGGTGGTGGTGGTGATGGTGGTGGTGGTGGTGGCTGAGAGGGCAAAATAGTTGACGACAGAGAATCAAAACACAAAACACAGAACAAAAACTAACCCTGCAGCGTCTCCATCGGCACCCACGACCTCGACACCATCAGCGGCCCCTTCACCTACGAGGCACACCCGCCCAAGGACATTGCCTTTGTGCCGCTCAACCAGACCAAGAAGATGACCGGCGACGAGCTCATGGCCTTTTACGACACCGACAAGCACCTCGGCCGCTACCTGCACATCATTCGCGACAAGGACGTCTACCCCGTCATCCTCGACGCGAACAAGACCGTGTGCTCGCTGCCGCCCATCATCAACAGCGACCACTCCAAGATCACCCTCAACACCAAGAACGTCTTCATCGAGATCACCGCCACCGACGAGACCAAGCTCGACATTGTCTGCAACATGATGGTCACCATGTTCTCCAGCTACTGCGCCGAGCCCTTTACCATTGAGCCCGTGCGCATCGTCTCCGAGCACAACGGCGCCACGCGCGTCACCCCGAGCCTGACTACGCGCATCGTCGACGTCGAGATCGACTACATCAACCAGTGCTGCGGCCTGGACGAGTCGCCCGAGTCGCTGTGCAAGCTGCTGAAGAAGGTCACCTTTGAGGCCAAGCCCTCGGCCGACGGCAAGCTGTTGCACGTTGCCGTGCCGCCCACGCGCGCTGATATTCTCCATCCCTGTGATATTGTGAGTGCCACTGGACCGCATTTGGTATAAATCCGTTTCTAATGTATTACCCCCCCCCCCAGATGGAGGATGTTGCTGTCGCCTACGGCTTCAACAACCTGCCGCGGTCGTCGCCCAACAAGGCCGCCACCATTGGCCAGCCCCTGCCCATCAACAAGCTGGCCGACATTGTGCGGCTCGAGAGCGCCATGGCCGGCTGGGTCGAGGTCATGCCGCTGATCCTGTGCTCGCACGACGAGAACTTTGGCTGGCTCAACCGCAAGGACGACGGCCAGACCGCCATCAAGCTGGCCAACCCCAAGACCACCGAGTACCAGGTCGTGCGCACGTCGCTGCTGCCGGGCCTGCTCAAGACCATCCGCGAGAACAAGAGCGTGCCGCTGCCCATCATGATCAACGAGGTGTCCGACGTCGCCTTCAAGGACGACTCCCTGGAGCGCCACGCCCGCAACGAGCGCCACTGGGCCGCCGCCTACTCGTCCAAGTCCGCCGGCTTCGAGATGGTCCACGGCCTGCTCGACCGCGTCATGTCCATGCTGCGCAGCTCCTTCATCACCCACGAGGAGGGCCTCGCCGAGAGCAGCAGCAGCAGCAGCAAGGGCGAGAAGCTGGGCCCCACCACCGCCGACGCCCCCGCCCACAAGGATGGCTACTACATCCAGGAGATCAGCGACCCGACCTTTTTCCCGGGCCGCGCAGCCGCCATCTTCCTGCGCATCGGCGGCAAGACCCAGCGGATAGGCGAGCTGGGCGTGCTGCACCCGACCGTTCTTGAGGCCTTTGGTCTGAGGTATGTTTTGCTTTTTCTGTGTATCCCTCCTTCTTCTTCTTCTTCTTCTTCTTCTTCTCCTCCTCCTTACTAACAACTCCCAGATACCCCGTAAGCACAATGGAGATCAACCTGGAGGTCTTATTATAAGAAAATAAGAAAGACACCGCGGGCACGATGCCAGGCTGGAGTAGAGCATGAACCGTGGATGAAGAAAATATCAAAAGAAATGATAGACCTGAAGACAAATAAAGAAATTTACAAAAGGTTCACGCGGTCACTTGTACGAGTACTCCGTACATAGTACTACGTCGTAGTACGGAGTACGATAGTTGTACTCCGTATCGCGTACAACAAAGTTTAACGGTTAGTGGGGCGTGTTGCCCTGGTAATGGCCAGGGGGTGGTCTTGTGGCGGCCAGCGTTTGCTTGGGTGACGTCGTATCTTCTACGAGTAGAGTACGGAGTACTGAAATGATACTGCCTGCGTACGGAGTTGGTCACCCAATATGTGTTGTCAGGTAATACGAGTAGAAGGAGAGAGAAGGAACGATCACCGGGTTTCCCGGGGACATGAGGATATCGAGAAAGCACACCGAATGCACCTTCCTTTCTGTTCCTTGGAACATGCCATATTGAGCCATATTCCCACAACCCCCCCATAAAGCAACACGTTCCTTCTCTCCAGACTCGGTGATTTATCAGCCAGATCTGCCGCAGTCGGGAATCCGTCTGTACGGAGTAAGCGCACGGCTAATATTACCAGTAAACCGACGCTGTACTCCGTACGGAGTACGGAGCGAGTACTGTGTCGCCCCTGCACTCCTGTCGTTTGTTACGACGCTGAGACACAGCCCTGTCCCTCCTTCCTGCTTCCTTTCACTTCCTTCCGCTTTCCATCCTCTCTTTCTTCTTCATTGTCGACTTGCATGCGGAAGTCTAATTTTTACTTGTAATCATCTCCCTGCCATGTTGAGGGGTAGAGACTTCGCTTGGACGACAAGATCAGACAATACGAGAGACAACAGGGCTGAAGACCAGGACAAAGCAGATCAATATCAACACTAATTGAAGCCAATATTAAACAAAGAGGAAAAAAGGACGAGCAGCAGAGAGGCCCCGACGTCCAACTGCGCCCCGTTTCATCCAGCCGCCTCTCCTCGAATCCTTTGTGGCCCGTCTGGCCTCTCTTTACCTTTTGTTACCCTTTTCAATACTCCTTTCTACTTTACTTTCTACTTCTTGATCATCGTTTGCTACCCGACACCTGCACGACAGCTCGGCCTCATCCTATAATACCAGTCCTCCGTCTACGTCACAACCTACAGCCTCTAATCTTTCTCGTGTTCAAAAATCAGACAAAAAAACCAACCCAAAAAGCCAACCACATCTTCATACACTCCGTCACCAGCACAATGGACGACTTTGGCGGTGGCGAGCCCGACCCGGACGACTCCGTCTTCAATAGGTCATGGATGGGCCCGGCCATCCCGTTTGTCGTCGTTACGGCCTTTGTCTTTTGCGGCGTCATCATCTACTGCCACAGACGCAACGTGAGGCTGCAGCGCAGTGGCCTGGCTCTCAACCGACCCGGCAACTCGCTCGAAGACGGCTACGGTGTCGTCGATGGCCAGCCACACCCAAACGGATACTACGCCAACAACTCGAGCTACGGCGCCTACGCTCCCATCGCACCAGGTCAGCAACAGCCTGCACGCGGGACCGGTGGTGGGTGGCGCCAGCCGTGGGCCGCTAACCGCTGGGCATGGGGCGGCGCCCGCAATGCTCGCACCACGGTGCAGACGGAGGGTCTGGACGAGAACGGCCAGGCGCCGCCGCCCTACATGCGCTATGGCGCTCAAGATAAGATGGCCGCCGAGGCCGACGGCACAGGAGAGCACATTGAGCTTCGCAGCAGCGACTTAGTCTCAGCGCCAGCGTCGGCACACGTGCGGCAGAGCAGCTCTGGACGCGAGGTGGTCGGCGAGCCGGACCGCATGCCTGCGTCACAAACGGGATCCTCGCTGGCCACGGCCACGGCCACGTCGACGTCAGCATCAGCATCAGCTTCAGCTCCAGCATCGACGCCGCCCTCTACACTACCACCGGCATATAGCGACGTTGTAGCGCCGAAACGGCCAAACTAACGGGCGACATCTTGTCTCCCCGTCTATAATTTGGGTTTTGTTACAGGAATTGGTTGCTTTATTCGTCATCAGCAAGCGGCAAGGGAACAGAATGGGATACACGATGATTTGTATTTTTATGTAGATAATTTTAGTTAGAAAGCGTATTTTGATTTTATTATTTGAACCGTTGCTCAGTGAAGGCAACTAACACCCAGCAACGATGCGCTGTAGCGTGGCGTGGTGTGCAGACACGTGACTCTATACCTACTACTCTACTTGTACTCGTACTCTTTTCTCTGGCGCCTTTGAACGTTAATGACCTTCATCCTCGTGCTCCATCACCTCTACCTAACCAACCCATTTACCAACATGGTGCGTGCTATCCGTGGCGTTTTGGTCGAGTGCGACCCGGCAATCAAGTCCATCATTGTCAACATCGACAGCGAACGCCACGATTACATCATCGAGGATCTCGACGAGCAGCGCCTCGTCATCAATGAGAACATGATGGAGACGCTTAAGCGGAAGCTGGAAGATGTGAGTGCCTTTTCCTTCCCTTCATCGTAGTAGCTGTCTATCGTCATTGTCATTGCAGTACAGTACTAACACATGCAGCGCCTCAAAGAGACACAGCAGGAGGAGGAGGCATCGGACTCGAACTAGGGGGGAAAGGTGCATCGTGCGTGTTTCGCGATGCTGCCGAAATAGTACGGTGGCAGCGCACAGATTGGGCACAGCGTACGCAATGTGGCAAGCGAGGCGTTCGGCTGTCTTTTTTCTTCTTTTTTTGTTCATTCGAATTTGAATTTACAAGCATTAACTAAGGGATTTATTTGAACAACCTCGATGGACTGGTATCACGCAAATCTTGCGGGTGCAATGTGCCTCGCGCATCACACTCGCGCATCACACTCGCTCCGTCCTCTTTACAGCTTGGCAAATGTTGGCTTCGTCTTCTGTATGCCGGACATGAGTGCGGCCGATACGTCGTCGCTCTGGACGGCCGCGGCGTTCCATACCGCCGTGTAGTGCAGGGCTGTCCGTTAGCATTGGTCTTCCTAGGTTGTAGGGGTAGAATTAAGCTTACATTCTGCTACCGTATGGTCGCGGCTGTGATTCAGCAGCTCCTTGGTCCCCTGCACGGCCACCGGGCTCTTGGTCGCAATCAGCGCCGCCACCTCCAGCGCGTGCGCCACGGCCGCCGCCTTGGTCGGCAGCACGCGGCTGACAAAGCCGACCGCCTGCGCCTCGGCCGCCGAAAAGTCGCGCGCCGTCAGCGTGATCTCGCGCACCCACGAGCTGGACGCCACGAGCTTGGGCAGCCGCGACAGCGAGCCCATGTCGGCGGCCAGCCCAATGTCGATCTCCTTGACGGACATGCGCGCGTCGGCCGCGCACACCCGGATGTCGGCGCAGCAGGCAATGTCAATGGCCATGCCGAGCGAGATGCCATGCAGGACGCAAATGACGGCTGTACTGTTAGTATTTGATAAAATAAAATTAAAAACAATTAGGAATGCCCACGCTTCTCGCATCGCTCAATGACGTTGAGCGACTCCTGCATGTCGAGAATGTGCCGGCGCATGTGCACCGCGCGATGGGCCGTGTCCGACAGCTTGGCAATCTCGCCCATCCACTGCGCGGCGGACACGACATCCAGGCCCGCCGTAAAGGCACGGTCGCCGGCTCCGGACAGGACCACCGCCCGCACCTCGGGGTCGGTCGACAGCTGCTTGAACGCCTGGCCAAGCTCTATCCACAGCTGGGGGATGAACGCATTGAGCTTCTCGGGGCGGTTGAGCTCGACATGTGCAACAAAAGCGGAGGGCCGCGAGATGCGGATGTACTGAAGGGACATTGTGGGCGGTTGTCGTCGAGGATGTGTGCTTTTCGCGGTCGTGGTAAACTGGGTGCGTGGCAAGTTGGTTTGGACGACGAGAAACGAGTAAAAATGTCTTGTAGAAGCTCAGTCAAGTAATATACCGTCAAGAATGCGGCTGCGGTTGTCCACAGCCGTCAGGGCAATAACATGAGATGCCGAGGCTCGCCCTAGTGGATCTCCTCTTTTGCTGACTGCCGAGTCATGACTATCACCCACTGCTGAGCCATGGCGTTGCAAGGAATAGGGGATTTTTTTCTTTTTTTCTTTTTTGAATTTATTGATAAACAGTTTTCTCAGCAATAATCACTTGCCCAGACCATTTGCGCGGTTGCTACACCTCGACGGCGTAGTCGAGGGTCTGGATCGCATGCGGCTCTTCCCCAGATATTCCATTTGGGAGCCGTGCCTGAGCTGTGCACTGACTCTGGGGTTATGGATTTCAGGTTGCTCGGTAAGATACTGCTACTCTCTTTGCATAGCCGACTGTCTGATATAGCATTGTTGGCGTTATCACTACGGGGTACTCCGTAGAAACCTCCCGGAATCAACAAAAATCGTTCTTTCCTGCAGTACGCACGTCACGGCTTGCTGTCTGGGCCTGTGACTCCCGTTACTTGGCACGTCGATCCAGACGGCCGTTCTTGTCACAACGTGTCTAGCCCAAGAAGTGTGCTGGCCGCTCATGCGTGCTCTACAAAGTAAGCTCCCATGGTGCCTCCCTTGTTCCTTCCCTGCCCTGCACCTTCCCGTCCCAAGTTGTACAGAGTACGGAGCACGGAGGACGCTCCTACTCGTAATAACGGTCGTGCCTTCTTTATTTTGCCAGGGTGTGTTCCCCCTCAACAATCCCCTCCTGCGGGCTACGAGTATTAGCGCCCGCTCTTGCCATCCACCGTTTCTGCTCCTTCCCCATCGGCAGCAGCGTCACCCCCCTTCATCGTGCTCAGGGCTCTGCGTCCACCACTTGCTCTTTCCTGCGCTGTAGATTGCTTCCCAATCGGGCCAAGCTGTTCGCAAGCTGATTTTAGTGTTTGTTTTCATGTGCGCAATTAATGCCGTATTCGCTTGTCCTCCCACCACTCCTGTCATTCTTCCTGCCACTCTTCTTGCCATTCTTCCCGACACTCTGCCTATTTTGCCCCTTTTCCTCATACATTCCACCTAATATCGACCTCATTATTATTACCCGTTTCCCCCTTATCGATATTCAATCTGTCCTCCGTCCTACTTTGCCGTCAACAAGCGACTCCAGACATTGCGAAACCAGACAACGCACCTGGTCTCCATAATGAGCAGGACGGCACCATAGATAGCCAGGATAGGACCCCCCCCCCACCCGCTTCGCTGGTGAATCACGCACAGCCCACTGCATCGCATCACCACTTTTAACCCATCCCCGTCGTGCCAGTCCTTGTTCCATTCTGTCCGACCTCGTGTACAAGTACTTTGCAGGCCTCAGCAGCCTTCATCCAATCCCGAAAGCCATTTCATCTGCAATTCGCCTTGCTGTCCACTTCAACACGGCTACCATGGCCTAAGGACCTCTCTGCTCAGCCCCCAGCGCCCCCCCAAGCCCGGCTAGCACGCAGGACACGCTGGCGCACTGCACGTCGCTCGTGCTATCGTCCCCCTAGCGTCATTGGGCTGTCAGGGTCGCTGTTGTCGCCCCGTCCCCATCCGGTGTAGTGGTGAACCTTTCCCTTGTGTGGGAGCCATTACTGCAGCTTATTAGCTCTTCCCATCTTTCTTCCCCTTTAGAACATCGATTGAAGAACCATTCCCATAGCCCTCCCCGCACAGACAGTCCCTTGTTGCATCTTGTCTTTTTTCTTATCTCGTCGTCATTTCTTGTTTCTCGTACTTTTTTTCTTTTTTCTTTTTTCTTTTTTCTTTCTTTTTTTCCGTCCATTATCTTGCCTCTTTCATACTTCCGGTCCCTGGATCGCCCTGGTTTTGCCGACGAGATCAACTGACCTAGCAGCACGCCTGAAAGAGCTCAAAAAGCTAGTGCTGTTAGCCTTGTCCCCTGAGGGCGACCCCGTCGTGCTCTATTTTCCCGCGACTTTGTCTATTTTCTTTCTGCTCTCATTCTTCTGGGTTTTTGCTCCCTCCTTCACCTCAGAGTCTCCTGGATTCCTCCCGCCCAGGCCGCATCCTACCTCAACAGTCTCGTCTGCTCACCCTGCGCGACCACACTTTCGCTCTCCAGCTCTGCCCGCCTTGCCTTTCTTTTTCGCCTGTTCTTTCGAACTCCATCGGTGCCTTGCCTTTTTCGACCACATACATCCCTTTCTACCGCGCGTCTCCCCCTCGACAGGCGCTCCTCCCACCTTCCGAGGTTTCAACATCACTTGACAGCATACCATCATTTCCGATTTGCCACGGAATCGCCTTGTGACATCGACTCGGTCGCTCGGCTTTTAATTTTCTCTCAATTCTCCTGCAGCCGCCCCTCGCCATCTAGCAGCACGCTGGACTCGCGCTACAGCTCTGTTTATTTTGCCTGCTTTCGTGCCGCAGTAGCAAAGATTTCGACGGGTCTCCTCCGCAGCGCCGAATCCAGCGGTCCAGCAGCCCAACTGCGGCGCCACATCCGCCTTTCAGCCTGCACCCGACGTCCCATGGGGCATCAGTGATCTTCCATCCGAGTTTCTCCCAACACCTCAACGCGCCTGATATCTCAACCGGCCCCCCCCTGTTTCAGAGAAATCTGGTCCGATTTTCACTCGACTCGAGTTGTCGCGTTTGGACTGCGCATCGCCACCCTCGGCGGACCTTTTCTAGCCAAACCTCTCTCGACCGCTCTTATATTTGGGGGGCTTGTTGGTTTCTCAACTGTCCAGTTTACTCGGGGTAGCTCGTCATCCGGCACCCCCCACCCCCCGCTACTATCGCATCGCCATTGAGGCCCGCAAACCGCCCAAGCCGCCGCCATGGCTGCAGCAAAACCCGATGTGGGCGACATCCTCGTCGTAATCCGTAAGTGACTCTCAAAAGGTCCCCCCGCAACTCGAGTTACATGTACTGACCTGGTTTCTGCATCTAGACGACTTTCAAGCCCGCAGCTCCGATGAGCTGACACTGGCAAAGGGCGACCGTGTTGAGCTGCTGGAGCGTGATGACGAGTTTGGAGATGGCTGGTTTCTGGGAAAGCACATGGTCAGCGGCAATACTGGCCTCTTCCCCGAGGGTGCGTTCTTTATCTTCCTCCTGCGTCGAGCCTGCTGCTGTGATTCCTGCTTATGACTGACTTTCCTGTTTGTGCAGTGTACACCCGCCCAGCGCCTAAAGGGTTCCCGACCGGTGCCAGTGCCCTTGCCGCCGCAAAGCAAATGCCGCTCCCTGATGCCTCGAGCATGGACCAACAGCCGTCGCCCTATGCAGCCACGACAGATCGATACTCGACAAATCAGATGTCTCTGGAAGCGCATTCCGCAATGGCTGCACCCGTGGACGAGCCACGCGAGGTCACGCCGCCTTCAACGGCGGTTAGCTCGAACTCGGTGAGGCACTCTATGGATATGCTTGGTTCTCCAACCACGCCTACTGCCTCTATACCAATCACACCCCAGCCGCCGTTGTCCGTCCCGATGGGCTCCTCCATGCCGTCGCCCTTCAACCAAACACCGCCTTCCTTGTCTGTGAGCTCTGGGTACAGTGGAAGAATAGCCTCTGGCCACGACAGCACCGTTCTCCACGAGACCCTCAACGTCATCGATGAGCATATTACGGATCTGCGATCGCCCACTGCTAGCAGCCGGTCCCATCTCCATGCGCCGACCGATTCTGGTAGCGAGTACAGCTCCAACATTGACCACCGCATGTCCTACATCCAAGGCGAGGAGACCGACGAGGAAGAAGACGGCTATCATACGCGGGCAGAGGTTGAGTCCTGGACACCAGATGACGTGGCAGAGTACCTGTTCACGGTTGGTGTCGAGAAGCGCCATTGCGAAGTGTTCCGCGATCAGGAGATCTCGGGAGAAGTGCTTCTGGGGATGGACCAGGCATCTCTCTTCATTGCCGCTTTTGAGTTGGGCCCAGTGGGTCGCCGCCTGAAGACGTGGCAAAAGATCAAGGCTCTGCAGGACGAAGTTGGCGGCTCAGGGTCGTCTATGTCGAATAGGCGACGAAGCACCCACGGCAGCGATGTTGCATCGGAGGATGCTCGCCGGTCAAATCGCAGCCGGACAAACACTTTGACGTCCAACAACGGCCCTATCATACAGCAGCGCCTACCCCCCATCGATGACCGCCCGACGTCCCTCCATTCGAAGCGCCTCTCCCTCGGCCAGGCCCCCAGATTGGACACAACGCAGCCCTTGTCTCCAATGACAGCGCGCGGCGGCTTCTTGGACAACGCATCGCCTTTGTCACCTCGGCGCTCCGTTGTACATGAAAAGCGCCCCTCAGCTGCCTCTGTCCGTGACCTCCACCATTCTAGACGCCATTCGTCCACGGATTACCGCACGTCAATCGCTTCCTCGATTGCACCTCGTCTGGCCTCTACCGGAACGTTTCCCCAGCAGGACACGCTGCATCTGAACACCAAGCAAGAACCGTCGCCGATACAACAGCATAAGAAGCACCCCTCGTTTGACCGCAACTGGACGCTTGGAAGCGCCACTGCCAGCCCGCAAGTGAGTTCGACACCCCAGTTTGCGGCGCGGCCTCTGTCATCAGCCGGCCTGCAAGATGCCCTGGCCAACCAGGGCATGGGCCCCACCTTTCACAACGGACTGAACGAATCTGTCGACCTTGACCGCGGCTATTTCTCCGGCCCCGACATGGATAACAAACGGAAGTCGTTCTTGCAAAAGAAGAACCGTGAAAGCTTGCTGAAGGGAGCACGTGCCGCGATGGGCGGGACATCCTACGCAGAAGAGCAGCGCGTGAGGAGTGCTACAGCGCTTTCCCGACACTCGCACTTTGGCAGTGTCGACTCGGTCCGCGACCCGAACAGCATGGTATCGGCCGCCCAAAAGTACCATGGCATCGCCAACGGAGGAGGTACGGCACCCCACCGCCGCACAGCCTCGACGAACACGGCAAACACGGTGAACACGACGGCGACAAACGATTCTGCGCGCATGCGCCCCGCTCTCCCACCCAAGGACGTCATGTCCCCGACGGTCACGAAGCTGGACGGAAAGTCCCAGCCGTCACCTGCATCGCCGGCCTCGCCCGCAGTGAGTCGCCAAGGAATCCACGGCGAGTGGTTCTCCGGTAAGCCCGGTTTTAAGGCGGCTGGCTTTGGTCTTCGCGCGCTCTCGGATGCCGTTTCTGGACATGACCGTAGTAAGTTGGCATCTCCTGCGTCGCATACCGATTCCTTCCCCAAGGACTCGCCCCTGCAGTCCCCGGCGCGCACGGGGTCCACGACGCCGTCCGGCGGACCGAGCTTCGAGCTCGACTCTCCTGATCCCCGCAGCCCCAGTACGGGTGCTACGATGACGTCGGCGCGGAACAGCAGCAACACGGCGCGCAAGAAGGGCAAGAAGGAGACGAGTGCGTATCAGCGTGGCTTGCTCAAGGTCTCGCCGCGCGAGGCCATGCAGGATGCCGACTACAGCGGGTGGATGAAGAAGAAGAGCTCGAACCTGATGGCCACGTGGAAGCCGCGTCTTTTTGTTCTCAAGGGCCGGCGGCTGGCCTATTACTATTCGGAAGACGATGAGGAGGAGAAGGGCCTCATTGATATTTCGTTCCACCGTGTGCTGCCGGCCGACAATGAGCGCTTGACTGGCCTTCATGCGACATTGACGGGCGCTTCGGCGACGCCTACTATGCCTGCCAACAGCAACATGCCCACTCTTGCGTCGACGGATGCCGACAACGAGCCGGAGTCGTCGCTCAAAGCTGGAGCTGCGTCGGACTCCATCTTCATCTTCAAGCTGGTCCCGCCGCGTGCTGGCCTATCGCGCGCCGTCAACTTCACCAAGCCTACGGTCCACTACTTTGCTGTGCCGAACGTCAAGCAGGGCCGGCTTTGGATGGCCTCGCTGATGAAGGCAACCATCGACCGCGATGATACGGTGGCTATCACGACGACGTACCAGCAAAAGACCATCTCCCTGACCAAGGCACGGCAGATGCGTCACCGGCCTCCTGCACTGATGAACCTGGACGAGAAGCTGGAGGCGGATCGACGGAACGAGGCCGAGGCCGAGGCGGCGGCGGCGGCGGCGGCGGAGGGCTATGACGAAACGTCGGTGTTGGACGAGGAGGAGCGGCGGATGCTGGCGGCTGCTATGGCGCAGACGACGCAACCGACCACGGAGAAGCCGGCCAACGGCCTGGGCATTCTCTTTGACAAGAACGGGACGGCGACAGGGCCTTCTGCAACGGTGCCGACGGTTGCTGCGCCAGTCAGCAGCGACAACCACTTGCAGCCGGGCCCTGCCACGCTGCCTTACCGGGCCGAGAGCGCGCGGGCACGGCAGTTCATCTTCGAGCCGGAGAAGGACGATGACCGGCAGCCTCTTAGTGCCTAGCCCAAGGCGGGTGTGTTGTTGAGTGCCGCATGACATTCTTTTCTATCCCTTTTCATTTTTTCTTTCTCTTCCCCCCCCCCCATTCTGTTCCACCCTCCCATTCTTTCCACTTCCAGATTTTATATACCCCCCTTTGCCTACCATTTTTGTATTCAGTTCCCCTACCCTATTCAATCTTCTCGCCGTTTTCTTTGTGTCCAATTCTCTGATTGGTATCTGTATGTTTAGCCTTTCCTTGTTTATACTACTGCAACGCCACTTCCCTATATGCCCTGTTATGCACATGCACTCTTTTGATGGAAGTCCGACGGCCAAGATGTTTTGTGGGATGCGAGAGACAGTCCAGGGAGCCACAGGAGTCACAGGAGTCGCAGAAGTGACAGAATCCTGGAGCTGCCTGAGGCTGTCCCTTGCACCCTTCCTATGCTGGGTGGGTCATGCCAGCGTCTAGGATAGTGATGGCGAGGCGTCAGATACTACGTCTTGAATAAAATTGATGAACAGCTTGTTTGTATATTGCTATTCTGGGGTGACCGAGACACTGCACTGCGACAGCGCCTACTTGAGAAGAGGGGTTCACGGCCCGTATATTTCTTCGTCTTTGATGGCGAGGGACTGCCGAAGGTTGGACCAGAAGACGTCTATTTCCTGTTTGCTGCGGACCTTTTTCTTTTCCCCTGTGGTTTCCGTCTTTGTTTGCAGCTGCGTAATATTGCCGTGGACCAGCACAGCAGAGTCCTTTTTGTCCACGCACGCCATGGCGTCGCCAGTAGTCTGGCCTCGACTGCCCCAGAGACGACCGGGGGTCAATGGGGGAGACGCAGGAGACGCAGGAGACGGAGCAGGCAGGGCAGGGCCGTTTTTGCTGCTGCCGGTACTGCTTCTGGTGCTGCTGTTGCTGCTGATTCTGGGCAGTGTGGCGACCGGGCGAGGGGGCGGCCAGGGCTTGGGACTTGGAGATGACGGTGGCGGTGATAGAACAGTCGATGAGTCTTTGGCCCTTGTGCTGCTGGCAGCCGGCTTGGGTCCTTTGGCGCCATTTGCTCCGGCGCCCGACGTCTCCAGCCAGTTGACAATGGCACGGACGGACTTGGGGCCGGAGGCGACGGGTGTAGTCGGTGTTGTTGTTGGTGGCGGCATTTTCGGAGGTGATAGGTGAATATTGCTAAAGGGGAGATTTGTAGGATGAGATGATGGGAGGCCGTGAGATGTATGGTGAGAGAAAAGGTCTTGGAAAAGCCTTTATGAGGTATAAGGGAAGCGGCGACCGGCAAATGCCATTGGCACAGTGAGTTGAGCTCAATAGACAAAGACAGCCAGCCCAGTGTGCTTATTCTTATTGTAGCAGCATCGTCAATAGACTGCATCTGGAGAGTTGGTTGCACAAAAGCATTTCGCGCGCTATTTAGACCTGCTGCCCCTTGAGCGAGTCGTCCTCGTCCATTGTGCGCGCGACGTCGTCGAGGTCGTGCTTGAGGCTGCGCAGCTGTCGCGCGATTTCAGGATGATGCTGGGGCCCAGGCGCTTTGGCCGCCGCGCGCTTCTTCATCTCGCGGTGGCGCTCCAGGTACTTGATGACGGCGGCCTTGTCGCCCAGGTAGGAGAAGGCGCGGAAGGTGAACTCGTTGGGCTCGTAGCCGGCCAGCTCGCGGCGCAGCAGGGCGTTGCCCGTCTTGCGGGCATACTGCAGGCGTGCGTAGCCGGCAATCAGCGTGTTCCACGTGACCTCGTTGGGCGCGATGCCGCGCTTGGCCATCATGCGCAGGATGCGCTCGCCCTGCACGGTGTGGCGGTGGAACATGAAGCCGTTGAGGAGGATGGACCAGGTGTAGACGCTGGGGGGGGAGTGCAGGCCGGGGAGGGGGGGGGCACTACCTTGTTGTTGTTGCTGTGTCGTCGATGCAGGCCCATCCAAACCCACAGCGGCATCGCGCAGCATGTCCGAGACGACATCCAGGGCCACGCGCAGCATGCCGTCGTACTCGCACAGCGCCATGATGACAATGTCGTAGACCAGGGACCCCGTCTGCTCGACAAGCATGACGGCCGTGGGGTGGCCCGTCTTGAGCAGGCGGTGGAAGTGCGAGTAGAACTCGATGACGTCGTTGGGGTTCGACAGGCCCTGGATGTAGCCCTGCACCATGGTGGTCAGCGTGACGCCCGTGGGCTCGATCAGCTCGGGCGGCGCCAGCTGCGGCAGCAGCGTCAGCGTCGGCCCGAGCTCCTGCACAAACTCCCAGCGCCGGCGCATGGCCACGGATGAGCTCATGCCGATGCCGATGCCCATCATGGCGTCACCGCTGCCGTCGGGTGTTCCCTGTGCGTGTGCGCGGTGCGTCAGGTTCATGTTGCCGACCACGGGCAGCACCGTGAACAGCGGCGCCGGCGCAAACATCTTGCGGTACGTGTCGAGCATCAGCGGAAACGCCGGGATGACGCGCGGCCGCCGCTTGTGCTCCGGGTGGCTGCGGGCCTCGGCCAGCGCCATGACGTGGATGGCCTGCAAAAAGTCGTTCCACACGTACGGGTGCAGGATGTTGTTGGCGGCCGACGCCTCGGCGACCTGGCGGATCAGCGGATAGTGGCCGGCCATCTTGGCGCCGTTCATCAGGATCGAGTAGACGTAGGCGTCCAGGCCGGTCTGCGCGTTGAGCATGATCTGCAGCACCTCCTGCGCCGACGTCAGCTCGCCCTTGGAGCACAGCTCGCGGATGATGGCCGTGTATGTGATGATGTTGGGCTCGAGGCCGGCCCCGAGCAGCTGCTCGAACAGCCGCGCCGGCGTCGACTCGGGGGGGTGGTCAGGCTGCTGCTGTTCGGGCTGTTCGGACTGTTCGGGCTGTTTGTCCGCAAAAACGTCGGCTTCGCGCATGATGCTGTTGTTGCCCGTCACGCGGCCCCAGCCCGACGACAGGATCACCGTGCACAGCGCGCTGCCCTTGACCGAGTTGATGTCCAGCCCGTGCTCGTTGACCATCAGGTGGATCAGGTCGACGGCCTGCGTCTTGTACTCGGGGCTCTTGGCCAGCCGGTGCGTGAACTGCATGATCGTGTTGATGTGCAGCGGCTGGCCGTGCGTGCGCAGCAGCGCGTACAGGCGGGCGACGTCGTGCGCCGTGGGCGCGGCGCGCACGAGCATGTAGATGGTGTTTTGGCGTAGGCGCACGGGCGGGCGGCTGCTGCTGCTGTTGCTGTTGTCGTCATCACGCTCCATGGCCAGCTGCACGAGGCCGACGAGCTCGGCAAAGTCAAGCTTCGCGGCCAGGTGGCTGGACGCGTTGCTGCGCACAATGTAGCTGAGCGCGTCGTCCACGACATAGAGCGGCGCGCCCGCCGTCGCATAGGTGGCCCGAAAGATGTCGACCGTCAGCTCCGGGTACGAGCGGAACGTCGAGATCAGCAGCTGCGGCCACTGCGTCGCGCGCTCGTCCTGCGTCAGGCCGGCCCACAGCTTGGCGATGCGGTCGATGCGGCCACTTTGGAGATCTCCCTCCTCACCCCCAGCACCGGCCAGCCACGCCTCGTCCGAGTTGGCATACATCTGCTCCTGCTCCAGAATGCGCCACAGCAGGCCGTCGGTTTCCTTGCTCAGCTCGCACGGCAGCTGCCGGCTGTTGAGCATGCTCCATGTTGTCGCCATGGCCTCTTTCCACAGCTTGAAGCGCCGCATCACGCCCTTGTGGCCGACGGGGCTGTGGTGCTTCTTGAGGTACTTGATCTGCCCGGCAAACAGCCGCGAGGGCCGCACGGCGCCGGCGCCGGCCGCGTGGGCCCGTGGGCCGTAGACATAGAACCGCCAGTCGACGGGGGTGTCGTTGGATGCGATCGCCGACAACTCATCTTGTGGCGGCTCCTCTGGATAGCCGGCATAGTCCGATCGCCGCAGCGGGGGTCCTCGGCCGGACTTGAAAAATGTGATGGGCGGGGGCTGGTCGTCGGCGCGCGGCCTTGAGGACTCGGACTCAAGCTCGGGCTCGGGCGACGGTATCTGGTCCCACAAATCGCTGCTGCTCGTGTCCAACAAGTCCATCGGGTGGCCCTGCGGCGTGCTGGACTGGTGCATGGTGCTGACGGCGCGGGCCAGAGTCGCCGGCGAGGCATTCCGGATGCGGCGCCAGTCCCGGCCGTTTTGGCGCCACAGCCACAGCCGGACGCAGGGACAGACTTGCATTGTCATAGAGGGACCAAAGGGTGTTTAGTTAGGTCAATAGAGAGTCCATTGGTGCGTTGGAGCCGGGCTTGGTGAGATGTCGTTGGAATTGTCCCGGCTGTGGCGCTGGACTGTGGTGGCGCTAGAAATTCCAGCTTATCGCTTATCGCCAATGCCGTCGCCATCTGGGGGGGGGGGGGGGGAGGTGTGAAAGGGTGGGACCCACTGCAAGCTAAAATCGCGAATTTCTGCTTTTGCGCTGCAGGAGCCCTGTAAACCCAGGCTCCACTAGGGCGGTACAGCAACTGTAATCGCCGCCAAAGTCGACTTGACGTCCAAATACGTGACTACAGCCCGACCTCATTGACGTCCCTTTTGACGTCTGACCATTTCTCGCAGAGCATTTGCTATATCTCAACCCCCCCCCCCCGCACACCCACAAATGTCCTCCAACGCAACTCTCAGCGCCGCCGTCGACGACCGCAAGGCGCGCCTGGCCAAGCTCCGGTCCATCAAGCGGAAACAGCCCGACGACGAGACCGTGCCGCCCGAGTCCGACCGCGCATCGCCCGCTGTGGCACGGCATGGTGATGAAGGGGGTGACGGTGACGATGACAACGACAACGGCGACAAGGCAGACCACCAGACCAAACGCGACGGCTCGGTGGGCGCCGTCGAGCCCCCCGACGTGGCGCGTCTGCACCTGTCGGGGCGCAACTACGACCCAGAAACGCGCGGCGCCAAGCTCGGCTTCGACACGCAGCCCGACCTGGCCGCCGGTGGCAATACGCTGGAGGCGAAGGCGGCACAGATTGAGGAGGAGCTGCGGCGGCAACAGGCCGAGGATGATGACGGATCATCAGCAGCAGCAGCAACCGCCAGCAAGCCAATCGACCTCTTCAAGCTGCAGCCCAAGAAGCCAAACTGGGACCTGAAGCGCGAGCTCAACAAGCGCCTCGAGCCGCTGAATGCGCGCACCGACAATGCCATTGCGAAGCTGCTGCGGGCGCGGCTCCAGCAGCAGAACAAGCCGACAGGAGAAAGCGCAGCATCGTCAAAGGCGTCGAAAGCACAAGGAGAGTCCAGCGAAGGCGTACTGGAGGGCGCAGCTCTGGTCGAGGGCATCCGGATACGAGAACAAGAGGCCGAGGCCGAGGCCCGGCGAGAGCGCGAGATGGAAGACGACGAGGACGCCTAGGGCCGGCGGGACTACAACAACCACACGAGAGAAGTGGATAGCGATCATGTATAGATAATGTAAGACTTGTGCTTGCTTTTGTTTTGTTTTTTGTTTTTTTTATTAGTTTGTTTTGCTGCATTCTAGCCGGTTCCAGGAAATACCATTATTTGCACACCACACCACTCCTCCTCTATATTTGCCCCTTGGCCTGCATCTCCTTGGTTTTGGCTAGCCGCTTGCTAAAGGGACTGAGGCTGCGCTCGCGCTGGTCGGCGTCTGCGTGGGTGTCCGCCGTGTCTGCTGTCGCTGCCGGTGGCGGCCGCCGTTGCGTGTCTCTGTGGTCGTCGTCGTGTCGGCGACGGCCGTGATCATCCCCGTGGCGTCTACTGCGCTCGCCATCCCGGTCTCGGTCACGATAGCTGCGGTGGTGTCTGTCGCCGCGGCCCAGCGAACGCGAGCTGTGGCGGTGCCGTGTGCGGTGGTCGGCGCCTGCAGAACCACCGAAAAAGTCAGAGGACTTCATGCGGTTGTCGCGCGCATGCACAGACACGGTTGGCCGCTCGGCCGGCGAGACGGATCGCTCCCGCCGTCCTCCTCTGTCTCTGCCCGCCTCCTCTGGAGAGGCAGGCTCCGCTGCAGCCGGCAGAAGCGCGGGCCGGGGCGAGCGCGGGGACGCAGAGCGCGAAGGCGACCGAGACGGCGAGCGGGAGCGGGAGGAGTCGGACCCTGAATAACTGGGGGACCGCCGTCTGGTGCGCGTGTCCTTTTTGGATGCTTTGCGACTCCGGACAGAGCTGCTGCCGCTGTCGCTGTCGCTGCCACTAACGCTGCCACTGGCGCTGCTGCGGCTGTCCCGCCTCTGTCTCTTCCCTCTCGCAGCCTCCCTCTTTGCGAGTTCTTCATCCGCCACTCCTTTCCTGGGTATATGTCAGTAAAAGTTAGAACAGCCCGAACATTTCCGTCGGTGATCGTACTTGATCTGCAGAGCATCAAACGTCTCTTCCTGCAGCTTCGGTGCCAGCTTGGGATTCCGCAGCTGCTGAGAGCGCGACGGCCGCGCCTTGTATGGCCGGTCAGCCACCGCAACCTTGCACTCGTACGAGTAGTGACGTAGAGAGCGCTGAGAGCAGAGTTAGCCTTGCGTTCATTTTGAGAGAGGTTCAAAGCCGTCAAAACATATCTCGTTTCAGGCATTTCTGGCACAGCACGCTCGTCGGCGTCGACTTGGGTGGTCCACGGCGGTTGTACATGGCGACAGTTAGGGGGGTGTGAAGCTGCGGTTGGTGGCGGCCTTGGACGTGAGCTGAGCCCATCTTCCCCGTGTTGCCGCAGCCTTGTGGTTTTGGGGCGTCACGTCGCGACGGCCAGCCCCAGCGAGGCTCGATAGTGCGGTCACGTGTCAGTTCCAGAGACTGGCTGATGTAAGGTAATGTGGGCCTGTCTATGGCGTGCAACTTCAACGGCGTGGCCCGTCATCCATCAAGTGACAGCATGACAGCAAACACTAAAGCTAGAGGGAATCGTGAAGTAATATGTGCAGCTTAAAATGCCAATCCATAACAAATACATCATATGCAAATAATCATATGCATATAACCCCGAAATCATACCACTACCAGCACATGGTCGGCCCGGCGTCGGGCCCGGTTGACAGCGCAAGCCGGTGCTCACGTGATCCCGACATGGCAGCGAATCAGACCCACCTTCAGGGCCAGTGCCACAAAAAACCGCCTACGAGTAATAGCTAGCGTCAACATTTCCACATTTCTGCCTCCCTCTCATCTTCCACCTCCACCACCACCTTTTGGCTACAACCTCAACCAACGCTTCTCATCCCATCATCACCGCATCACCGCATTCCTCGTCCACCACCATTGACACCAATTGTCTACCCGCTCTATTTTGCTTGCGCCGGTTCTGTGTGGCTATCGAACACCGACTTCCGATAGCAGCAACAAGGGAATGGCACCCATTTTTACGCCTTCCTGACGAGCTGTTCGCCCTGCTTTTTCTTTGTGGCGTTTTTGCCTTTTTACTCTTTATTTTGCCGTCTCTTCCAAAGCGCTTCAGCTCCATTCGCGCTGCTCATCTCTCGCCTCTCGCTGTCTACAACGACTGCCTGAGCTCATCCTGCTCCTGCTGTCTCTTCCATGCCCAGCAACCCCATCACCCCTCTCGACCTCGATCTCTTCTTTCATATATAAAAAAAACAAAAAACAAATCAGCCTACAACGCCTTCCATCTGCTGGCGACGACGATGACCTGCTGCGCGATCCTCCTTATCTCGGCTTCTTCTATGAATTACGCTACATGAGGCCATTTCCCGTCGCCTACGAGAACAACCGATTGCTCTATCTCTGATCTCGTCTCTCCTCCTCTGTCTCTCCTCCCTCTGTCTTCTCCCTCCGTCCCCCCCCCCCCCCCCCCTTGCCGTTGCTACCCAGTCTCCACCAGTCGTCGTCACTCTCGAGCTTTGTCATCCTTCTCGTACATCGACCAGCCCACCCCTTGTGCTGTGCCCCATTGAGAACTGCTGCTTGCTTGATCGCCGGTTTTCGACGAGACGAACCAGAGTCAGCTCGCGGCTGTCCGACGAAAGCTCCCATACAACAGGCCGATCTTGCTGTCCTCCCAACGATACCGCCAACATGGCCACGGAACCCAAGCCCAAGATGTCTTTCGCCAAGGTACGACGCTACTATCCCGTTCTTGTATCCCATATTCCACCTCTCCGTTTTCTGAACTGCTCGACTAACGTATGGGTCGATCCCCTTTTTCTATTATTATTATTTAGGTTGCTGCGTCAGCTACCAAGAACGATGCTACTGCTGCTTCTGCGCCGGTGGCTAGGATCTCGCCTAGCATTGTTGATGGATCCAAGAGCCGGGCCGAAAACCCGACCCCGTCTGCCGATGCTGCTGCATGCAAATCCGGGCCTGCGCCGTCCAAGGCTGCGGGCAAGACAGGATCCGTAGCGGCTCCACCCATCGTCACCACCTCGCCCGACAGCAAGGCTGAAGATGCCGTCACCAAGGGCCTGCAAGGCCTGGATATCACGGCATCCGTGCCGTCGACCCCGTCTCGGAACCCCAGCGTTGCCAACTCGTTGCCGCCAGCACCCACCTCCGACGAGTCCTTCCCCCGGGCCGACTCGAGCTCGGAGCTCGGCACGAAACCGCCGAGCCTGGACGGCAAGAGCATCACGTCGGGCACCACCTTCAACGCACTCGACGAGAAGGAGTCGCTGCGGCCCGATGACAGCGCCAGCGTCAAAGCCGCGGCCGACGAGGACGACACGCTCTCCATCCGGGGCTCGTTCCTGGTGAGCTCGCGCTTTGGGTCGGACGTGGCGCCCCGGGGGCCTCGCATGATCCAAATCGGCGACATGCCGCCGCGGATCCTGCCCGCCGTCAGCAGCCAAGGGCCCGTCGTTTCCAGCGCGGTGCCGCCGAGCAGCTCCTCTGAACAGCAGCCAGTGACCGAGGCTCGTGTGCAGCTTGCTACCAGCACCGCTGCACCGCCCGGCGCCAGCGTCCAGTACCCCGACGAGAAGCTGCTGGAGGCGATGCAGTCACAAAAGGACCGTCTGTTTCTCCTCCGTCTCGAGAACGACGTGGTCAATTTTGTTGAGAATTCAAAGTGCGTCATCCCGATGCAAAGCAGAAGAGTTTTGTACTCGTATTTGTTGACCGTTTACTAACCTCTTGCAGAGAGCCGTTTATGGATTTGCCTCCCAGCAACTCCTTTTGCCGCATGCTGACGCACAAGCTCGCCGACTACTACCATATGACGCACTCGTTTGAAGCCGTGGCTGGGTCTGTGCGCATCTACCGGACGCCCTTTTGCCGTGTGCCTCCTCCTCTGGGCAGCTTTGTACCGGCCAACACGCCTAGCAGCGTCACGCCGCCGCCGGTCATCCAGCCCAAGAAGATTATGCGGCGCGGTGAAGAGCTTGAGAGTCTGTCCAACTCTGGTCAGTCAAAGCCGACATCCGACGTCGACGGGGATTCCAAGGACAAGGGTCCTCCAGCAAAAGAGAAGTACGTACCTCTCCTTACAACCAAATTTCGCCCGAAAGAAAGTGCAGAGCTAATCGTTGTCTAGGATGTCTCGGGAAGAACGCGAAGAAGCCTACAACAAGGTCAGAGAGCGCATTTTTGGCACGGCCACCGAAGCGTCAACTCCTGGTATGTTCTCCTTCTCATCAACCGTTGCCCATATATCATTACCTTGAGGTCAGTCAACTAACGCGGCATTCAGACCCCGATGAAGGCACGGGCATCTCGCGAGCAAGCTCGGTGTCCGCCAAGGACAAGGCCGGTGCTGGCAAGAAGAGCAAGGTCACCAAGCAGCGGCGCGATGACTCGGAGAGCTTTGACTCGCGCTCGCAGTACACGCTCTTGTACAACTCGCAGCAGACGACGTGGGTGATGCCCGAGTACTACAACGGTCCTCCCATGCCGGTGCAGTCGCAGCCTCACCCCGGCCAAGCCCAGCCGCTCCCGGGCATTGTGCCCCAGCAGCCGCCGCACTTTGCAAACACGGCCATCATGAGCTACGCCGCAACCGGGTCGGTCTATGTCCAGGCCATACCTACGAACGGTGCTCCCCCCCCTGGTGGTGGCATGCCTCACGTAAGTGCTCTGCATCTACTGAATAAATTAACCGTCGGCTCTGCTTCTACTGAATAAATATTCCGTCGAAATGTGCCAGACTAACATTTCCATATCAGTACCCTCCTCAGCCCATGCCGCCTCGCCATGTGCCGGTCCAGCCGGGCTATCCTTTCCGTCCAGGTGCCGGGCCACAGCAGTGGTCGCAGATGCCGCCGCCTATGCCCCAAGGCCCGCCATACAACGGAGGCGCCTATCCTCCAGTGCAGGGCCGGCCCGGTCCGCCCGGCCCATCCGGTCCGCCGGGACCAAATGGTCCTCCGGGGCCCAACGGTCCGCCGGGTCCGAATGGGGCCCCTGGCCTCGGACCAGGTGGCATGCCGTATGCGTTTGGTCAGCTGCCGGCCAACTTCAACCCGCACGACCCCAAGAGCCAGCACCCCGTCCCTGGCAGCTTCCCGGGGAACTACAGCCGCCATGGCTTCAACCCCAAGACACAGTCGTTTGTGCCGGGCACGGGGCCGATTGCCGTCCCGCCGCCCTATGGCCACGGCATGCCGCCTGGGCCCATGATGGTTGGGCATGTACCCGGGCAGCCTCCGAACGGCGGCCCTTACAATGCCGGCGGCGGCTATCCGCAGCCCGGGCTGTCCACGTCGCCCTACGGCGGAAGCGCAACCTCGAGCAGCTATAGCATGATGCGCCAAAGCTCAGGGAGCTCCAACTCGGCATACCCCCATACGCCTGGTCGGCCAGCGCCGCCGGTCTACCATGACGCATATGGCAACGGTGCCCACGGCCCGATGCACGGACCCGTGCCCCGGCCCGGTGGTCCCCAAGGCGTCCCGCCGCCGCACGGTCCCCATAACAACAACCATGGCTCCTTTGCACCGCATGGGCCAGCGGCCAACGGTGTTGTCAACGGTGCTCACCACACGCCGCCACGGGGTCCTGCGCACCACAACAACAAGCTGGGAAGCCCGCACCCTCCACAGGGGCCCAAAAAGCAGCAGCATCAGCAGCAGCAGCAGCACCAACAGCATCAGCAACAGCAGCACCAACAGCAGCCGCAGCAGCAGCAGCAGCAAAACGTGCCTTCGGGCTCTAAAACGGCGGGCCACACGTACAGCAACCTGCCGCACTATGGGAACCCGGCCACGCTGCCGCAGAAACCCACCACCACATGAGCTGACTTGTGACAGTTCGACTCGTGTGGCCCGCGGGCGGGGGCAAAATCACGGCTCTCGCTCTCGCTCTCTCTCTCTCTCTCTCTCTGTGTTTGCATTTGATTTTCGAAATTTGGGATCTGGAGCGGTCGGACACAAAACACCTGGCGTCATCGGAGGACAGGCTGCATACAGGAGTTTTGCTCTTTTTTTTACGATGTTTTCTATTTCTTATCTAATTACCGTGTTCTCATTCCTCTCTTCTCATTTATTCTAATGTCTTTGCCGTGTCATTGCTGTTTAATGGATGCAAAACCTACACTATTAGTTTACATGTATTTAGCGCAGCAGATCTTTTCATATATAGGCATACAAGAGACCGTTTTTCTTAAATGCGAAAATAAATATGAAAAAAACGAAAAATTGGAAAAAACTGAATAAACTGAAAAGAGAACTCTCTTCAACATGCCGCAAAGAGGCTGTCCTCCAAGCCATCCCGGTGACCTTAATAACCATAGTCCCCCCTTTTGCATAAACAAGTCCTTCATTCCAGGTGCTCCTGATGCATGAGTGTGTGCCGCCGCGGGGAAACCAAAGAAACAGAAATATGAAACCCATAGAAAAGAAAAACATGCTTTTTTTTCCTCTTCTTCTTCGACTTGGACCTTTCGTTTCCTACGCTAATAATAACCCTTTTTTTTTACTCCGCCGACGCCCGCGGCTCACGGGGCTCTCGGGGCTCTCTTGGTTCGCGCTGCTGGTTACCGCCACGGCCGCCGCCACGACCGCCGCCACGGCCGCCGCGCTTGTTGTTGCCGCCGCGTTCGTTCTTGTTGCCGCCGCCGCTGCCGCCACCGCTGCCGCCAGCCGCACCGCCCTCCTCGCCGTCCTTCTTCTCATCCTTGCTGTCGCCCAGGTTCAGCGTTGACGTGGCCAGGCGCTGTGACAGGTCGATCTGGGTGCGGATGGAGTTGGTCAGGTACGAGACCATGAGGACGTCCTGGATGTGGTTGTTAAAGTCGTGCTCGATACTTGTGCTGTCGACCTTGGGGGCGAGCGACATGGCGTTCATCAGGTACTGGCCCAGCGCGTGGTTGGGCTGCTCCTCCTCGTCGAGTACGTTGTTGACGTAGACGGACGTGCGGTCGAGCAGGTCAATCGTCTGCTCCAGGCTGCGCGCCAGGCCCTCGACGTCCGACACCACGGGCGCCGTGCGCGTCTCCAGGTTGGCCGGCGCCGCCGCAGCCGCCACGGCCTCGAGCGCCGAGCGGTCGGCGTCGCCGTACAGCATGCGGTGCGGCACCTCAACGAAGAAGCACGAGTCGGCCGCGCGGTCGGCCGACGCCGCCACGGGCGCCGACACGTAGCAGCGGGCCTCAATGTCCTGACCGGGCTCGGTGCTGATGGTCAGGTGGACGGCCGGGTGGGGGAAGGTGCCGGTCTCGGGGGCGGCGAAAAAATTCTGGATGAGGGCCGAAAAAGAGTTGAGCTCGTGCGACGTCGTGTACCAGCCCAGCAGCGACTCGCGCGGCGATGCCTTGAGGGTCAGGGCGAGCATGTTCTTCTGGTAGTCGACGTCGACCTCGACCTGGTCGTCGGTCTCGGTGTGGGGGATGGCAAACGCCGAGCGGACCTCGACCTCGAGGCCGTCCTCGGACCGCACACCCACGAGCGCACCTATGACTCGCGTGGACTGGGTCGACGACGTCTCGCGGCGGACAGCATGGTCAAGGATGGAGACGATGGACTAGGCGGGGTAAAGAGGGTTAGTTATTTGACTTGTCGTGAGGCAGCAGCGAAGGATGCGGCGATAGGCAGAGCCCAAACCGACAAGACGGACGCGCAACGACATACCTGAGGCTGGATGTTGACGGTAATGGGCGCGACGCTGCCGCTGAAGTTGGCCGAGCCCGCAGGCACAACGGGGCGAGCGAGGTGGAGGAACTGCTCCTTGTCGACAGCCATATTGGGTGGTTTTCGATGGGGGGGGTAGAAAGTTGAAATGGGTGATATAGAAAACGCCTATCGGAGGCTCCAAATGGTTGCTTGTCGCGCAAAGGAGCTACTTTGCGTCGATGGATGGGGGGGAGAGGGGGGGGGTGTGGTGAGGGATAAGTGCGGATGTAGTTGATATTGTCTAGGCTTGTGTTCCGCTTTTGGAACTCGACGTCGTAAAATCCGTGCAGAATTAATTTTGAGATTCGCATTTACTGGTGGGGTGTCTTGTGGGCGCTAAGATAAGCAGTTTGTACGACCGATAAGAAACGGGGGCGTCACGACTGGGAACGGGTCTGGGTTGTGTGGCGCAGCAGTCCCGCGGGCGAGTGGCGCCGCTGGGTTTGAAAGGAAGAGGACTGGCTCCACTAAAAAGTTGGAGGCTCCACATAAATTTCATATAAGCTCTCTAGCCTCGTGAAGCATTTTCATGTGTTTCCTGTCCCGCGACGACATAACCACACACGCCTTGTTGGAATTCGTCATACAAAGCTTTCTCACAATGGGCCCTGGACCAAGATCACGAGGCCGAGGCGGCAGCCGGGGCAGCGGCAGAGGCGGTTCGCGGGGCGGCGCACGCGGACGGGGCGGTCGCGGCAGAGGCAGAGGCAGAGGACGGGCCGGCCGTTTCAACAGCTCACGGCTAGACGAGCAAAAGGAGTGAGTTTTGCGGGTTTTTTTCTGCGTTGACTTGTGCAAAATGGACGCCGAACTGACATGTGCAGCTCTGATGAGAGTGAATCCGAGGCCGAGGCGGCTGTTGAGGAGGAGGCCGAGTCTGAGATCGAGGAGGAGGAGGAGGAGGTTGATGAAGCCGCACAGAAGCGACGCGAGGCATATTTGGCTCTGATGAAGAGCTTTGAAACGCGCTCTGCTGGTCCGGCAGCCAAGCGGAGGAAGCTCGACCACGACGACGAAGAAGATGCGCACATGGACAGCGGCGACGAGGATGTTGCAGAGGACGATGACGACAGCGACGATGACGACGACGACGATGATGATGCCAATGAGCAAGCCAGTGACGAAGAGGCCGAGCCGAAAGACGTCGACTTTGCCGAGGACGAGGACGAGGACGCCGAAGAGGAGATTGAGATTGGCGGCGTCGACGACGAGCCCATCGACACGACAGACCCCTTTGAGTCGCACTTTTCCGCGCCCGACCTCAAGGATGTGTCGCTGCGGCTCATGGCCATCAAGGAAGAGGACTGGCTGACGACCAAGGTGGCCGCCAACGGCTCGCGCGCCATCTTCACCGTGCCCCAGACCGGCACCGACACGTCCAGCGCCTTCTCGCCGCCCGCCGCCATTGTGTCGCCGCAGCAGCTGAAGCTCAAGAAGCGGCTGGCCGACCTCAACACCAAGCCGCTGCGTCCGACGGAGCAAAAGGTGGCGCCGCTGCTCTTCAACTACTACGACACGCTGTTCTGTGAGCGGACGCCTGACAACGGCGACGAGCTGCGGCACATGGCGAGTCTGCACGCGGTTAACCACGTTTTTAAGTAGGTGGCGTACAAAAAGGATACTCTTCTTTTGTTGTCCCGGACCCAGCTAACCTCTAGAACCCGAGACCGTGTGCTCAAGAACAACGAGAAGCTCGCCAGGATCGCGCGGAAACAGGAGGAGGCCGGCAAGGCCATGGACGCAGACAACTTTGGCAACGCCGCCGACGACGACGACGATGACGGCGACGCATACCGCGACCAGGGCTACAACCGCCCCAAGGTGCTGATGCTGCTGCCGACGCGGCAGTCGTGTGCGCGCATGGTCGAGGCCATCTGCCGCGTGTGCGAGCCCGAGACGCAGGAGAACCGCAAGCGCTTCGAGGATGGCTACGTCGACAAGCACGCCACCATCCCGGCGGACCGGCCGGCCGACTTCCGCGACCTGTTTGAGGGCAACGACGACGACATGTTCCGGCTGGGGCTCAAGTTCACGCGCAAGTCCATCAAGTTCTTTTCCAAGTTCTACAACTCGGACATTATTCTGGCCAGCCCGCTGGGCCTGCGCATGGCCATGGGCTCGGACGACACGAGCGCGTCGTTCCTGTCGGACCCCAAGAAGAAGAACAAGGGCAAAGACAAGATCGACATTGATTTCCTGAGCTCCATCGAGCTGGTGCTGATGGACCAGGCCGACGCGCTGCTGATGCAGAACTGGGAGCACGTGGAGCACATCTTTACGCACCTCAACCTGCTGCCGCGCGAGACGGCCAACAGCGACTACGATATCAGCCGGCTGCGCAGCTGGTACCTGGACGACCAGGCCAAGTTCTATCGGCAGACGGTCGTGTTCTCGGCGCACCACAGCCCGGCGCTGGCCGAGCTGTTCCGCCGCTTCTGCACCAACTGGGCCGGCAAGGTGCGCGTGCAGCCCGCCGCGTACAAGGGCGTGGTTGGGCGCCTGGGCGTCGGCGTCGGCGTCAGCATCCGCCAGACGTTTTCGCGCTTCGACGCGCCCACCATTGACGCCGAGCCCGACGCGCGCTTCGACTACTTTGTCAAGGCCGTCGTGCCGTCGCTGATTGCGCGCACGCGCGGCGGGACTTCAGCGGCGAGCCACCGCGTCACCGGCGTGCTCGTCTTCATCCCGTCGTACCTTGACTTTGTGCGCGTGCGCAACTGGTTCGCGACGGCCGACGCCGTGGCCAACGTCAGCTTCGGCGCCGTGTCCGAGTACGCGTCCGTGGCCGAGGCGTCGCGCGCCATCTCGCACTTCCTGACGGGCCGCCACCGCGTGCTGCTGTACACGGAGCGCGCGCACCACTTCCGGCGGCACATTATCAGCGGCGTGCGCACCGTCGTCCTGTACGGGCTGCCGGAGAACCCGACGTTTTACACGGAGATCACGGGCGGCTACCTGGGCCGCAGCCAGCGCAACCAGCTGCTGGAGCCGGGCCAGGGCGTGGTGCGCGCCATGTTCTCGCCCTTTGACGCGTTCAAGCTGGAGCGTATTGTGGGCACGCAGCGCGTTGGGCGGATGATCCGCGAGCGCAGCGACACGTTTGTGTTTGAGGAAGAGAGGGGGTATTGATTTGGATTTGGTTGATTTGGTTGATTTGGTTGATTTGGTTGATTTGATTTTGTTTAGCCATAAAAGCATTGCACGGGCTGGTTTTTGTCTTTATTTGATTGTCATATAAATGCTACAGTGGCTGGATACTCCATCAAAGACACCGTATATACAGAGTACATGGCTCTTGGTTATTCATACATGCTATTTGATTCAGATGATTTAAAGACACCCTTGACGCCACCAGACCTCGTCGTCGGCGCATAAGCAAATAGCTTTTCCCACCCCGGCTTTCCTTTTATTCGACGCTCGGGAACGGGTACAGCTCCAGAAGGTTGTTCTTCTTCTTCTTCTTCGGGTCGGAGGGCATGGTCGCCCCCGTTTCTTCCGCCGCCGCCGCCGCCGCCGCCGCTGCAGCCTTCCTCGCCTTGGGCACGCCCAGAGCCTCCGCCAGGGCCTTGCCGGCACTGCCCGCGCCCGAGCTCTTGAACCGGTTCTTGCGGCTCTCGTCGCCCAGGCTGCCGCTGCCGCCGCCGCCGGCAATGCCAAAGTTGCCCATGTCGCTGCCGGGTCCGTCAAAGTCGCGCGGCCCGCGGTTCCAGTAGTCGTGCAGCGGCTTGGCGCGCTTGAGGCGGTCGTCGGTGCGCTTCTGGCGGCGCACAATGACGGGCTCAATGTCGGCCAGCTCGACGCCCGGGTCGGCCAGGTGCATCTTGCGCGTCTGGGCCACCATGGCCTCGAACTCGTCCTCGCCGGCCTTGCGGTAGCGGATGACCTTGGCCCAGTTGCGCTCGGTCACGGGGTGGTGTGGCCGGCCGAGGTCGCGGTCGCGCGCCACGGCGGCCGCGGTCAGCGCAAAGCGCAGGTCCTTGGGGCTGTCGACGAGCTCGAGAATGGCCGACTGGGCCTGGTCGTCCTTCTTGGCCTCGGTGCGCAGCACGCGCGTGTAGCCGCCGGGGCGGTCGGCGTAGCGCTCGCGCAGGGTGCCAAACAGCTTGGGCATGAGCAGGTGGGGGGTCTATGTTGTTAGGGGGGTCAAGCGAGATGATGGCAGTCATTGAAAAAGAGCGAGAAAACGAACAAAAAGAATGGCCTGGGCGCGACGACGAGTCTCTTCATTGTCCCGCTTGGCCAGCGTAATCAGCTTCTCGGCAAGGCGCTGGGCCTCCTTGGCCTTGTGCCATGTGGTATGTATCGACTCCTCCTTGACAAGCGATGTGACCAAATTCCTTAATAGCGCCTTGCGATGTGCAGACGTCCGGTTCAGATGCCGGTACTTCACCAGACCACCGGCCATGGTGACGGCAGAGAGGCGGGGGTAGGAGGCGGCGGGAGGGCCGTCAAAGAAGCGGTTTGAAGGAGGTTGGTGTTGGCCTGTCCCGGACAATTGATTGGCGCTTTTTTGTATATAATAAATTAGGCGCTCAGCGACCGGTTTGGCGAGTTTGTCCGTCGTATGCTGCGGTTGAAGCCATTCGGACGTTGACGATCTCGAACTTTTTTCCCACTACGGACGGTCACGTGCAGCTACTTGTACGAGTACCTCCCTCACTCACAAACGCATTGCTGATTTTGTGGACCGGGAATTGCCGCGTGCCTTCCGGTGGTGTTGCGCCAGCGGCCTGGCAGGCCTCGCTACAGCGGCTGCATCGCCCTACAAGGCCACTGAAAATAGCGCAGCAGCGGGTGTCCCCAATCCAAAGAAAATAGAAAATAATTCCCAATTTCCATCGTGACCACCCTCGACGACACCAATCCACGCGCCACGCCACTCAAGACGACTTTCGAGCAATTTAATTGCGAACTAGGCGTCCCACGACCAGCGACTGTGCGCCCAGCTGCGCCCCCCAAATTCTTCGAGAGCCATGGGCTTCACTACAGGTTTTGTGAGTTGCTGGTGTCGATGCGGGTGCAAAGAAACCTCCTCCCACTAACCTGACAAGACCGGAGGTGTCACCCTCACACTCTCCCTCGCATACCTCACCGTGGTCACCCACCAGGCCAACCGCCAGAGACAGTCCGACGTCCTGCGCGCCAACACAAACGTCCTGCGGGCCCTCGCGCAGTCCGATCCGATCGCCGTTGCTCGGCTGGCCGGCGCCGGTGCCAGTACCAGTGCATCTGCCAGCACCGACCTTGCCACACTCGCCACGCCGGCCGACCTGTCCGCCGCCGCCGCCGCCCAGGAGCTCTACTACCCCAGCAAGCCGCTGCCATCACAACAGCCGCGGCCGTCGTTTACCGAGGACCTCAAGACGCGGTGGAACACGGAGATTGAGGGCGCCGTGCGCAAAGTGCAGACCACGGACTGGGTGACGGTGCGCGAGAATGCCGAGAACGTGCTGGCCAACCTGTGGGGCAAGGCCTTTGGCGGCAGCGAGGGCACGCCCGAGGCCGCCACGGCCGCTGTCAAGGAGCGCGTGCAGTCCGTGACCGACGCCGTCAAGGCCGAGGCCAAGAGCTTCCAGAGCGGCGTGGCCGCCGCCGCGAGCGACGCTGCAGCGGCCGCCAAGGGCGCAGCGCGGCAGGCCGTGGACAAGGGCAAGGAGGTGCTGGCGGCCGAGTCGTCGGCGGCGGCGGCGGCGGTGGCAAAATCAGCCGCATCGGCCACATCAGCCGCATCAGGCAAGAAGTCGGACGTCGAGCTTGCCCTGCAGAAGCGCTACGCCAAGGCAGAAGACGAGCGGATGAAGAAGAGCGTCAGCGAGCTGCTGGACGAGCGGTACAAGCACAAGGCTTAACCGGTGAGGGTGGGAGATGGGGGGCTACATAATCGAAAAGGGAGACGGCGAGACATGTATTTTACGGATTTGAGCCATCTCGCGGCATGGCATAGAGTATATCATTTGTACAGAAGAGCATTTGGGTTTCCTGTTGTTGTTACAGTTGAATGACATAATATTATTCAATTGACCATATATGCACTAATCCGTGTCAATCGAGCGGGACCTTTGTCCGGGGCAGGTCCCCGCTTAATATGCGCCCCCGGCCAATGAGCGGCGCTCCTTTTCTGACCAACGCCTGCAGCGTCAAAAGCCCGCAAAAACCTACCAGTTGCAGGGCACCGTTTTCCCTCTCCTCCTCCTTCCCGAGGAATTATCATCACTTTTTCTGCCGTCTTTCCCGCCTCCCCCCAGCTCGTCCCTGCACCTCCAGCTACATCCCCTCGCCTCCTCCTTGACGACCACGACGACGACCGAACACGGGCAGCCTGGAACCACCCACCGTCCAGTTTCAATTGGCGAGATATACGCGTGCAGACGACGACCCTTTTTGACGACAGCGTGGTCCCCCCCCCCCCCTCCAGACACCCTCCGGCCGAACTCCGGAAGTCAACGGACAGCATACCCGACTGCTCCTAACGCGTCGCCCGGCCACCTCATCAACCAAGCTCTCCTCTTGTCCCGACTTTTTTCGTCAGGGCATCTCTTCTCATCCTCTCTCCATCTCCACTCCACCAACACTCACAACAATGTCTGCCTCTATGCGGTCAAGGGCCTCGGCCCTGCTGAGAGGTGTGTTTGTTTTTTGTTGATATAGGACATACAAGTGGCATTGCGTGCCACGTCTGCACTCTTCGTCCGTCGTTCCGCCGTATCGCTCAATACTAACTCCCGCCCCAGCCAAGCCCGCGACGCCCTTCACCGGCACCTCCGCCCTGGTCCCCTTCCGTGCCGTCCCGGCCGCCGCCGCCCCGATGTCGTCGTCTGCGCGCCTCAACAACGCCTCCGCCGTCCAGGAGCAGCACTACACACATGGCACCGGCATTGCGCGCCGTGAACGGAGAGAGGTGCCCCTGGCCAGCCAGGAGCCCACCAAGGGCCTCGTCCAATACGCACTGTACGTGGGGGGGCAGTATAAGCACAATGAAAACAACAAAAAAAAAAACTAACAAAGCAGAACCACCCTCGACATCATTGCCAACTGGGGCCGCCAAGGCTCGTTCTGGCCCATGACGTTCGGCCTGGCCTGCTGCGCCGTCGAGATGATGCACCTGTCCACGCCGCGCTACGATCAGGACCGCTACGGTATTATTTTCCGTGCGTCGCCGCGCCAGTCGGACATTATGATCGTCGCCGGCACCCTGACCAACAAGATGGCGCCCGCGCTGCGCCAGGTCTACGACCAGATGCCCGAGCCGCGCTGGGTCATCAGCATGGGCTCGTGCGCCAACGGCGGCGGCTACTACCACTACAGCTACTCGGTCGTGCGCGGCTGCGACCGCGTCGTGCCCGTCGACATCTACGTGCCCGGCTGCCCACCCACGAGCGAGGCCCTGATGTACGGCGTCTTCCAGCTGATGCGGAAGCAGCGCAAGACCAAGATCACGCGCATGTGGTACCGGAAGTAGATTTTTTTTTTTTTATTGTCTTGTTGTCAAAAGCAGATTAAAGAGGCAACAAGCAAAGAAGAAAAAACTATCAGGAACTCTTCCATTATTTTTATCTGCCTTTACCGTCGGTTAATTCCCTAGAATGGACAAGGCATGGGGGGTCGTGCTTATTTATTTTGTTTTCTTTTTTCTTTTTTTTTCTTTTTTTTTCTCATTTTCCTGTTTTGTTCTACATGACGGCTCTATTTCTTGTCTCTGTCGTAGACCTCCCTTTTCCCCGCGCTTTCATATTTTTGCTTCTTCTTTTCCATTCACATACATGTACATACAAACATCATGATCTCGGGCTGCCATCTCACAAGCGCTTCACCAGAAAAGCGCAAACTCTACAGACCATTAACCGGAAAATATTACAAAAAAGTATCAAACTGGATCGTGCATTATACAAACGGTAGTAGTCTATATATACGGTCAAGCTGGAAAGCAGCTTCCAGGTTGTGCTGTAATAATGTCACGCCCGTAACGAGGCGTGCTATAATATCATGTTTCTGAGCACCAAAGAGAGAAAAAAAAAGCAAATGAGCAAACAGACTATTAGAATATACATCAAAATAACAAGCAGGGAATAGTCACTAATCAAAAAGCCAACGTTGAACGGATGCTGAGTAATACGGAGCCTGCAAAATAACAACGCAACGACAGAAAAATAAAAGACAGGACAAGCAGGTTGACAGTAGATTATCAACAAGAAATAATAGGAGACTGCGCTACTCCTGTCCGAAACCCATCGTCTCCTCGACGGCAATGGTCATCTTCTGCTGGAGCTGCTCCAGGCTCTTGTACGGCGGGAGGTCCAGGCGGTTGAAGCTGCAATAGTTAGCACGAGTTCCCTCAGAAAAAAAGAAAAAAAGAAAGAAAGAAAAAAGAAGAAAAAAAAACATACCATGTGTGAGCCTTGGGCAGGTTGTTCTGATCGCCCGCCTTTTCAATGGTGAACCGCCGAGGACCATCGCTGCCCTGGAGGTCCTTGAAGCCGTTGACCGGAATGCGCGACGTGCCCGTTGTAAACTGCAGCAGACGCGACTTCTGCTCGCCGTCCCACGACCGCACCGTGTTCCAGAAGAACTGGATCACCTCGTCCGACTCCGTGTAGCCGCGGTAGTCCGTGTGCTTCTTCCAGTCGTCCACGTCAATCTCCGCAATGCCGCCAATCAGCAGCTCCAGCTCGCGCTCGTCAAACACGTTGATCAGGTCCTGCGGAATCAGCTCGTTGAAGCCCGCCTTGAACGCCTCAAACTGCTCCGCGATCCGCTTCTCAATGCGCCACTTGACCATCAGCTCCACGTACTCCTTCTTGTTCTCGTTCGTCACCTCAATGTCGCGCCCGCCCGGCTTCAGGTCCTCCACCGTGATCACGCCAAACCGCTCGTCCTCCGTCGAGAACGTCTGCTCCAGGATGCCGCCCTCAATGTCGTTGTCCAGGATCCACTGCAGTGACCGGTGGAAGTCGGCATCCACGCCCTCCATGTCGGCCAGCGATACCGGCTTCGACAGCATCATCTTGTACAGCGCGCCGATGAAGAACGCGTCCAGGAACCGCCGGTGGAAAATGGCAAGGCCCACAACACGGCCGATGAAGCGGAAGTAGTTGAGATGCTCGGGGTTGATGCCCGAGTGCGGGTTGATCTGCAGCGTGTAGTTGTCGTGCGCCGAGTACTCGAACAGGCAGTAGAACGGGTTGAACATCTCGTGCGACAGCAGGAAGAAGAACTCGCGCGAGAGACCGCCGTAGTCCAGGCCGTCCTCGCCGTCAAACTTAATCATCAGGCGCTTCTTCAGGTCGCTTGGTGACTGGCGTGTGATCTCCGCAAACGAGTCCTCAAAGATGTGCGACCGGCGCACCTTGATGTGGCTCTGGCCCGACAGGATGCGCATGGCCGGCTGCGAGCGGAAGTAGATCAGCTTGCGCCGGAAATCACGCTTGTACTGCGGCACGTTTTGATCCAACGACGACGGCAGACGAGGGTCGTCCCACGTCGTCGTCTTGGTGTTGTGGTCGACAAAGTACACGCGCGCTGTGTTGGTGAGACGCATCTCCCAGCCGCTGGGCAGCGGCCCCAGCTGCGACACCGGCTGTTGCTGAATCACGCCGTTAGCGTTGTTCTGGCCTCCGCCGTACATGCGGATATACTGTTGCCGACGCGGGTCTACCCAAGTCGTAGTCCGGGTGTTGTGGTCGACAAAGTATGCCCTTCCTTCCGGCGTGAATCTCTGTTCCCATCCGGGGGGCAGTTCGCCTGTGCCAGGGCTCGTCGCTCCCGTATGCATAATGGTGCCCGCGCCTGAGGCAGACGCAGGTGAGGCTGTCGTTGGTTGTGCAGACTGCTGCTGCTGCTGCTCGTGGGAAGGCGAGCTGGCGCCCGTGCGGTCGCCCGGTAGCGTGCGGTTCTGGTGACGTTGCCGCTCGGCCTGCGTCGTTGCTTCCTGAGCACCCCGGTCAGCAACGCCGTTAGCGGTGGGTCGAGTCCAGCTCGTCGATCGGGTATTGTGGTCGACATAGTATTGTCTGCCGAGATTGTCTTCGCGCCGCTCCCAGCCAGGCGGAAGACGACCAATGTGGTCCTCGAATGGGCTCATCGTGCTGGTCGAGCGAGCATGCGCGTTCGACGCAACCACGGCACCGCTCGTGGCCGGTGCACTGGCTGCTGGCGTCGACCCTCCCGCTGCTCCTCCCGATGGTCCAGAAGCAGATGCAGCAACACTTGCAGGCGCAGCAGCGCTTGGAGCGGCGTGGGCGCTAGACACCGCCGACGCTGGTCGTTCGTTGGGTCTGGCTGACGAGGCAGACAATGTCGACCCCTGGACGCTGCCCGCGGGGCGACTGGACGAGGTAGCGACCGTGCCGGCCTGCGAGGCAGCAAGAGACTGTTGTGAGCTCTGAGGGTTCTGGTTGCCCTGGTTTTTGACGGGGGCCTCCAAGTTGGTGGAGAGGTTGAGAATCAGCTTTCCGTGAACGACCAGGTTGTCGCTGGATCGTTTCAAGTCATTCGTGAGCATTTTCTCTGTGTCGGCATGTTAGCACCCAGCAAACCGACCATGTCCCACTTACGTCACAAGCCGTGACTTCATGTCGCGGTTGCGGTCAGCTTACCTTCATGCTCGGTTGAGTTCAGGTCGACGTGATCGCTGACGCGAATGTTGACAACCCCCAGGAACCCCTGGTCCTTCTTTTTGAACTTTTTCTGGTCGAATACCTGGACAGCAAGAATGCTACCTTCATTTGCACGGCTGTACAAGAAAAACAGATGTTAGTTGGAAATGGCCCTCACAGGAAGGCGAAACACGTAAGAGAGGGGGGCCGGCGCTTACAAGTCAAAGCTCTCGTTCCAGTATGGGTTGAGGGTGCGCTTCGACACGGCCGTCGTCTGGGTTTGCTCGGTATCGAGAGTGGCTACAGCGAACGGGTCGGGAAAGCCTGCGGCGAGGAAGAGAGACAAGGTTAGACAGCGTGATCGAGTAATGCTGCCGCAAAGCGATAAGCCGGTCTCGGCTCAGAAAGGGCGGTGACTTACGGAAAACATCGCGCTTGTACAACCCATCGGCAGCAATGACTAGAGGAGGGCAATTGTCAATAAGTGAACAGGCAAGCAGGCCGACCTAGGCATGCGTCCGACAGACGATGTCCAGATGTCAGCAGTTGCAGGCACGCAAGCCAAGGAACGACATACTGGTGACGCGAAGGTTGTATGGCTGCTGGCTATCCGTAGAGAACGAGGAAGATCAGGTTAGTTATCATATACAGAGAGAAGATGGCGCCTTGCTTGCTTCGTGGCGGATAGCAATGGCAAGCCACGCGGGAAGAGCAGCCGCGGGAAGAAGTAAAAAAAAAAAAAAAAAAAAAACACTTACGAACGCCCAGCGTCCGCTGCCCGACTGGAAGACATTCCGAGGCCTGGTGTAGGTAGCGCAGAAAGAAACAGCCCTGCGCTGCAAAGGCAGAAGGAGACGGGTATGAGAAGCGAGCACGCGAGGCTGCTGGTGCTATCGGCGAGACGGGGGTCTGTAAGCACGCAGGCAGGCGGCGGAGGAGGACGGGACGAATCTCCGACGATGGATGGGATCGGTGAGGAATAAGCACACCGAGTCGGCGAGATTCGATGGCAAAAAAGGGGAGGGGCGGTCGAGAGGCGGCGGACGTGGGTGTGCGTAAGACGCCGCACGGTGGTGAGAGAGAAGGTGAGCGTGAGCGGGATATGTTTGTAGGTTGGAAGGAGGAGAGCGGAGTATCGACCGAGCTGGGGGACGACGCTTGCAGAAGAGCCAGAGCAAAGCAAGATACGTAAGTAGGTAGAGCGACTGGGCGCAGGCAACGAGCAAAGACTCTAGCGCTGTTCCCCCACTTTCTGTAGGGCGTGAGGACTGACTGAGCCTGGCGATTGAACCCGAGCGGTGGAGAGGGGCGCTGATGACTCGGGGCGGGTGCGCGGTGCGAGAAAAGCAGGAAGAAGAAAAAAGGAAAGGGGGCAAGCAAGGCGATGAACGATGCTTCAAAGCGAGAAACGGCAGTGTGCAAGAATGATCAAGGTCGGTCGGCGTCAGGACACAGGAGGCGGTGGTGTTTGAACAATGTGGTAATGTGGTGGTGGTGGGCAGTGGTGGTGGATACAGCCGGCACGCGATAGCGTTTGAGGCTGTGTTGGAGTGTGCAAACCTGCGCCACCCTCTTGCGTACGAATACAGGACTGCGTAGAGTGCTGGAGTGCTGGAGTGAGTGCGTTCTGTGGGTTATCTGATGGTGGTGCACGGGCAGCGGCAACAATAGTGATTCCCCTCAACGAAGGAAGACCGGGGCTGGCCTGAGCTAATTGAGGCCTGGGCGGCTGATGTGTTAGGGGATGGTCGCTAGCATTTGGGGGAAGGGTGGAGGGCCAGGCCTACTCCGTAGCGGGACACAGGTTCTAGCAGGGATGGGCGAAAGACATGGAAAATTGGGGAAGGAAAAGGCAGGCCGAAAACGGCAAAGAGGCTAGGCTGGGTGCTAAGAAGATACCACTTCTCAGGCCAAGTGCACCACGGCGTACGACACTTTATCTGGGAGGGGCGAGAATTGAAACTTACTGTTCGAGACTCTCAGCTGCAGGACTTTGGCACTTTTTTTGGCTTAGAAATCGTGAGAGGTCGATACTTGGGGGAGCTTGGCCAGACTGTCGCGTGAGTCAAGACAGATAAGTCCGCCATAGAATCAAGACACAGGGCGTAGGACAGGGCGCAGAGACGACTTTGCAGTTGCAATGGACTCAAAGGCGCTGGTGTGTGGTATTGAGACGACAAGGTACGAGTACTCCGTAGAGACACCAGAGGTTGGCGAGGGGCTCACAGGGGATGGATGCAAAAAGATGGGAACCACTCGTGCAGTATGGCCTCCAAACGCCTTCCCAATCTGAACCGAGCTGAGCAACCACAACAGGAAGGTGCAACTTGTCAATCACGAAGAGGCAGGGGCGATGTACGAATAATCCATAAGTATCGTATGTATCTTGCATAACATTCACAGGGAAGGAAGGAGGTGGCGACATTGGCAGAAGGAGAGGGGCAACGTATTGTGTACTCACATCCTGCAAGGGCAGGCGCGAGGGGCAGTACTCGTACTCCGTACAATTCGAACTTGTGCAGGCACAAGACGGATGCTTTGGGGCATTGTCAGAACAGGGACACTGTAGTTCCAGCCATATACGGCGGAGGAATGGGACATTTGCCTCTGTGGCTCCAGGACATCAGCCAAGTGCCGAGACATGGCCAGTGGCGACTCAATCCCATGCAAAAGGGCAGAATGTATTCCTGGTGGTTTCTTACGGCTTTCAACAGCCCATTATCACACTGCTGCACAAAAGGAGGCGCAATGAAAACGGACGAGATAGCATCTCACGTAGGCCCATGAAACTCAACGTTGCTACGAGTAGACAAAAAGCTTACGAATAACAACAACCAGCTTACGCAAGAGCAGCTAGCTGAGATGATAAATCATCTCGGGATTAGTCATAATTCTCAAGATTGGTCAATATGACCGAGTAACACATAAAACGACGGTCACAAGCAATGTGCCCTGCAAAGATAACATAACACAAACAGATCAAAATTAATAAGGCACTGAAATACCCGCGAGCCAAACTCTACTCCGTAGATCCCTTTTTTTGGTGCCCTCCCTTCGCGGGCATTCCCAGAATATCATACAGTTTGCGGAGGGAGCTCGGTGGCGTCTGGAAGTCTCCCGACAATAGGAAATTGAAACAAGACAAACAAGACAAGCAAGCAGAAGAGGAAATGCAGAAAACACAATAACAAGTTGGCAAGTCGGCACAGAGCGACAGCCAGAACACTAGATGACGGCCATGCGGGTAGTGCCACACTGCCCGGCCATCACCAGCAGTAGCAGCCGCCCTTTAGTACGGGGCAAAGCCCCGGCCGCGGCCGCGGTAGCCGCCACGGTAGCCACCCCGGGGCATATAGCCGCCACGGCCCCCGTAGAAACCACGGCCGCCACCACGACCAAACCCGCCTCTGCCACGGCCTCGGCTCATGCCAGGAACATTTGTCCGTTTGGGAACAACCTGTGGTGGGATGTTAGCATCAAGTAAGGACTATGACAGAAAAGTAAAGAAGAAAAAAAAAAAGCAAGCAGGCTCACCTTGATGTTCCGGCCCTTGAACACGCTCTCGTTCAGTACGAGTGCCTGAGCAACGAGGCTGGGTTCTGAGAACTCGACGTATGCGTAGCTGCAGGACATCATGTTAGCAACTGGCGACGACTGGTTGGAAGTCCAGCAGTCGTGTGCTTACCCCTTCGGCTGGCCAGTGAACTTGTCCAGCAGAATCGTGACGCGGTTGATGGAGCCGCAGCTCTGGAAGTGTGCTTGGATCTCCTCGGGCGATGCAGAGTAGTCGACGTTGCCGACAAAGATGCTCCGCGAATCGACGTCTTCCTTGTTCTCCGAGAGCTCTTGGTTCTGATGATCGAGGTCTTTTTGCATCTCGCGGAGCTTTGCAGCCTCCTCTTCCATCTCGGCGACACGGCGCTTCATTGCCGAGATTTCCTCCTGCTCGACCTCCTTTCGTCAGGATTTGTATTTTAACTTTTTCTTCTTCTTCTTGTTCTTTTTTTTTCTTCTTCTTGTTCACTCATGCATATCGCCATTCGCCGTGGTATGGTCTCCAGGCTGCAGAGTGGCAGGGTCGGGTTGGGGCCGTTCCTCCTCTTCACCGCGAGACAAAGATTCTCACCTCATCGTTGCCGCTCACGTCAAACGACTTGTCGATCGACTCGGTCGTCGGCTCCTCTGGCTTTGTGTCCGACATTGTGTGCGTGTGTGTGTGTGTGTGGGTGGATGTGTTGGGTTGGTGTGGTTTGTCGAGCTTTGTTGGATTTGAGCAAACGCGTATCCAAAAATGGGGTGTCGGTGTTGTGCAGTTGTCCGCGGTAATGTCTATATGGGTAGAGAGGTAAAGGTCAGATCAGGCTATGACTGTATGAGAACAATAGGCTGCGATAAAGGATAATGGCGGCACACCCAGTTCGTCGATGGGTACACAGCAGTACTCGTAGGTGTTGGGGCTTCCTTCGTCAGGCTCAGAGGCATGCGCTCGCACAATCCAGCAGCCAGTAGTGCCGGAAGAGAACAACAAGCCTTGGGCGCTCCAACTGTGACGACCGGGTAGGGGTAGTGTGCAAATGGACAGCAGAGATGACATCACGAAGATGGAGGCTTTCTCTCATCCGCGAATAAGATCGCAGAAGCTTTGGGCCCAACAAGCACCTCTGTTGCGGGACATAAGGAGGAAGGAAACGCACATATTGTAGGAGGGGCAAACAGATAGAATCAGTACTCACAAAAGGGTCCTGCGAGCAAGTGCAGTTCCGGCTAGTTGACGACGGAAAAGTTGATGTAGGTTAGTTGTCAAGGCAGTGCTTGGCTTGATGCGGTAGATTACGCCAAATTTTGAGTGCTGCCAGGACAGAGACGCGACAATCGATAAGATAAGCAGTCACGTGTACGGCGTGTAGCCTCATTTCTCTTTGACGAGTACTCAATACGACAGGCTGAATCAGTACTCCTGATGCACTGCACTTTTTAATTACTGGTCAGATTGATGTCTTGTTTTTCTTTCTTGTTTTTTTTTAAAAAAAAAAATTGCAGTTGCGTAGATTGGAATTTTGTTTCTATTTTCTTTTTTAAAAAAAGAATAAAATTTAGCCTTTTCTCGTCTTTTCCTCTCCTTCGCTTGCACAATGACTAAAACAAATACCATTTTATATCATAAAAGAACTGCTGCATGAGCTGGCTACTCCGTTCTACGGAGTAAAGACAGGCGTGATTCAGCTCCCAGCTCTAATGTATTGACCCCGACTCAGCCTTGCGCCTCGTGCATCTGCTGTGTAAATAGTAGAGGTCGTGATGTCAAATCAACGTAAACGTACCCGTATTCGTTGTGAGATGACGTATTATGATAGCTCTCAGCGTTCTCAGATCCGTTTCAGCGCTCTTCAGGCCTGGGGTCTGCTCAATGCACACCCATAGATCATACGGAAAGAGCCATGCTGCCCTGTAGCACACAGGAGCTGCCCCGCAACAGCGCACCCAGCCCCTCCCAAACAATGCCCCCCTTTGAAGCACCGTGTTGCAGCTAGGAGGTCCCTGCACTGGCGGTCCCTGCAATGGCGGAGCTCCTGTCAACTCTTCAACAAGACGGGACACACCGACCTCCAGTACTCGTACATCAGGCAGCTACTTCTTCAGCAGAAACCAACAACAGAAGCCGTCGGAGACCCCGAGAGCAGAGAAACACTCAACATCCGACACCGTACCACCTTGTTCCTCCATACAACAGGCGGAGCATCACGAACTTGAGAGACGAACTCCCTGCAACAGCCACGAGACGATTGATCGACCATGGCGTCCATCACAGTTGACCGGATCCTGGCGGCTTCGCCGGCGACGCTCCGGGGCCAGCCCACTCCTCTCTCCGCCGACTCCAAGGGCCAGCGCATAGCCTACGCAGTACGTGCCTCTTCACCCGTTTTTTTTTTTTTTTAGTTATATCTTCTAATGGACGGCTAGTCTGGCAAATCCATCTTTGTCCGCTCCATCGATAACCCGGCCGACTGCAAGCAGTACACGGGCCACACGGCGGCGACCACGGTGGCGCGCTTCTCGCCCTCGGGCTTCTACATTGCCAGCGGTGACGTGTCCGGCAAGGTGCGCGTATGGGACTCGATCGAGGCCGTCAACACCAAGGGCGACTACGGCATCATCTCGGGGCGGATCAACGACATTGCGTGGGACGGCGATAGCCAGCGCATCATTGCCGTGGGCAACGGCCGTGACCGCTTCGGCCACTGCATCACGGCCGACAGCGGCAACAGCGTCGGCGAGATCAGCGGCCACAGCAAGGTCATCAACGCCGTGGCCATGCGCCAGCAGCGGCCATTCCGCGCGGCCACCGTGTCCGACGACGGCGCCATGTGCTTCCTGCACGGCGCGCCGTTCAAGTTCAACTCCAAGGCCGACGGCCTGCACAAGGGCTTTGTCTTTGACACGGCCTTCTCGCCGGACGGCAGCACGCTCGTGTCCGTGGGCGCCGACCGCCGCATCCAGCTCTACGACGGAAAGACGGGCGAGCCGACGACGACCGTGGGCGAGAGCGAGGGCCATTCGGGCAGCATCTTTGCCGTCAGCTGGTCGTCGGACTCGAAGCGCATTGTGACGGCGAGCGCGGACCAGACGGTGCGTGTCTGGAACACACAGACGGGCAAGGCGCTGCAGACCTGGCGCCTGGGCGACTCGTCGACGGTGGCCAGCGTGCCCGACCAGCAGGTGGGCGTTGTGTGGCCGGCCGGCCGCAGCGACGACCTGATCATCAGCCTGAGCCTGAGCGGCGACCTCAACTACCTCAAGATGGGCGAGGACAAGCCGGTGCGCATCATCTCCGGGCACAACAAGTCGATCACGGCGCTCGGCGTGGAGTCGGACGGCAAGGGCCAGGGTCTGTGGTCGGGCAGCTTCGATGGGCGGGTGTGCCACTGGGACGTGGTCAAGGGCGAGGCGCAGGTGGTCGACGGCCAGGCACACACGAACCAGGTGATTCAGTTTGCCAAGGCGGCCAACCCGGGCCAGACGTACAGCGTTGGCTGGGACGACACTCTGCGCACGGTGGACGAGGGCGCGTACACTTTCACGGGCTCCGAGGGGATCAAGCTCGACGGCCAGCCCAAGGGCATTGCCACGACGGACGCCGGCTACACGTTTGTGGCTCTGGCGTCGAGCAAGATTGCCATCTACGCCAAGGGGAAGCTGGTGGGCGAGGTGGCCACGAACTACACACCGACGGCGATTGCCGCGCACGGGTCCTACGTGGCCGTTGGCAGCAGTCCGGAGCCGGGCGTCTACATCTACCACCATCAGGAGGGCGGCAGCAGCGCGCTGAAGCTGGCCGAGACGCTCAAGACCTCGACGGCGCCGATCTCGGCGCTGGCCTTTTCCAAGAGCGGCAAGTATCTGGCGGCCGGCAACTCGAGCGGCAAGATTGCGGCGTACGAGACGGACTCGTGGACGATTGCGACGGACCGGTGGTCGGCACACACGGCGCGTGTCACGGCGATTGCGTGGAACGAGGCGGAAACGCATGCCGTCAGCGGCGGCCTGGACACCAACGTGTTTGTATGGAGCCTGGCCAAGCCGGGCAGCCGCGTCAAGGCGCTGAACGCACACAAGGACGGCGTGAACGGCGTGGCATGGGTCGAGGGCGGCCAAAAGGTGGCGAGTGCGGGTACGGACGCTGCCGTCAAGATCTGGGCGGTCAAGGGGCTGCAGTAGCCTGACTTGTGAGATGCCGTGTTTGGTGTGTTGAAGCGACTTTTAGATAGCGAGCCTTTGTAATGCATTCTGTGGTTCATACGTGCAAGCTGTGGACTGTGAGATGACATATGGATAACAATGGTATCGTTGCGGTTATAGATGCTAACAAAAAAGAACAAAAAAAGAACAAAAAAAGAACAAAACAAAAAAAACAAAAAACAAAAAATACACTCAGTCAAGAGTCAAAGTCTTGATCTCAGCCGGCGCCGTACTTGGAGCCTGCCCGGCATACAGTGCTGCCCACCCAAACAGGCCGCACCGCTCATCAGCAGGCGTGGGAAAGGGCGGCGGCTGATATGGCGAAAGGTCTAGGTCGTTGACATCCTTTGTCTTTTCTACTATACGCGCGATGGCCTCGTCCAGGTGTCTGTGTGGTTAGCATCATAAACCAAAGAAAAAAAAAGAAAAAGAAAGAAAAAGAAAAAAAGAAAAAACCTACCCAAGTACTCCCTTGACGGCCCATCCGGCCTCGTCCACGGCATCGACGAGTTCCTGCTGGTGGTTGTCCATGAGATCGGGGTTGGCCACGACGACGAGCGGCACGTCGCACCGCACGGCGTCGAGGATGGACCCAGACCCGCCGTGCGAGATCATGGCGCCGGGAAGCCGCCGCCGCCGCTGCTGTTTCTGATGGGCGGCCTCGCCGCGGCACGGAAGCATCAGAGACTGCATGTCGGTGGTATAGGACACGACCTCGATGACGGGCCATCTTGGACCACCTGCGTGTTCCTTTCTTTCCGCAACGTGTTCCGCAACGCCGAGTGCTTCGATCCGTTGGCGCGCCCAGTCGTGGTCGGGCCCGGTCTGCACGACGAGCTCGCCAAAGTCGTGGGCGCCGAGACAGTCGAGGAAGTGGGGGTCCAGGATCTCGCTGAGCAGCTTTTGGAAGCTCGCCGTCGCGCCGACCGTGACGAAGCACCGGCGGCCGGCGGCGGTGGCGGCGGCGGTGGTCCCTGGCTGCTGCGTGTCCTGTCCCATTGATGCTGCAGAGTGGTAGCAATCTGCAATATGACAGATTTTGTTTTAGGCGAGTAGGCAATGTTGTATTGGAAAGTTAAATTGAACCCCGAAGAAACTCATATACGGAGTACACACATCCAGGTCGTCATGTAAGTTTAGATGCTATGTTGTACGCAGTACAAGTACAATGTACTTGGCCTGAAGGATTACATACGCAACGACCCCACCGTGACCCGAAAAGCGGGCTAGCGCGTGGTCGTGCCAATGGGCCTCTGAGGAGGGAAAAAAATTAGCCGCAATCGACGTTGATGACGGCCGTTTGCGCAGCGCTCATTGACGGAAGAGAACCTTGTGGCAGTTCCCAGATTCTCTCCAACTGAGCACCCTTTTTTTCGGTTGTACCAACAACAAGGGTGAACATATCGATCGACAATGGCTTACGGCGCCAGAGCACTGCAGCTCGGCCTGCGCCGATGCTGTGTGGCGGCCGTGACGACGGCGACGCCGGCGGCGAACACGGCAACGACAGCGGCGGCAGCGGCGATGACGCGGGGTATGGCACAGAGAGCAGCAGCACCGGCGACGGCTGCGGCACAAATACGGCAATTCTCGGGCTCGGCACAGCGGAGCGCCCGTGAGGACGAGGGGGCGGTGCCGACCGAGGGCACAACTGCCGAGGAGGCCGTTGCTGCCGAGGGTGCAGCTGCGGCGGCTGCGGCGGCTGCGGCAGAGACTGCAGCCTCGACAGCTGCGGCAGAAGAAAGTGCACGGCCGGGACGGAGACCGAAGCTGGAGTGGACGGCCGAGGACCAGAAGATCCTGGACACGATCCGGTCGGGCAAGCAAAAGTACGTGTCGCTGAGTGCGGCGTCGGCCGAGAAGCGCAAGCACTACCAGCACATCATGGAGCGGCTGGACGCGGAGCTGGAGATGCGGCCGCCGGCGCCGTCGCGCGACGCGTTGACCGAGTTCTGGGACAGCGGCGCGCCGGACGAGGACCTGAACCTCAACGAGAAGGAGGACATTTATGAGGAAAACGACATGACGAGCATTGCGCACGCGAAGCTGGACGACATCCGGGAGCGGCGGCACTACATGCGCCTGATTGCGTGGGAGATGCCCTTGCTAGCGAGTACGTTTTATCTTGAGTTCTTGAAGGTTTAGTGGTGGAAAAAAAAGTCGACTAACAAGACAGAACTGGCCAAGCCGTTTGAGCCGCCGACGGCCGACATGCCGCTCCGCTTCCGCTACACATCGTACATGGGCGAGTACCACCCGGCGGAGAAAAAGGTCGTGGTCGAGTTCTGCCCGTCGGATCTGGGCCTGACCCCCGTGCAGGAGGAGAAGCTCAAGAAGCTGGCGGGCGCGCGGTACCACCCCGAAAAGGAGATTGTGCGCATGGCGTGCGAGTCGTTTGAGCACCAGGCGCAGAACAAGCGGTACCTGGGCGACCTGGTGCAGAAGCTGATCAGCGCGGCCAAGGACCCCACGGACACGTTTGCGGACATCCCGCTGGACACGCGCCACTACCAGGCCAAGCCCAAGCCCAAGTTCCCCAAGGCGTGGCGCATGTCGGAGGAGCGCAAGAAGGAGCTGCAGGCCATCCGCGCGGCGTCGTTCCAGCTGGACCAGAAGAAGGCGGCCGAGGGCAAGCTGGTGGACGGTACGCAGTGCATCCAGCGGGCTCTCGCGGGGCCTGCCGACGGGCCGGGATCGGACCCGGTGGCCGAGCTGATGCGCCAGGTGCCTTCCATTGGCCAGACGTCCCTGCGGAGATAGGCGATTGGATTCATGCTGATGGCTTGGGTGCCCTGGATCTGTATTTTGATGTACGATGTACGAGTAAATACAACGTTATTAGTCAGGCAGTGACGCACTCGTGTACGTAAGCATAACATACGGAGTATGCATAAGCATGAAACTCTATTTGGCAATGCAATGCGTGCGTGCCTGCAGCTTGGCTTATCGGATCGCGACTAGATAAGGTCGCCACTTGCCGCTTCCACCTGCTCCGAAAGCACAGTCCTCCGCCGCCAAGACTGCATCCCAACTAGGCAGGAACTTTCCTTTCCCCTCCCAACAAAAGAACGCGAAGCTTGGAAGGAACCAAGATGTCGCTGCCGTTGCCAGAAAGTAATAGTCAACGCTGACAAGCCTCGGCTGCTTGTGACGTGTGACGACTGGCCAAGGAAAGAGTGTGGGGTAATTGGTGTCGCTCCTTCCTTCTTCAACGCGGCTCTGTGCTCGTCCTCGTCCCCGTCCCCGTTCCTGGTTCCCCATATTATTACCCTTGCCCTCCTGTTCGTATTGCCGTTTTATTACTGCTCATTTTACACATCGCATCACGGCATCTTCATCTGCAGGCAATCAATCCTTGAAGATTTCTGTCGTACCGCTAGGAGAGCTCGGACTTGCACGATACGACCCCCGTCTCGCTAGTACGCATCAAGCCAATCATACCTGAGTCGCCGCGGATGATACATCCAGTTCCCCTTTTTTCAGTATCGAAAGAAAATATAAGTATCAGGCAGACGCCGTTCCAACGAACACTGCAATAATCTCAAGATCAACAGAGAGAAAAAAAAATGACATCGGAAACCATTGACATCCCCCCCTTCGAGGCCACCAGCCTCGAGGCCATCCCCGGCAAGTGCGCGCAGGTGGCGCGCTTCTTCCGCACCAACACGACAAAGGACGTGGAGTGGCGCAAGGTGCAGCTGCGCAAGCTGTACTGGGCGGTGGTGGACTACACGCCGCAGCTGGTGGAGGCGCTGCGGCGCGACCTCAACAAGTCGCACTACGAGTCGCTGCTGACGGAGATTGACTTTGTCAAGAACGATTGCCTGTTCTTGCTGGCGCAGCTGGACAAGCTGGCGGCGGACGAGAAGGCGGCGGACATTCCGCTGACGTTTCTGGCGACGCGCATGCGCACGCGCAAGGAGCCGCTGGGCGCCGTGCTGATCATTGGCGCGTACAACTACCCGGTCAACCTGCTGCTGTGTCCGTTTGTGGGCGCGGTGGCGGCGGGCTGCACGGCGGTGCTGAAGCCGTCCGAGGTGGCGCCGCACGTGGCCATGGTGGTGCAGCAGCTGGTGGAGGAGCGCATGGACCCGTCGGCGTTTGCCATTGTCAACGGCGCGATCCCGGAGACGACGGCGCTGCTGGATTTCCGCGACGCCAGCGACGTCGGCGAGCTCGGTCAGATTGACGGCGAGGAGCGCGGCTGGGCCAAGATTTTCTATACGGGCGGCCGGCAGGTGGCGCGCATCATCTCGGCCAAGGCGGCGGCGACGCTGACGCCCGTGGTGCTGGAGCTGGGCGGGCGCAACCCGGCCTTTGTCACGGGCCACGCGGACGTGGCGCTGGCGGCGCGGCGGCTGCTGTGGGCCAAGACGCTGAACGCGGGCCAGGTGTGCATGTCGCAGAACTACATCCTGGTGCAGCGGACGGTGCTGGACGTGTTCATCAAGAGCCTCAACGACGCGTTCAAGCAGACGTTCCCCGAGGGCGCGCGCAACAGCGCGCTGGCGCGCATTGCCAACGAGCGGCACTTTGCGCGGCTCAAGAAGATGCTGGACAGCACCAAGGGCCGGGTGGTGATGGGGGGCGACGCGGACGAGAAAACGCTGTTCATGGAGCCGACGGCGGTGCTGGTGGACTCGGTGGACGACCCGCTGCTGCTGCAGGAGAGCTTTGGGCCGATTTTCAGCATCCTGGCGGTGGACACGATCCCGGAGGCGATCCGGATTGCCAACCAGATCGACGCGACGCCGCTGGCGCTGTACACATTTGGCAGCAAGGACGAGAACGCGACGGTGCTGGACGGCGTGACGTCGGGCGGCGCCACGATCAACGACGCGTTCATGCACGGCTCGCTCAACACGGTGACGTTTGGCGGCATCGGGCACTCGGGCACGGGGGCGTACCGCGGGCGGGCGTCGTTTGAGGTGTTTACGCACAGGCGGTCGGTGGCGCAGACGCCCGGGTGGATGGAGCGGTTCCTGCGGGTGCGCTACATGCCGTACCTGTGGAGCGAGCGGCGGCTGGTGGAGCTGACGACGCCGCGGCCCGACTTTGACCGGACGGGCGCGGTGACCAAGGGCCTGGCGTACTGGGCGCGGCTGGTGTTTGGGCTGGGCAGCGGCAGCGGCAGCGGCAGCGGCAGGGGCAGCAATGCCCACAAAGGTGCGTTCTTACGGTGGTGCGGCTGCGTCCTTGCGGTCGTGTTTGCCGCCTATGCAGTGCGTGACCGGCAGAGACTGTTGACGTTGACATTTCGAAAAGATTAAATTTTTTTTTCCTTCAGGGCATTATTCAGGGCATCATTCAGGGCATGATATTCCGCGGACAGGTTGAATCAGATTGTCATACTTATATTTATTCACTACTTGACTATCAGCGAACAGAACAGTTGTCGAGAGGACATTTGAAAAGCAAACTAACAAAGCGAAGCACTAACAAGACCAGGAAAGGAGAGTTGAGATTGGTGAGTCTGAGGAAAAGCGCCATGGTTTAAGCAGCAGCCGTCGTGGTCGAGCCTGTCGTGGTCGAGCCTGTCGTGGCCGAGCCTGTCGTGGTCGAGCTAGTATTAGCAGGCGTTGTGCTGGCAGCAGGCGTCGTGCTAGAAGGCGTCGTGCCAGAAGGACTCGTGCCAGCAGGCGCACCCGTCGAACCCGCAGGCGTCGAACCCGCAGCAGGCACGTCCCAGTCGCGCATGTGCACGAGCGCCTTGTATTTGTCCAGCACGAGGGCCCCGAGGTTCTTCGCGTCGACCTTGCCAGGGTTGACGCCCGGCTGCTCCGCGTCGTAGTACAGCGGCATGGCATAGCCGCTGGCCTCTGCTTCCTTCCGCTCTTGCCTGTCTCCCGCATCGCCGGTTGTCCAGTGGTGAATCTTTCTCCAGTCGGCTCCTGTGGGGGCATACACTCGGCAGCGGATCGACAGCGCCGCCTGGAACTTGCTGCCGGCCGTGCCCGCGTCACGCTGCACGAGCACGGCCGTCTGCAGGAAGCTCGGGATGCCTTTGCGGGCCTGCGGGTTCTCGCTGAGATCCCAGACGACCCCATTGACCGTCTTGGAATAGTCGAGGGGCTCAGAGCTACCACTAATCGAGACGGCATCGGAGACCGTGGTCCCTTCTGTGTGCTGCCAGTTGGCGGTGGCGCTGGGCGTGATGCCGACGACGGTGCCCTGAAGCCCGAGGTTGATGCCCTTTTCATCGCTGATGTTTGTGGGTATCTTGTCTACGCGCCACGCGTTGTCGGGAGCAATGTCTTTGACGGCGACGTTGTCGCTGAACTTGAACTTGATGGTGGCGCTCACAAAGCGGTGGTCGGCCTTGCGCGGGTTGAAGACGAACCGGAACACCAGCAGCGAGGCTGCCGGCGAGCCGGGCGCGTCGGTCAGCGTGCCGTGGACGACGGTGGCGACGCGGCACTGGACGAGCAGGGACTCGACGCCGATTTCCTTGGAGACGACGATGCCCTCGGCGTTGCAGGTCTGGCCTTGCAGGGGGGGGACGAAGAAATCAACCTCGGTTGTGTTTTCAAGGTTTCGCAGCGACTTTTGCTGAAAAGCAGCAGTTTCCATCGTGGCCATTTTTCTTTTTTTTCTTTCTTGGTGAGAGAGTTGAGGATCTTTAATGTTTGAATTGTGATTTGGTAGGGGCTTGGGTGGGATTTGGGATGGACAGACCGAATTCAGTTCCCTCCCTCCCGAGAAGACGGCCCTATTTATCCTTCTCCGGCACACCATCATTACGATGGGCTGTGCAACAATTCGGAAGAGAAGGCCGCCTTCGCATCCGCCTTGCCCCCCCCCCCCCCGTCGCCCCCCCAGGCAGCATCCAATATTGAAGCCGCGAGTATGTGTCGTCGTGAGACATACAGCCCCCCTAGGGCTGAGATGCATGTCCAGGCGCGGTCCGCGTGCAGCCGGGAATAAGCGGGCTGAACAGGCTGAGCGGGAGCGTTCAATCCGTCTCACCGGCCTTGCATAATCAGTACCCTGGCCCCATGATCAATCACCATCGCCGTCAGCACGATCACGAACAAAGAAATCAGCCCGGCAGGGCGATGCTGGCCGTCAGCTTGTCTCAGGTCGGAACCGCGGGCGACGAACCAAGTGAGGCATATTTTGGATGTTATTGGATGTTGCTGGATGTTGTTGGACGTTGTATTTAAACATTGTTTTTCAAAAATCGAAAAAGCTTTTGTGCCTAATATCAATATCAACTATGTACGTATGCCGAGTCCAAAACGCCGGGTAACAGAAGCACTGTAAATAAATGTCCCCTAAAAGACATGCCCATGAAAATGGTAACAAAAAAAAGGAAAAAGAAAAAAGGTAGAGAGAAGAATAGAAAAAAAAGAAAAAAAAGAAAAAAAAATCACAACACAAGCCCCGACACAATCTGCGCCCCCCGGTCGCCCCCCAGGTACACGTCGTCCTCACCCTGGTCCGACGAGTGGCGCGCAAACTCCAGCGCCTCGCGGTACGTCTTCATGACCGACACCTCGTCGATGGGCAGGTGGTGCTCAACCAGCAGGCCGACGACGCTGCGCAGCCGCGCAATCTCGCGCATGGTCTCGCGGCTGATGGGGTCGTTCTGGCTCGAGTAGATGGCGGCGCTGACGGCCTCCTCGATGTTGTTGATGCCCACGGCCGGCGAGCTGGGCGTGCCGGGCGTGCGCAGCCCTGCTGCGGATGGAGTACCGCTGCCCGTGTGCGGCTCGACGTGGGCGCCGATAAACACGTAGCCGTTGACGCCCAGGATGACGTCGATCTTGCCGGCGCCCGTGCCAAAGGCCGCCGCGTGCTTGCTGCCGGCCGCGGCCTCTGTGTTGCCCATGGCCGTGTCGTCAAGATCCCCCCCATCGTCGTCGTCGCCGCTCACGGTCCAGACCTGCCGGCGCGCCCGCACAACACCCGCGCCCGCGCCCGCGCCGCCGCCCGCCACCGCATAGAACACGCCGTTGCGCAGCTTGCCGTAGCGCAGCGACCGCGTGTGCAGCACGGCCACGCCGTCGCCAAAGATCTGCTGCACCTCGGCCACCAGCAGGTCGCCCTCGGCGAAGAAGCTGCGGATCTGCAGCTCGTCCGTCTCCGTGCGCTTGCGCAGCACGCCGCCCGGCAGGTTGATGGCCGACAGCGGCAGCGCCGCCAGCTGCGACGCCCCGACGTCCACGCGCCACCGCTTGGCCTGCACCTCCACAATCCGCCCCACCACCAGGTCGCCCACCTCGGGCGCATACCGCGCCCGCAGCGGCCGCACCGACAGCAGCCGGTTCGTGCGCGTCACCGTGCCCGCCAGCGACGACACAATGCCGCCGCCGCTGCTGCCGCTGGCACCGCTGCTGCTGCTGCTCATGTACGTGCCGTGGCCGCGCATCCACTGCGGGTCGTCCGTAATCACCTCGCCCGGCGTCACAATCTCGTGGCTGCTGTTGGCATCGTCGCCACCGCGCCGCCGCCGCTTCTTGGCGCTGCTGCTCACCGCGCCCGCCGACGCCGCCGCGCGCCGCGCACCAACGACCGCTGCGCCGGCGGCCGCATCACTGCCGGCGGCGGCGGCGGCGTCGTCTTCTGAGTCGTCCGAGTCGTCATCGTCATGGCCGCTGTCGTTGCCGGCGGCTGGGTAGCCAGCGTCACGAGGGCCCGACTGGTATAGGCGAGACGCGGCTTGAAGCGGCGGTAAAATTGTGATGGGCATGATGTGTGGGATTTTGGGTGCTGTATTAAAAAGGGAAGTGTGTTTGGTGTAATCCAGCAGGCCTGTTGGTGAGGGTGTGAAGGTCTATTGTTTTCACTGAGTTTAGACCTGAGATGAACTTTTTGGGGTGGTGATACAGTGGGGAATCCGTCCGCGAGCCCGCGCACTGTGTGTATAGCAGCAATTGGCGTCAACGTCTTGCTATTGAATCTATTGCTTGCATTTGTTCTTAAAAGCTGTTATGAGAAAACGAACTCTATCTAGGATCAAGTCTGTGAATTTTTAGGAATTATGAGGTGCAGTGACAGCATTGTACTTTCAGTAGCAAGGCGAGATGGTCACGTGACTGGCTATGCCATCAAACTGCATCGAACGAGGTCATCACGATGTGATGGTGTTCATGGCTCATATAGATCTCTGTATCTATCATTATTTGTGTTATTTTAATAAGAATGCATCAGACTCACCCTCCTATGCAATACCCTCACACATGACTGCAGCTTTTGAGTGTGTATGCTACCATGCTCCTCCAGACGCATTCGGCCGTCAGCCAAACATGCCCTCTTGCTCATCCGCGGCTCGTCTGTGATGGACCGAGCGTGGAAGCTATCGTGCCTCCAGTAGAAGCCATATCGTCTGGCCTGCCTGGAAACTTCCGAGTCCAATCTGATAGAGGGGAGAGTGTCGTGCTCGTCGTGACTGAGGATCAACCTTATACACTGGCCGGCCACCGTTCCGTTGCGGGCTCAGCTACGAGTACAGACTCAGTTTCTCCGTTTCTCCGTTTCTCAGTTGAACAAACGCCACAGACCCAGCCACGCCAGGCCCAGGGAAATCCCGGTGATGCCAAACTTGCGGCTGCGCATCCCGAAAAACGAGTTGCTCTTGAGGATCAGCTGGCGCTGCTGCTCGAGCTGCGACTGGCCCGAGATGTAGCTGTACGCTGCCAGGCCGAGGAACGCGCCGCCTCCTGTTATGTGTCAGCAATGATTACAATTAACTCTTTATAGAGAGAAAGAGAGAGAGAAACCTACCGACAACGCGGCACGGCAGACAGTCGTCGCCACGGTCTGCCTTGAGCAGGTCCTGGTACTTTTCCGGGCGGTCGAGCGACGCCAGCGTGGGGATCTTGTCGCCGGCCATGGCTGTGCGTGTGTTTGAATTTCTCGTCGAGGTGTTGTGAGAGTGAGATGAGACCGTTCTGTGGAATCCCGTTGTTCGAAAAGCATGCAGCGAAAACGGATACACAACGTGTGTACATCACGAACGCCGCACTGTTAACCACTCCACATTTCTGATGGCATTACATAATCCTACTCCACTTTCACACGACAGGTGCTACGACGTATGTCATGGTTGGGTAGCGCATTATCATAATCAGCGATAGGTGCAGCTTCAACATCACCACCGACATCGACCTCTCTTGGCCACCCCGCCTCCCCCCCCCCTCCCCTCTCCCTACCCCGAGCGCACGGTCATTGACTGGCCAGGCCAGCACCACAACAATGGACGGGGTCATTGAGGCACTGTACATCTTTGATGAGCACAAGTAAGCTCTCCCCCTCCCCTCGACAATCTTGCTCCCTTTTGCCCTCCCCCTTCAACCTCCCTCTCACTCTCATTCTTGCTCCACAAAGCCTTGCGCACTCCCGCAACCACTTCTAACCAGCTCTTACTAGTTCCCCGGTATTGTCACATGTCTACACGGGCCGCCCCCTCTCGGCCACCCAGCTGCTCCCCCTCTACCTCGACCAGCAGCGTCAGCAAGCCTCCTCCTCCTCCTCCTCCTTCGCCGCCGCCTCCGCTGCATCACCACTCGGCGCTCTCCCCGGCGTCTCGTCTCCGCTCGCCTCGTCCAGCCGCAAACAGCCCGTCAGCCTCGTCTACCTCCCCAACACAAATCCCCCCACGCTCGTCTTCAGCATCGTCCACGCCAGCCTGCTCCTCCTCCTGACCACCTCGTCCGAGCTCGAGCCCCTGCTGGCCCTCGAGTTCCTGCACCGCGTCGCCGATGTCCTCGAAGAGTTTCTGGGCAGCCCCCTGATTGCGGGCAAGATCGAGAACAACTACGATGTCGTCGCCCAGCTGCTGACTGAAATGTGCGACGCCGGCACCGTCGGCACCACCGAGCCCAACGCGCTGCACGAGCTCGTCGAGCTCGAGGGCCTCGTCGGCAAGCTTCTCGGGAGCATCACGCTACCCGGCAAAGCCGCCGCCGCCCTGTCCTCCGTGGCGTCCCAGGCCGCCGCCGCGTCCTCTTCTTCCTCCTCCTCCTCCTCCGCCTTCTCCTCCTCCGCATTCTCCTCCTCCTCCTCCTCTCCTGCCGCCCTTCTGGCGGCCGCGCAGCGCAACAACAGCCCCGCGCTGCCCTGGCGCCGCGCCAACGTGCGCCACTCGTCCAACGAAATGTACGCCGACATTGTCGAGTCGCTGTCCGTCACGCTGGCGCCCTCTGGTCGCCCACTCGCCGCCTTTGCCCAAGGCTCCATTGCCTTCAACTCCAAGGTCTCCGGCATGCCCGACATCCTCCTCACCCTGTCCGGCCCTTCGGGCAAACACAACCTGGGCAGCCTTCTCGAGCTGCCCGTCTTCCACCCCTGCGTTCGCCTGGCCCGCTGGAAAGAGCGGCCCGGCGAGCTCAGCTTCATCCCGCCCGACGGCCGCTTTCTCTTGGCCGCCTACGAGGTGGATCTGATGCCCTTTTCAGGAGGCGCGGGCTCGGGTGGTGCGTACAACCAGAGCACCAGCTTGAAAATGCCCGTCTCCGTCGAGGTCAAGACGAACCTCGGCCCGACCGGGGCCGAGTTTGAGGTCCGCGCCAGCGTCAACCGCACGTTTGCCTTTGGCCGGTCTACCAATGGTGGCGGCGCATCGTCGTCGTTGGCGTCGTCATCGTCCGGGGGCGCGCGCGGTCTCGGCGGCGGGCCCCATGCGGGCTCCCCCGGGGCACCACTGCTCGAGGGCTTGCGCATCACTGTGCCCCTGCCGGCCGACGTGCGGAACCTTGTCGAGATCCGGCCCAGCCGGGGCGATGCCGTGTACGCCCCCGGAGAGCATATGCTGGAGTGGCAAATCCCGGCCAAGGACATTGCCAACGGGCTCACGTCGTTTGGCCTGCGGTGCACCGTTGTCGGCCAGCAGCGGCAAGGCCCTGCAGCCTTTGACGGCGACGAAGACGACGACAACAATAACAGCGACTCGGAGACCGTCGGTGGTGGTGGTGGCGGGGCTGTCAGCGACGAGTACGGCTTCGACCGGAGCGGCGGCCTCCGGGGGTTCAAAGAGTACACGTACGACGAGCCCTACCAGCAGCCAGCATCAGCATCAGCATCAGCATCGGTCGAGGAGAAGAGCAAACACAAAACGAAGAAGAAGAAGAAGAAGAGCAGCAGCAGCAGCAAATCAAAATCACGAAGCAGCGACAATGCTGACGAGGAGGCAGCTGCGGCGGCGGCAGCAGCAGCAGCAGCAGAGGCAGCAGCAGAAGCAGAGGCGGCAGCGGCGGCGGCAGCAGCAGCGGCCAAGCGGCGCGCAGCCCGCAACAAGATGCTCATGCCCAGCTCGGCCTCTGTCAGCTTTTCCGTCAAGGGGTGGCTGGCCAGCGGCGTGCGCATCGAGAGCATTGTGCTCGACACGAAGCGCAGCCGCGGCCTGGTCGAAGGTGTCAAGCCCTATAAGGGGGTCAAGTACCTGACTGTGAGCAAGGGCGGCATCGAGCTGCGGTGCTGAGCGTGCGGGCCGTCAAGTCAACTTGAGCATATGTCATAATATTACGATATACTAAATAGTATGATGGCAATTGCCGGATTGAGATCAAATGAATGAATGAATGCAAGTATCACACAAATGCGGCATCTCCAAGAGTGACTATGACCCAAAGTGTTCAGCACATCAGGGGAAAGACCGATCCTGAAAAGGCAAGGGAGAATGACCACACCATGTGAGAGCGGTCATCGGACATGATCCTCGTCGCACCTTCCGTTGTTGGATAAGTCACCAAACTATCAATTACCCGAACCGGCACCCCCGACGTCAACTTGCTTCCTCGCGTTCGCGTCAAAATAGTAAGATCCCAATACATTGTGCAACATATATTAGTCATCGTTTATACAGCTCCTATATGCGCGCTCGTAGCTATTATACATGACCGACACCTTTCGATAAAAAAGACAAACATCATCCAGAAACATAGACAGAAAGGAAAGCAAGCGAGTAGCCAAACACAGGAAACCAAACCAGCTTATAGCGCAGAGGCTCTATTGCCCACAGATAACAACAGGTGCCCGGTATTAAACAAAGGGAAAAAAAACGAAAACTCCTTGCAGATCCCGCTGCATGGCATCGGTCGTCATGTTGTGTATGTACTTTTGTTTTGGTCAAACAACAGTCGAAGCACGCCGCAGCGAAGCTGCATTACATGCTGCCGGGTATCATGCCAAAGTCGCAGAAAGAAAACGCCGCTCCAGCAACATACGGCTGAAAAGAAGCCAGATGCAAAAAATGAAAGCAGAAAACAACAGTAAAGAATAAAAGCATAAAACAGGCATAGGAAAAAAAAAAAGAAAGAAAGAAGGATGAGTAAGCCGAAACAATACCCTCGGGCTTACTCGGCAGAGATCACAGATCCAGCCCGAACAATAGTGCCGTGTGCAATGTTCACGCCGGCCAGAATGGTGACGTTGCCTTCGATATAGACATTGTCGCCAATGGTGATCCCGCTGGCACAGAGTGCACTGCGCAGACCCTCATGCAAGGCCGGGTTCCGCGCGAGGCTTGTCGTATAGAAAGACACGTTGGGACCAATAAAAACACCGCTGCCAATGGTCACAGGCCCCGCGTCGGCGATGTGGCAGTTGCGTCCAATAAAGACCTCGCTCCCGATCCGGATGTTGTACCCGTAGTCTGCATGGAATGGTGCTTCCACAGTAACCTGCTCGCCAAGTACAGCCGGATCGGGCCGTGGAGCCGGGCCCGTCTCGTCGCGCGGCTGCAGGATCTCCCGAAACAGACGCGACCGCTCAAATGTAGACACACGCAGACTGGGGTTCGATGCGTCGTTGTACCTCCAGCAAGCCGCCGAACAGCGCGCGCGCTCGTCCACAAGCTCCGCGGAAAACTGATAAAAGGGCCGCCCTCCGAACATCTCGTCCCGCTCCCGCCTCCGCCCGTGTCCGCTTGGTGGCCCAGCCTCTGTCGCACCCTCGTCCTCGGCCTCTGACGTAGGCGGTGGCAGACGCTGAGGCTGAGCCTGCACTTGGCGCTCCTCTGGAGCAGGCGATGGCGTCTGCTCCATGGGTGGCGGCGTACGTGGAGGATGCTCATCAGCTGGTGGTTGTCTCTCGACAGGAGTTGGCTCCCGTTGTGGTGGTGCCTGCGAAGGGGGCATGAGGCTTGGCTGGGCTTGGGGTTGGGCCTGGGGTTGTGGCTGGGCCTGGGGCTGCGGGTGAAACTGCTGAGGCGATTGCTGCTGAAGGAGACTGTGAGGGTGGGGAAGAATATGCTGGTGAGAGAGCGGCTCGCGCAAGTGCTCGTTCTTGGGCCCATCCAGGCGATCGCGCGGATAGTCTTGCGGGTGGCCATGTGCATAGTCGCGTTGTGCTTCTTGGGGCTGCTGCTCGCAAGGTTGCTGGGGGTAAGCGTCATGATCGGGGTGGGCCTGGCGGCCCGACTGGGCGTATTCCGGGGACGGCTCTGGCTGGGAATGCTGAACATGCGACTGCTGTGACTGCTGAGACTGCTGCGGCGGGGGCGGCGGTAGCAGCGGCAGTTGAGGCTGCTGCGACTGCTGCGGCTGCTGCTGCGAAGGCTGGACAGGAAGAGGGAGCTGCATTGGCTGAGGGGACTGCTCCATGCGATGGGAGCTGGTAGACCGCGGAAAGTTGATCTGCGGCAACTGCGTGTGCTGCGGAGTCTCAGGCTCGGTGATGCGAGGCACGTCAACCAGAGGTGGCGGTCTGTGGTATTCCTTGGGGGTGCATTGTTCCATGTATGGAGCCGTTGTTGCCGCACTGATGGGCGTCGGGAATGCGTTGGCAGGTGCAGAAAAGGCAGAAAAGGCAGACAGCTTCATGCTGTCGGCTGCGCTGGTCACCGCGCTGGGCATGGTTGATGCCGTCGGCCGATCGTCATCGGTCGAGATGGGCCGGCCCTGAGGCGGCTCAATGCGGAGCGAAGGGCCGCGGTACGTGGGCATGGACTCGCGTCGCGGAGGGGGCTGCAAGGGAGCAGCGGCCTGGGCGGTGCTATTAGGGCCAGGGCCAGGCATGCCATACGTGGGCGTGTAGTTGGGGTTCTTGGACTCGATTTGGACGGCAGGCTTGCCAGCCTCCGGCTTGCCCCAGTGGCTCTTTTGTGGGGGGTAGCCAGCACAGATGAAGCCGCCACGGACGCAGTTGCTGCCTATTGACGAAGATTAGTACATCTGAGGAAGTGCCCAGAATTTTAGTGGAAACATGGACATACACTCTGGCTTTGTCTCGTCGCACTTCTTCTTGCGCTTGCGACATGTGAGGCAGCCTGTCTTGGTCCGGTTACTAAAGTTGCGCTTGCGGCGCTTTGGGTCGGACTGCTGCGAGGACGAGTCGGTCTTGCGCTGCTGACTGGGCGAGAATGGCGTAGCCGAGTAGCCAGCCCGGCGGTCCTCCTCGTCGGGACTACGACCTGCGTACTCGCTCTGAGGGGATGCACTGGCACGAGCTGCGGACTTCGAGCGGTGCTGTGAGTCGTTTCCAGAGTGCTCCTCGACAGGGGACTGGATCGAGCCAGACCGTTGATGGTAGGCGGCTGTTGATGAGGGGGCAGTGTTATTGTTGTTGTTGTTGCTGTTGTACGCCATGGGCGGTTGCCGGTCCTCCACAGAGGGCTGTGAGCCCCACAGCTCCTTGCGGTTCTGCTCACGCTGCTGCTGCTCTCGCTGCTGCTGCTCCCTTTGCTGCTGCTCGCGTTGTTGCTGTTCCTGCTCATGCTGCCCAATTTGCTGTTGTTGCTGTTGCTGCTGTTCCACACGGTCACCGCCATATTGTGGTCTCATGCTGTAGTCTGTGCTCGTGTTGCGCGGAAGGTCATACGGACCGCGCGTCTCGACGGAAATGTGCGGCCGCTCTCGTTCTCTAGGCGCAGACGAGGCAGAGGCAGTAGCAGCAGCAGCAGCAGCAGCAGCAACAGCAGCCGCCGCCGTCTCGGCAGCAGTCCGCGGGCGGGACAGGTCAGGATTTGAGAGCTGGTGCATATGCTGGTGCTGGTGCTGGTGCTGATGCTGGCGGTGCTGAGATTGTGGCCGCTCTGCCTCTCGTGGCTGCGACTCTGACTCCCCGATCGAGTACGAACGTTTCCGCTTTTGCGAGATATCTGCTGCGTTCTCCAGATTTGGATATGAAGTTACCGGTGACTGGTAGGGCGCGCGATCCACGGTAGAAGTGCCCCAGATGTCGCGTTCCCGGCGCGACGCAGCTGCGCTGTCAGGCACTGTCCGGTGCTCGGGGTTTTGCGGGCTTTTTCCGGCCATATTGTACTCGCGGTCGTCATGAATTGGTGGTGGCAGCCTGACCTCGATGGTGTCGTCAGCAGGACTCCGTGGTGAACCGGCACCGTTGAGAGGGGTGAAGCCCGGCATTTTCATCCACCGTTCCACGCGTTGATTAGTTGATGGCGACATGTGGTATGATGGTTGCGCCAGAAAGCGCAGAGTCGGGTATAGAGAGATCTAGGCCGTTATGCTTTCTGGAGGTGTTTATGCTAGGGCTGCGGCGTGCGATATTTGAATTGCGAAATGCGACAAAGTTATGTGTATCCTCGCAAGGGAGAAATGAACGGCAGCACCCAGGTTTGCGACGGACCAGCCAGAGCAAATACGAGGGAAGCAGTGACAGCGCTAGAGGATGCGCAATGGAGGATGAGGTGAGATAGCGAGAGTGGTGAGCATACAAGGTGGGGAAGAGAAGGAAGGAGGAAAGGAGAGAATAGGAGGAGAGAAGATAAAAGAGGAAGCCGAAGCGAAGAGGTTGATGAGTGAAGGGGACTGGGAGGGATAGATATGGAGACGAGATCGATGGTCGACTGGCGGCTGTTCTTAAAAAAGAAACGGTGCTAAGATGCAAAGCAAAGAAGAGGAGCGTCGAGACGAAGCACGCGCGCGCAGCCTCTACGGAGAACTCGTAGACTTGAGTACGAGCAGATGGCGGCAGTGGGTCGACACGGGCGAGATCATCAAGGGGAGGAAGAGAGGGGGGGGACAAGTACTCGTCTCGTACTCGAAGATGCACGTTGATATGAAGTGGCAACACCGAGAGCGGCAAGGTTTGAGAAGCGCCGAGGCCAAGACAAGGATGATGACCCAAGAGCCGACGCCAATAGATGATCCAGAGCAATAGCGATAAAGAGATAATACATAAACAAGTATATATATATTATGTGTGAGATGGATGCGGGCGCGGGCGTGGGCGTGGGTGTGAGAGGAGAGAGATAATCACGATGGAGAGAAAAAGAGAGGTGAGAAGGCGCCGATGTTGACAGCGAAGTGGGCAGGCCAATCTTGTGGGAAGGAATATGACGGGTGGGGACTGCGTTGGGAAAGTCTCAAGAAAGGGAAGGCGAGAGGGAAGGGAGGAAGGAGGATGGAGGGGGGGGGCGAGGGAGAAAGAGGGATGGTGCAGGTGTGGAAGAGGGGGGGGTAACAAAATGAGGCGAGAAGAGAAGGCACGATGCAGAGAGTACGGAGTAGTGGGAAAGGGCTCGGTGCAGGCAGCCGCTACTCGTAGAGCGTAGAGGCAGGCGCAACAGAGGCTAGGGTAAAAGAGGAGAGGGAAATGGGAAAAGAAAGGAAAGAGCGGCTCGTCAGAGGAAGCGGAGAGGCATGTGCGAAGGAAGGAGCCAGCAAGCGCTGACGAACCGAGAAGAGAGCTGCAGGAAGGCGCGAAGGACAGGCCGGCTCGTAGCACAAAATATGACCGAATAAAATGTGAAGAGAAGACGGGAAAGAAGGCGAAGAAGGCACAGAAGGTGCAGAAGGCACAGAAAGCGGGAAAGAAGAAGAAAATATAAAAAGCGGAATAATCGAAGATCAATTAAACGGCTGGCCAAAGGGAAAAGAGAGAAGGAGGGGGGGGGTGGGAGTAGCAGGAGTACTCGTAGCTTCTTGGGAGGTACGAGTACAAAAAAGTAGGGACACAAAGCGAAGCGGCAGGAGCAAATCAGAAGCAGCAGACGGCCGTTCACGAGTGTGCCGAAGCTGTGCATTGGGTGTCCACCCATGCAGCTCAATACGGCAATAGCACCTAGGACGGGGGCGCGGACGGTGGTCGTTCTTTCCCTCTTCCCATTTCGTTTCTCGCTCTTCGCTTTTTTTCCTCTTCTGATTTGTAAAGTACTTTTTTTTTGTTCGTCCCGTCTCCTATGCATGTTCGTACAGGAGGGCCTGAGACTTATTATCTACGAGTACGGAGCACTGCGATGAGCATTCTGGGCAGGGGGGGGCGGGGGGAGGTACTCGTACTCGTGGGTAGGCAGGCATATCAGCTATCACTGTGTGCGAGTACTCGTAGTACGAGTAACCGTAATAATAGAGAAACGAGAGAGGCAGGAGGGGTGGCCCAAGGGGGCGTGTGGATACAAAGTAGACATGCGCAGTACGGAGTACGAGTACTCCGTACGAATAATTAAGCGGTTCAGGCGGGCGGCACTGGGAGGACTGGCTGGCGCTGGGAGAGAGGGCAGGGACAGGGGAGGGACAAGGGGCTGGTTCTTGCCGGCGACGTCCCCTATTTTCTGGAGGGCGGGCTGGTTGGTAATACTGCCTGTTTCGATTCCGAGATACGCTGCGACAATAATTATTACGTCAGCGATAGATCACATATGCGGTGTCTTTTGCATCTGCTCAAGAAGAGCAATTTGATGGCATCTTGCTGCTTGTCTGATCCAAGCGCTACTTGTGCAATATTGTTGCTTCTTTTTCTCTTTTCTGTTTTCTCTTTTTCTCGTGTATCGTATGGGTGACACAAGCGGCACAAGACGTGTGGGGAGGGCTGCACACAGGACGTCGTGTGCTTGAATACGACTGGCTGGCTGGGCTTCAAGGCGAGGGCGCTTGGGTTTGGCGCGCGATTATTGTTGCGCCTGTTTCTGGGCGCTCTGGGCGGAGAGAGAGGAGGGGGGGGTGCGATACAGCGTCGTGCGTGTCAGGTCCCATAAATATTTTATGGGGCGTCTACGAGTACGCAGTATTACGAAGTATTTGTACAGAGTTCCTTATCGTAAGATACTCGTTCACTCGTAGACAGTGTTGGTTACAGTGTGTTCTTGTATCAACACAGTGTGTGTGTCTTGGACGAGGGCAGTGCTCTAGTGACGGGAGTGAGACGGCATGAGAAGATTGGCGGAAATAAAGAGAGAACACGGGGCAGAAGAAGAAGAAAAGAACAGGAAACCGGAAACAAGAAACGAAAAAAGGCACAAGCGAGACGTAAGAGAGGGCCCGACAAAAGGGTAACGGCCCCCAAATATTTTGGCGCGCAGCCCCGGACCGTTTTGGTCACCTCGGGTGGGACTCGGGTGGGCAACCCGTCTGTAGATTTTTTAGTGTGGCCGGTTCAATAGGACGCCTCAGGCTCAAACAGTGATGAAGCAGTGCTATATTTGTACTTGCGGAGTTGTTTAGTGCTGTTTTTTTATTTTCTGTCTTCTTTCTATCTCTTCACCGCACACTCGTGAGTCGTGATTCGTTTCTTCCTTCCTTTTTCTCTCGCTATTATTTGTTCCTTCCTGTTTCGGTGCTTTTCGGGCACGTCTATCGTACTCGTATATGCACTAAGCTGCGCACCTTCCCGCCGCCTGTTGCTGCCGTCGGGACGTGTCGTAGACTAGACCACGCTAAGCCACTAGCCCCAACAGCACCTACGAGGAGGGTTACGTTTGATATGAAAAGTACGACGTACGCAGTTATGATTTTTGTAAACTGTACAAAGATTAATGCACGCATTGCATGGATCAGGTTGGGGTATGGGATGAAATAATACAAGTACACGTGGGCTGAGGATAAGAAATGTAAGAAGTTGAAAAGGATGAAAAGGATGATGAAATCAGAAGATGAACAGAAATAACGAAAAAGACGACAAAAGAGACAGAGAGGGAGAGAGGGGGGAGAGCGAGAGAGCGAGCGAGGGAGGGAAGGAGGGAAGGAGGGAAGAAAAAACGAAGCTAGCTACGTCAACCTTGCCCAAGATATAAATAACACTCGCTTCACTTGCCAGATCAAGATACAGCCCGTCAGACTGACCTCTCTCCGTCCCTTGCCCTGCAAGATGGTGCCCCTGTCATGTTTCCATTCCTGCACGCTGCCGTGCCCCGTTGGCTATCTTTTCTTTCGCCGATGATACAAGGTGACAGCCGACTGGAGACCGAGTACGTCGTAGATACTGTGTACATGTATGATACATACCCGTAATCTTACGATGAGTCACGGGGCCTGATTGATAAAGCCTCGAGTTGCAACGGTCGTTGACCCTCACCTGCAATAACTGGGCTGGAAGTAGAAACTAACCAAAGGCAAAAAGTAGAATAAAGGTAGTTTGAGGTATTGGGGCCACTGCGTTGAGATTCAGCCTGGTTCTCACAGCTCTCCATCACAACAGCTCCAGCGATGGGGCACTCTCATATGTACAAGGACGAGTCGTACTCTCCCCGTCAACACCGGTATCTTCCGCTCTAGCCACACGCCCTGGGCCCGTTCTGCTCAGGCCGCCCACCGTACTCCGTAGGCAGACACACTCTTTGTCCTGCGCTTGCCTCGTCAAAGCATGCATGGGGACAGAACCCACTCTCTCCGGCAACAGCGGGTACGCAAAGTACACAGTACTACGCTGCGTGTTTGTACGTCGCATATGACTCGTCCATCGCTGTCTTCCCCCCGGTGGTGTTGTCCTGCAGCTGCCCAGCATAGCGCCTTTCCTAGCGCCTTTTTTTGCTGTCCATTCTTGCCCATCGCTCTTGCCGCCTCATTCGCTCCCCCGTGCTTTCCCAACATTTCCTGCATTGGCCCCCATCCCCATCTGCTTGGGCCTCGTTGCTCAGACTTTTTTTTCTCTCTCTTATTCTCACTTAATATACTCCGTAAAAAGGTCATTTGATGCCCAGGTCGCTGTTGTCATTTTTTTTCAAAGGTCAGAAAGCTTTACTCATAAAATGCGAATGCAGAAAGCTCCATCTGCTACGACGTGATTGCCAGGGGCTACTCGTACGCGCGTCGGATAAAGGCCGACAAAATGGGCAAGCACGGATAGAGGAAGGAAGGAAGCACGGGCGCCGTAGCGTCGAGGGCAGTTGCAAAACAGGAAAGAGCAAGCAGCGGCCAGAGGCGGGCCGAAATGACTGGCATCCCCAGTAGGGGTACTCCGTACAAGGCAAGTAGCATGCCATATTTCTTGCAGCGCCCGTGCTTGCCCTGCTCCAGTTAATCTTTTTCTTACTTCGTACTCCGTACTTTCTCATTTGTACGGAGTACGAGAGTACGAGTACTCCGTACTTTCATGATCCGGCAACTGCCCTACTACGGCGCCTTCCGTTTTCGATTGTGAATAATTGCACATCCCGAGTTTGGCCACATTCGGAGAGATCACTATAACTCCGCACTCCGTACTCCGAAGTCGTGAAAGTCGTAATATACGAGATGCATCGCAGCGAGTTCCGTTTGATTTCTCCCCAATACGATACTACGGTGCAGTATGATCCCGCGAACAGGAAGTACTCGTACGGAGTAGTAGTCGAGTGTCGATGCATCTCCGTTCTTGTCGGTGTCCGCGGTTTTAATTAGGCCGCCATTTGGGGGCTAAATCCGATTCTGCCTCTTCTTTCACTTTTCACCTGCCTTTTATGATCTGCTATCTACGACGTGTGCAGTATGCCGTACTGGAACATGGGCGTCTAGACATGCTCCATCCTCTTTCTGAAGGATTCAAAGATTGGCGGGATGATTTCTGCAAGGGTCGCTAGGCTGGCAGGATGTTGGGTCTGGACTGCCACGGCCACCGAATCACATCGAGATATCGACGGTATCGCAGATGTTGTCTCAGTTCCATGGAGGCCAGATCCATTCGCGCTGCCAAGCTGGAAAAGTGACACCAATGCACGAGGGTGAAACACGCCTCTCATGGTCATGCGGGTTCTCTGAGAATGGCATATTCTCGGCGGCTTCTCAGTTCGACGGTCTTTTTTTTTCGTACGAGTGAGATTACTGCTATGGTCGCTATGGAGTACTCATAAATGCCAATCTCTCGAGGTACGAGTACGCACGACCGCATGGTGAACATTTGGTCTGCTCGGGATCGCCGTACGAGCACATGGTGGAAATACGCTCGCTTATCCTAAAACCGGATCAAATCTTGTGACTCACTGAATATGCTGCATCCACGATCAGCGACACCGCATCGGACCATACCCTTCAGTTTTACCTAATTGCAAGTATAATTTTCAGTGCATATCTTACTCGAAGCATGCTGGACACAGGACGATTGCTGCAAGAGAGTGCATTGTACGAGTACAAGTACAGAGTACACTCATACGCACGTCGTAGCAGAGCACCTTTTAATCCTCGGTACCCTGCAGCTTGGCGGGTAATATTCCGAATATGGAACAAACTCGACCGTGTGTGTGTGTGTGTATTTTTAACCAAACATGGATTTGAATCCGTCGGATCGATTCATGCGGTGCAGTATGGAGGAGGAGGATGGGTTGCGGATTAGACATTGCAATGATTCATCGCGTCAACGACAAATATGATAAAGAGGCAACAACCCCCAGCAAAGCCGAGGATAATATGACGAGGTCTTGTCCGGCAGGATGAGAGTGCATCCGCGCCCGTGCCCAGTCATGCCCGTGCCCCCCCGCTGCTCCGCGCCTTTTTGATAACGTGCCATCATCCACCCTGCAGCTATGGCGAAACATTCGATAACGTTGGGCGGTTGGCTGACCGAGCACACCTTTTGGGAACTCGCGGGACATGGGTTACTTTTGTATCGCACTCGTACGTGCTCACTGCGAGCGACGAACAAAAAGAAAACAAAAAAAGAAAAGAAAGATAAAAATAAACAAATCAAACAACAAACAAAGCAGAAACAGAGGATGCGCGACACCCGTGGTGTGTGGTGCCCCGTGTCCAGAAGCCGAGCACAACGCAACGTCCGACCAGGATGCACAGCAAAAAGTGTTCTAGAATGGCAGCAATTTAGTGAAGCCGTGCGGCATGTCTTCGGCTTCAAACGTCTCTCAGTGCACACACGGCCACCCAATCATAGGCCTACACGGCACCCGGCTGGTCTGACAGGGATGACGCGGATGGTAAAGCCCCCCCCCCCCCCCCCTCCCCAGGCGGTCAAGTGGTCTCTCAGACGGAGACAGAAGCATTTCCAAATACGACGTAGGATGTCACGGAATTCAAGCATGACATGAGGTCAGGGTTAGGGGAGTCCGCCAATATGTTGGGTCATGGTGCGGGCGGGAACTTTTTGGCCCCCCTCCTCCTCCTCTCCTCTTCTCCTCCTCCTTCTCCTCCTCCTCGGCGAACATTTTACTGTCGCATCCGTCGACTCCGTAGTTTTCCCCCTTCTCTTATCTTATCCCTTCCCCCCTCTTCCCATTTACGTAAATCTACACGGTCGTACTTTTTCACATACTCGTAAAAGCTTTTGCCGTTGAGAAATACCATGGAGACGACTCCGTACGAGTAGGAACTACGGAGTACGGAGTACGGAGTACGTGGCATTGCCGGGGGTTGTTAGCACGACTTTTCAAAACACGTTAAATACTCCGTATGGCCGAGGGGTGCCCACGAACCCACGCCGCAGGGTTGCTCAGCCTCTCTCTCCCATGCAGGCAGTGTGGTCCTTTTTGATCATACGAAATAGTCACGTCCCGTCTTATCTGTAGCATTTTGGGCAAAAAATAAAAAAAATAAAAAGAAACAGTGAGAGTGCGGGAGGACGAAGCCGTACCACGAGTTTGTTCCGTCGCTATACGAGAACTCGTACAATGGCTCTAGGAGCACAGCTCAACAACATTAGTCACCGAAAACGAATTGGCATGTCCTCGAAATAGGGAGCCCGGGTGACAGGTCGCTTTTCAGCTGCCATTCACTAGTAATTACCGCCGTGTCTGCTGTTTGATGTTTGATGAGGTATTTGCATGGCATCGGGATGTGGACCACCGTCCTTCAAACTCGCACTTCTGTAAAGAGTACTCTGTAGTCACTACTGCGCATGCCTCGACACCATGCTCGAGCGTCAACCTCTGCGTTCTATTTCAGGATCACTATCAAGAAGGATCTCTACTGCGTACGTCGTATGCATGTGTGTCGGAAATGCCGTCAAACGCTTTGACTTATCATTGACATTAAAGTTTGATAGAAGTATGACGCTGAAAAGCTTCTTTGGAAGATTCCACGCTTCGATATGGATATTGATGTACAACTACGCGATGCATGTTCATAGTGATACAGCAAAATACTTTGTGCTCTACTCTGTGCCCTGTAGGTGACGTTTGCATTGTTGCAGCCTCATTGGTTTTTTTTCTTCTTTCAGAAAATATTATGAACATATTGACCACACAAAAGTATTACCAAGTTTTATTTGTCTATCTTAATTTTTTTTTTGCTGATAATAATTTCAAGATATAATGAATCGAGAGCTCACGATCAGAACACGTGACCACATCAAAATAATTAATAGCGGGTCACGTGAATATATCAAATCATCAAATCCAGCACCAATTTGTCGTGGGTTTGGAAAAGCCTGGTTGGATGGACAAAAGTTGCCGTTTGCACTACACTGCTGCTATCTCACAAGTCTTGATTCTTCATTGTGGCTTGTTTCGTATGCCACGCGCCGTTTTTTAACGTTGACGTTGACATGTGCCCCACTATTTAGGCGGGTGGCGAATCAGAGCACACGGTTTCCGCCTACTAGGGAATAGCCGCCCGCCCCGGTCCATCTAAGCGCCGCCTGGGACCGCAGACGACACGCGGACCAACCAACATCTGCAAAAAACCCCCAAAATGGACGACACGATGCGGAACAATTGGAACACGCCGGACAAAGGAATTCAATAGCTTTCTTGAATCTATTTTATGGTATCACTTGTGGTATCTATTATTAGAGTTTGACAGGTTCGTATGCAGTGGCAGGCAGCTTTTTTTTTTTTTTTAATCTGAGTGGCATCGTGAGATATTGCCAAGACAAGGCAGGCATCACTTTTGATAGTCCCCCGGCCGGCACCTTTTCAGGTCCGTCAAAGTCAGTATCACATTATGGTTATAGACCGAGTTGAGACCCTGTATCTTCTAATGAATCATGATAAAGATAGTATATAGAAGACCAGCAGCAGACCGTCGTCCGGGGCTCGGGGCTCGGCAGACGGTGATGGATGGTGTATAGCTATATCTACCTCGCACGACCAGATCTGTCATATCAAGACATGAGCTACCACTAGAGGTGAGAGAGACCCCCCCAGAGCGCACATCCGGCGCGGCTAATCCCATGCCCGTCGTGGCCTTCCTCCACTTGACGCGCATGCCATCACACCCCTTTCTTCCCTCTACACGCACGCCCACACCCCTCTCACTATGTCCCCCAGGGATGGCCACTACCCGCCAGCATGGCAGATGGGTCGCAGCACATCTGGTCTTGAACTGGGCAAACTGGCATGGGACTGTCCTTTTTTAATATGGCTCTCCAGCGGCTCGTCGAGGAGAGGCGTCGTTAGGATGCAGGAATGCAGGAATGAAGGAATGCAGACAAACCAATGCAGGTACCATGCTACGCTACAAAGACCAGTGAGACGTCGGGATGCTTCTCGCTGGAGACTGCAGCCCGCCACGGTGTCCTTGAGCGGCTTTGCTCACACCCCCCTCTGCTGGTCTGCAAGGTCGGCCCCCCGTTGGATCAATACTCCATATATCTCATCTGCCTGCCCATCCTCCTGCAAGATTGCAGCAGCCCCAACGGCTGTCACAGCCTGGGCTAGCCGCCCTCCTTGGGGGGCAGAGCATGTGGGCTCTATTTATATCCAGCATGCATTTCATCACAGCGTGCGAGCACGTCACAAACGGTAGCATTGATGGAAGTGCGTCAGCTTACAAGCGGATGTTCATGTTCTATTTTCGGTCAAGCACGCAGCCAAATTTGCCATCTATTATTGCCGGTGGGAGTGGCATCGTTCCAATGTGAATACTCCGTAGGCTACCTATAATAGAATCCTTGTCAGAGTGAGTACTAAATCGTGTGCATTGCCCTCGGCCTTACTACGTCATCCCTATGAATGACGTCAGATAAACGACGTCCAGTCCTCCCCTATCAGCTCTCGTCTATAAATATCCTGTCAGACAAGCCTTGGGCCTCCAAGCCGGCCGGCCCCCAACGCGGCCACAGATGGGGCTCCGCCGTGTCCATCTAGCCTTGCCGCCATGCAGGTGCATCACATCACCAGTTCAAGTACAGACGCAGGAGAACCCCAGACTCATCACTCATCACACCTGTGCTGCATGTGGCCGTAGTTTGTAGATCGGGTGGTCATAAACGACAAGAGAAGAAAAAAGAAAAAAAGAAGAAACACACCGGTGCCTCAAAAACAAAAATAGAAACAACGGCCGCCCCAGATCTCGCCCGTTGGTGATCGTCGTCAGGCTCGTCATCCTTCGATCGCTGCTATTTTTATATCTTTATACACATGCAGGCTCTGCTTCATCACATCGCCGCGCTGCCGATGTGATATATGAATGGCCGGCAGCCTCCAATCAGGGAAACAAGGCTGTCGCAGCTTTGCCATTGCAGATTCTATTGTTAGAACACCCGCGGGTGAACGTGAACGAGTCTTTTGTGGTGGCGAAATAGTCGTTTGTGACGGCCTTCGTTTTGATTATATTCTCTCATCCAAGGGTGACATCCACTGCCGGGTGACGACATTGCTCGGCGCCGCGGATCATCGCAGACAATTCTCCTTCCATTGGCAGTGGCACACGCATGCTCGCACCCTCCAAGCCGGTTGCAAGACGCGGCGGCGGCGACAACTGTGACTTGATCATGTTTCGTATACTCCGTATACATCCCGTGTTTTCAAACAAAAAAAAAAATAAGAAGGGACACGTCAAACAAACGGCGGCCATGCGTTGGCATACATCCATTTCATCAAGTAGAACAAGCCATGTAGTATTATTGTACAATTATTCATTAACAGAGACACGAGGGTACCCCCCCGGCTCACTTCCGCTGACGCTTGGTGCTCTTGTCACTAGCAACGCTTAGCACGCTCGCGCTGCGCTTGTGCGCCGTGTTGGCCGCGGCGGCAGCATTATTGTTGCTGTTGCTGCTGCTGCCGGGCCGCGAGCCCGACCGCGTCCGCGTCTCGTGGCCCGTGTCGCCGCCGCCGTCTTCCTCCTTCGTCGGCACGGCCTCGTCCTCGGTAATGGTGACCTTTTTCTTGTTGTCCTTGTTGTCCTTGTCGTCCTCATTCACCTCGTCCTCCTTGTCCTCACCGGTTTTATTTTCTTCATCACCCTTGTCGCCGTTCTCGCCCTCACCATCGCCCGCTTCTGCTGCTGCCGCCGCTGCCGCTGCCGCCGCCGCCGCCGCCTTGACGCGCTCGCGCTCCGCCTTGCGCTGCTCCTCGACCTTGATCTCGCTGTCCAGCTTGTCGCTGACCTTGCGCAGATCCACGAGCTGCACGACGGCGCCGACCAGCGCCTCAAACTGCGTCGTCACCGCCGCCGTCGGCATAAACAGCCGCGGCGGCATCTCCAGCTCGTTCAGAATGTTGGTGATGCGCAGCTGCTGCTGCCCGCTCTTGTGCGTGAAGAGCTTGTTGATCTTTTCGTACCGGAACGTCGGGCCCGATCCCAGCCGGTCGTGGTACGACACGCCGTACACGTCCTGCTCCTGCTCCGTGAGCTTGCGCCGCTCCACCTGTGCCGCGCCCTTCTTGTTGTTGTTCTTGCCCACGGCCGCCGCCGCCGCCGTGGCCGTCGGCGTCGTCGTCGACACCGGCGTCGCCGGCGTTGCCGGCTCTGTGACGCTAGCAACAGAGGCCGACGCGGCGTGCCCACGATGATGGCCGCCGGCAGCGTGGCTCTGCGCAGCAGAGATCCCCGCGGCCGCAATGCTGTCGCGGCGATTACCGCCCGCCTCGCCGTCACCGCCGCCGCCGCCGCCCGAGGCAGAGGGTCCTGCACCGCCACCGCCACCAGCACCGCCACCAGCACCGCCACCAGCACCGGGCGCGGGGCTCGGCACCTCGCCGTTGGCCAGACTCTTGCGCTTCTTGTTCCGCTCGTTGTTGTACGCGAGGCTCTGCAGCAGCGTCTGCAGGCCGGCGCTCGTCTTGAATGTGCTAATGTCCTGGTCGGAGTGCGGGAAGTCGAGCCGGTGGTACAGCTCGCGCCGCTCCTCGTTGGTCCGGGCCGCGCGGTCCATGATGCGCCGCACCTCAAACAGCAGCGCCTCCTCCTCGCGCACCTCGTCGCGCGACCGCATCAGCGCGTTGCTGGCAAACGCCTTGCGCTGCTTCTCCTTCTCGGCATTGAAGTTGGCCATGATGCCGTGCAGGTTGTACTCGGACTGTGTCATGTACTGCGACGGCTTCTGCACCGCCATCATCTTGGCCGCAATCTCGTAGTAGCGCACCTTGAGGTCCTCCATGGTCCGCGACGAGGACGACGACGTGGTGGTCGTCGTCGTCGTTTCGTGTGCGGCCGAGACGAGCGTCTTGTCGTCACCTCCCGCATCACCCGCTGCCGCATCGGCGTTGCTGCTGCTGCTGCTGCTTTCACGGTAATCGTAGCGGTCCCAGATCAGCGGCCACCGCAGGTCAAAGTCCTTGACGAGCTCCATCAAGTAGTCCGTCTCCTCCTTGGTCCATTCGGGATGCTGCAGGTTGGCGTTGTACTGGTCGTCGCTGTATTGCGGCACCACCACCTTGACATTGAACTTGGCAAAGGCCGAGTCGTCCATCGGCTGCTGTTGCTGCTGCTGTTTTTGTTTCTGGTCTGCGTCTTCCGCTTGTGCCTCTGCCCCCTCCGCCGCATCGCCCGTCTTTTTTGGAATTATGGCTGCTGCTGCTGCTGGTTTTCGTCGCCAGTGGTGGAGCACCAGCGTCGGATCTTGCCGCGCCGAGTTTGTGAATGGCCGCAGCTCCCACCGCGCCGCCGGTTTGCGGCTGGCTAGCCGCCGCTTCTTGATGTTGGACATGAGCTGCGGCACAATGGATATGGAGCTCTCGCCGCCCAGGCTCTGCACCTCGCGCGCAAGGCCCTTGAGGTTGCGCGATGCGCCGCCGCCCAAGCCATGGCCATGGCCGGCCGTCTTTTGCTTCTTGGCTGGCCGCGACGCGACCCCGCCGCTACCGTCCTGGGGCAGGTTCAGCACATCGCGGGCATCGAGAGCCGACATTGTGGCTGAGGTGGGTTATTCGGCAATGCCCAGGCTTTGCGCTTCGCACGAAAGATTTGATTGAAGATGTTCTTTTTTGTCGAGATTCGTCAACGATTAGCTGTCATGTATAAGTGGTAATTGTTGGTAGTCGTGGTGTACTGCTGCGCCGTGTGCGCAAATCGCACGTTTTCGCGGCTTTTATTGATCCAGCAGTTGTTATGGCATGCGACAGAGTCTGGGCGTCGTCGTTGTCGTCGTTGTCGCCGGCGTCGTCGGCGTCGTCGATTGCGAATGGATGCGAATTGATGAATTAACAAAGTCAAAATTGTTCCCAGCAACCTTGAACGCGTTTGGGCCATCGCCGCATACACGTGACTACGGAGTACTGACTAAGACGCCACTTTGGTAAATGGGCCAGTCGCGCCCAACTCACAGCCAGTCGCGGTCGTCCTGGCACGTGATCCAGCTACCTTGCGGTACGTACGCTAAAAATAGGGAGAGCAAAAGCCCCTTTCTTATTGCACGAACGTGGCAGCTTTTCGTACTAGAGGTGAGCCCCAGCAGGAAGAACTCCAGGTGTCCAGTCCGTGAAGCTTCTCGGCCCCAAACAGTTCACGGCAACCAGCCTCGTCCACGATTCACGATCTTGCGGACAACGAACGACCAACGCACCTTTGTGTGAATTACGACCTTTGACGGAGCATTTTCCCAGCTTTCGCCGGCCTCACCGTCCCGCCCTCCCTCCATTGACGATCCACGGCGACCAGCTACGACCAGCTATCGTCTCTCTCTCTCTATCGCCCACCCCCCCCTCTCCCACACACAATGAAGTCGTTCTTGCCGTTACTGGGCCTCCTCGGCGCCGCCCACGCCCTGCACCTCTACATCGACCCCAGCCAGCCCAAGTGCTTCTTTGAGGAGCTGCCCAAGGACACGCTCGTCGTCGGCCACTACCACGCCGAGGAGTGGGACGACCACGTCCAGAACTGGCAGAAGCACGACGGCCTGAGCGTGTATATTTCGGTTGATGTGCGTTCTCTCTCTCTCTGGGTTCTAACGATGGACCGTGCTAACCCCCCCCAGGAAACGTTTGACAACGACCACCGCGTGGTGTCGCAGCGCGGCGCGTCCAGCGGCAAGTTCACCTTCACGTCGGCCGAGGCCGGCGAGCACAAGATCTGCTTCACGCCGGCGTCGTCCAGCGGGCGGCCTGGGTGGCAGGCGTCAGTGGCCAACCACGAGGGCCACCGCGGCCACGTCGGCGTCAAGCTCGTGCTGGACCTGGCCATTGGCGAGTCCAGCAAGCTCGAGAGCACCGACAAGAGCAAGCTCGAGGACCTCGAGGGCCGCCTGCGCGACCTCAACAGCCGCCTCAGCGACATCCGCCGCGAGCAGGTCTTCCAGCGCGAGCGCGAGGCCGACTTCCGCGACCAGTCCGAGTCCACCAACGCCCGCGTCGTCCGCTGGATCCTGATCCAGGTCGTCGTCCTCGGCGTCACCTGCGCCTGGCAGCTGTCCCACCTGCGGTCCTTTTTCATCAAGCAGAAGCTTACATAGGGGGTGGTCGTATCAGCCTTCTCTTTTTATTTACGACGCAGAGCTATTGGAGGACTTTGGAGGGGGAGTTTTCTCGCGGGTTTTCAGTTTTTTCTTTCTTTTTCTTTCTTTCTTCTTTTTGTTTATGCCACTGTTGTTCTCGGTATGCGCGGCTGGGAAAACAACTGGCTACGGGCCACAGTACAGCATGGCTCCGGCACAGATATCGTCCAGGCTGTATGCAGCCTTATCGATAATCCGCCGAACTGGCGAGATGGTCGTGGCAGGAAAAGGGATTCACGGCGGACAGTGAGAAAAGACTAGCAAGGAAACGCACTGCAGCAGCAGTAGCAGCAAAACGACGACATGAACGGCAGCTGATTTATATGTTTTTCTTCTCGTTGTTTGATATCTCGCCTGGCTTGCTCCTCAAGATGTTCTTATCCATAATATACGGAGGCGTTTCTTCTACGATATCAGGCTTTATCCGAGCAATATTCACATGCAACTTCACATGCATCTCCACGTGCATCTTCACATGCATCATCACAAGCATCATCACGGCATCTTCACAACATCTTCACTGCATTGCCTCTGCATTGTCCATATCGTTTGATTGTGGTTGGGGCCGTATGCTAGCTAATCTCCAAAATACCCAGGCAAACACAAAAAAACAGAACGGCAAAACGGCAAAGCAGCAGAACGGATAAAGAAAATGAATTACGAAAACAGAACAAGGCTTTGCTAGCAACTTATGAAAAAGAAAACAGAAAGGAAAATGCGTCCCCGGGTTAACCACCACCAATTAGCAATGAGAGTAGGAAAGAAGACAGCCATGGAAAAATGGTAAGGAACAGACGAAAAAGGAAGGAAAAGCAAACACAAAAACTGGGCAAGGTGCAATATCGAAATAGAAGACGTGTACATGAGCCAGCCCTGATGCAAATAATATCCCGTAAACAAGAACAAGGAGGTTGCGATTGAAAAGCAGGAGGCGGAAGTAGTAAGCTGACGCGCATGAGATTTTGAGACGGGGGGGGAGGAAGGGAGAAGGAGAAGCGAGAGACGGCGATAGAGGAGTTGATCAACAGAAAAAAAGAAACGCCCATTGTCCAGGATGCCACACGACCGACACGGCTGCCAACGAGACAACAGCAAAGAGCAAGGGAGATGGAGGTAGATATCCGCGACGCTGGTGTCCCGAAATGTCCCATCGTCGACCATCTACCTCCGTTGTTGACTCGTACAGATCCTCGCTGTGCAGTCGATGGCTGAGCTCGTTCAGGGTGCGTTGACTTGGACAGGTGCATTGATGCAGTGATGGACCAGACCAAGCATGTTCGGGGCAGAGCGAGCTGGTTGTCGGGCAGGGCTGTGGCGTTGAGGAACAGAGTGCGTCGGGGTTTTTATCGTTGAAGTCGTGACGGCAAGGCAAAAAAAAGGCCATGTGATGGAGGAATAGAATCAAAAGAGCAACGGTCTAGCGGCAAAAAAGAAAAGGATCGGATAACATTTTGTTTTCTCTTTTTTTGTATCGCGTAATGCTCATCGTGCGGGAGGAGGAGAGGGCAGAAGCAAAACCAATAAAGCAGAAACGCAATTGTCGGGGCGAGACAAAGAGTGAGCCGGGGCCAGAGACACACCCGTTCTGCTCTAACTGCAGCAGATGACCTTCATGAACTTCTGGAAGCCCGATGGCTGAGGATCGCTGTTCCGGCCGCCGCCGTTGCCGCCGGACGTGGACTGCTGCTGTTGTTGCTGCTGCTGCTGTTGCTGCATGTTATGCTGAGCGGCCATTGGGCGCTGCGGGAGGTTTTGAGAGCTGTTCTGGAACTGTGCCTGCGTCGAGCCTGTCGGCGTCATGTTCGGAAGACCCCCGACTCCTGGGCCCCTCGCCGCCATGCCAGCGACGGGGGCGTTTTGCCGATCTTTCCTGAGGCTCTGCTTGATCGGCGAAGGAGGCGGGGGCTGGGCGGCGTTTAAACGGTCGGCAGTCAGGCGTGCGCGCGGGTCGCTCTGGTGGGCGGTGTTGGCGCCGCTGCGCGAGTTGCCGTGCAGTTCCATGTTGGACGGGCCCGGGCGCTGGTTCGGGTTGTGCAGACGGTCCCAGTCGGACTTCTTGGACGACGAGTCCTTGCTGACCTTGAGCCAGTCGTACTCGCCGTCCTCCACACCGCCCGTGTCCTTGAGCGCCTGCGTGAACAGGTCGCGCAGGTAGTCGTAGTCGGGCGTGTCCTCGAAGCCGAGGTTGCGCACGTACGTCAGGTACTTTTCGAACTGCACGGGGAAGCCCTCGCACAGGTCCTTGATCACCGTCGTCTGCTTCTTCTCGCCAATCTTCTCGTACTTTTGCTTGTTCGTAGCAGCCTTCAGGCCCTGCCACGGGAGCCCGCCGCGCAAGAAGTACATGAACACATGGCCCAGGGCCTCGAGATCGTCGCGACGCGACTGCTCGCGGCCGAGATGTGTGTTGATGCTCATGTAGCGTGCCGTGCCCGACAGCGACTTGCGTTCACGGTACGGGATGTGCTGCTTGGTCTTCGGGTCGCGGTACTGCTTGGCCATACCGAAATCGACGACGTGGATGACATTGGCAGCCTTAGTGCCGGGACGGCCAATCAGGAAGTTGTCAGGCTTGATGTCACGGTAGATGAGGTTCTTCTCGTGGATGGTCTGGACACGCGACAGCATCTGCTTGGCGACCATGACTGTGGTCTTGATACTGAACCGGCGGTTGCAGTGATCAAACAGATCCTCTAGTGAAGGGCCGAGCAGGTCGATAACGAGGATGTTGTGCAGACCTTCCTGGCCAAAGTAGTAGACGTTCGGAATGCCGGCTGGAGGGTGAATGAAGTGTTAGCTAGTCCGGTTGAGGATTACTGATTGACACGGCCTATCGGCTACTTACGGCAACCAACAAGAATCTTGTATGTGCGGTACTCATCGCGGAGTTGAGGAGCGTCGCTCTTTCTGGGTTCCTATTGGAGCGGATGTTAGAATGAAATCAAACCCAGACGTCAGGCGATTGTTGCAGTAAAGAAAGCAAAGCGACGCAACGCCGATCGTCACGAGATAAAACCAGACAGTGCACATACAAACTTGATGGCGACCTGCTGGCTGTTGAGGAGGTTGGTGCCCTCGAAGATAACGCCGAACGAGCCCTCGCCAATCTTCTTTCCGACGCGGTAGTGGACGCCGACGACGTTAGACGATGCCGATGCCATGGCGAAAGAGAGTGAGAGGGCGAGCCGTGAGACAGCTCGCGGGAAGGGATGAAGAAAGAAAAGATGGTCTCGGGTCTAGAGATGCGGCGCCGGTTCAACGAGTAAACCGATTGGAATAATGGCTTGTCTGGCTGCTCTCTCGATGTCGACTGGTTGGCAGGGAGGGACTTGGTCTGGGTCGACGTTTGTAGGATATAGAAATGGCGGACGGTCGGTCGGACGGGTGGCGAGCAAGTCGATCGATCGGGCGGAAGCACAAACAGAGCTAGAAAAGAAAGGAAAAGAAAAAATGCTTCAATTCAATAGCTGCCTCCTGTCGACAATGGGAAGGGAGTGAAAGGGATCCGCGACAGCAAGGGGGGAGGGAGAGGAGGGGAGGAAAGAGAGGAGAGAGGAGAGGAAGAGGGAGGGAGGAAAGGAAAAGAGGAAAAGAGGAAAAGAGGGAAAGAAAGGACGGGACAAGACTCGAAGATCGAGAAATGAATAATGAGGGTGGAAGGGAGAAGGGGAGAAGAGTGAGTGACAGAGAGAGAGAGAGATGGGGGAGAATAGTGGAAGGCGGGAAGGAGAGGAAAAAGAGGTAGGCGCCGAAAGGGAAAGGGAAATGAGAAAGGGGACCCAGCAGAGCAGCGGTAGGCGAAAAATACAACGGGAAAGGGGAAATGAAAAGAGGCAGCAAAGCAGTAGCAGTGCAGGCTCAGGTAGAGAAAGAGCGACAGCAGGGCTCCCCTCGGCCTAGAGACAAAGGGGGAATGGGGCAACAGCAGGGCAAAGGGGAGGGGGGCCAGGCTGTGGGCGTACGGAGTACAGCGTACGATGAGCACGGAGTACCCGTAGTGTAGTGTACTCGTAGTAGAGTGTAGCGTACTCGTAGTGTACTCACTGGTAGTGTACGGAGTAGTGCGAGCGAGCGAAAATGCGGCAGTAGCGATGGACAACGCTAAAATTGGGGTGGTCCGGGGGGGGGGGGGGTTCTAGTTGCGGATAGTGGAGGCAGAAGCACGGCCGCACCTTCCTCCTGCGATGTTCTACGAGTACGGAGTATGCAGCACGATAAGATACGTAAGATGCTTTACTCCGTGTTAGGGAAAGGGGCCAGGGGGAAGGAAGGCGAGAAAAAGAGGGGCCTGGACATGCAGCAGAGCCGTTCGTCCCTCAAGAGGTCCCAGGATACAGCAGCAAAAGTGGCCGAAGCGCCAGCGAATTAGCGGTCAACAAGGCCCAATGCTCCACATTCCCCCAACTGATGTCTACGACGTACGGAGTACGGAGCATTATTACGAGTTTACTCGTACTTTGGGAAGTCATGATGCCAATCGGTGGCTTATTATGAAATGTGACCAGAAGAGGAAGGAACGACTGCTGGCACGACTGTTGGGGGACGAGCCTTCCTTGTGTGCACATCACCAAAGTAGTGTAGTGCAGCTGGCGGCCGAGTCGAGCTACCAGTACGAGTACTGGCACATATCAGACGAGCGACTGGCATTTTCGGGAGGCACGTTACCGGTTGGACAGCAGCCTTGGGCCCTGGCTGGCCCAGAGGGTGAGCCGCAGGCGGCGAGGAATGCAGAGGCAGTGATGGGGAAACGCCCCTTGCTAGCGCCGTTTGTAGCATCGCTTGATTTTTTATGGTTATTTTGAATTGTTTTTGAATTGATTCTCACAGTACGAGTACTCCGTACTTGCTATTTTGAGATACTTCATTGACGCTTTTGCCGGCAAGAGCGATGCAGAATATATCCATGTTCGCGGTGAGCATAAAATGGACGGGGGCTTTGGGGTTCAAGATACTCCGTACCGTGGGCATCAGCATGGTTTATTCTCAACCGGCAACTGTTGTCGCTGTCAGTTCAACTGGATCCTCTTCCCTAGTGGCATACGATAATACCGGTTGCCATGTGCAATACGCATGCCTGCGCCTACTCCGTAGAGACGATACTCCGTACTCGTACTGCCCGAAATGACCTATTAGAGAGAAAACGAGAGAAAAAAGGCAGCCGGGCATTACGGGATAAATGTAAATGTGCATGCCGCACCGAGCCCAATCACAGCCAGCGGGTCTGTCTTCATTACAGCGATACGAGGCGATCCATTGCCAGCAAAGGGAAAACACACAGTGCCCACTTTGGAGGGGGGTGTGGTTGTACGGGAGTACGAGTAATACTTGTGCGGGAACGGACGGGAGCGGTCTTTCCTAGATGAGCTCAAACGGTGTTTTTGCTGCGGTGATCTTTTTTTGGTCGTTTTTCGTTGGCTATTTCTTTGGGGCTGCCGTACGATAACATCTGTTTTATGCGCCGTGGTTACTGGCACTGCATCTGCAGGAGAAGGCGCAGGAGCATGCGCAGGAGGGCGCATGAGCTGGCGCAGGAGTACTCGTACGGAGCAGGAGCAGGAGGCAGCAGGGAGGAGGCAGGAGGCAGGAAGAAGGGATTGTACTCGTAATAATACGAGGCCCCCAGGTAACGAGTACACGCCAGCTGTGTCTTCTGTGCGCAGGTACAAAGCTCGTCGTACGCCTGGTACCTTGTGCAGAAAAAAAAGAAGCGGGTCAGGCGTCTGGTCGAGCCCACTGGTTGGCCCGGTCAGGTCAGGCCAGGCCAGGCTGAGGCGCTCGGGGAAAGCGCCGAAAGGGAAGGAGGTCTCGCCTGGAAGGACGGAAGGCACGAAGATGCGGGAGCAAAGGAAGAGCAGGGGTTGTGGGGAACGAAGGAAAGAAAACAAGGCAAGCAGGCAAGCAAGCAGGCAGGCAAGCAAAGCAGGAGCGACTGGGCGGCGGGCGGTCGCAGCAACAGCAGGGCGGGAAAATGGCCATTTCCCTCGTCCACCCAACTCCTCCCGTACGACGGACGTACTCCGCAGGATGTACGATGTAGAGAAAGGACGGAGCTGCAGAAAAGGGGCAAAGAGAAAAAAGAAAGGAAAAGGCTCTGGCGGCGAATCTGGATGTGGAGAACGAGACATCGATGTGGGTCTTTGATGTTCCTTTTTTTTCTTCTGTCTTTTTAACTTTTTATCTTTTGTTTATTCAAACTGCGTCTGTACGACGACGATGAGCATTGTCGTCGAATGGCGGGGTGATGCCGATGATGAATATTGATGATGAGAATTTTCTGCCACTTATGCCTTTCGTTGATTTATTGTGACTTAATGAAATTGGGTGTTTTTTTTGCTTTTTTTCTTCTTATTTTTTTATGATTTTTCTTCATATTCTTCACGTTTTATTCGCCTTCTACTTACTCGCAACTATTCTATTCGTCATATCTAGAACTTATTCGAAATTTAGCAGAATATATTTCTTATAAAATATAAGAAAATATATCTACATTTTCCCGCACTCATCGACGTGCTGCTTGCTATTTTCTGTTGCCTGCAGCCTTCTTTTCACGGCAAACGAGTACTCGTACCTCGTACTCGTAGGCTCAGCCCAGCTAGCACTTCCAGAACAAAGAACGGAGGCAACCACAGTCAATCCATGCAACACCCGAGACCGGCCTAGACAGGGCTAGTCATCATGCGGACGTGGCGAGGCTTTGGCGGCACAGCTGGGACATTTGACGTTCGGAGTAGTCCGAGGTGAACGAATCACGTGATACAAAGACGAGTACGAGGACTCGTAATCGTCGTAAGTAAGAGAAGAGGATGCTGAGACTCATCGAATGACTTAGCAGTCGAAACCAGCGTATCACGATGTTTATCATCACAAGACGTCGATGGCAGCGTTTGCAAGTGTCCCGGCTCATACCATGCGAGCCAAGCAAAGAAACTAGACTGATTAGAGCAATATTGTAGGAGATAAAATACAAAAGAAAAGAGGCAATAAAAACCCCCCAAAAGTACATGACGACTTGCGTTTTCGTCTGTGCTTTGGAGAGCATCCTGATGGACAAGAAGAAGAATGGCGATGCAGGAGAATGCAGAAAAAAAGAGGAAGAGTACAGCGAAAGTCCAAATATGCCAACCCAGAGAAGATTACAAGAAAAGGAGAAAAGGGAAAGGAAAAAGAATGCAAAATGAAGACAAACAAAAAATCAAGAAGAACGAAAAGAAAAAAACAAAACAAAAACAAAACAAAAAAACGCCTCGAAACCGTCATATGTGCAGCCTGTTTACCACCCTTTTCTTAAATACCACCACCGCACCCATCAGCGAGTACCAAACAACCGCCGCTTGGGACGGCCCGCGGACTCGGCGCCCTGCATCTCCGTCAGCCGCTCCATCTCCGCATCGACCGCCTTCTTGGCCCCGTCCACGGCCGTGCGGCACCAGTCCTCCAGCCGGTTCTTCTCAATGTAGCGGCGCAGCTGCGCGTCCTCCTGGCGCATCGCGTCGACCAGCTTCTCGCGGAACGTGTCCTCGAGGCTGCTGAACCGCGCCGCCGTCGCCGGGTCCTCGGCATCCGCGTACACGCCGAGCGCCTCGGACGGCCGGACCACGGCCTGGGGCAGCGACGACGCGTCGAGCTTGTGCTGGATCGCAATGGCGTACGCCGTCGTGTAGACCGACGTCAGGCCCAGGATGGACGCCGTCGACTCGTCGTCCTGCAGCTGCGTGTTGTTGATCTGCGCCCAGTCGTCGCGGATGAAGCACCGCCGCCAGATCAGCCGCTGCGCCTGCCGCCGGTCCGCGCCGACGAGCCCGGCCTCGGCCACCCGCAGCGCCAGGTAGAACACGTCCTCCTCCACCAGCACCTCGTCCTTGCGCGTGTGCATCAGCGTCAGCACGTCGATCAGCGTGAACGCGTCCAGCGCCTCGTGCCGCAGCAGCCGGCTGAGCCCGTCCTCAAACACCTGCAGCAGCGCCTTTTGCCGCTTGCCGATGCGCGTCGCGTGGCTCTCCATGGCCAGCTGCAGCGCTGCCGCCTCGTCCACCGCCGTCGCAATCGACGGCAGCACCCAGCTGTAGACCAGGTCCTGGATCTTGATAATGCCCAGCTGCCGGTCGACCTTTTCGATTTCCGCCTCGGTGACCGCCGTGCCGGGCGGCATCCGGCCGTCGTTCTTCTTCGTGTCGTTGCTGCTGCCAAACAACAGCGAGTCTGGCGGCGACGGAAGAGACGCCGCACCACCCGCACCACCGCCCTGCTGCTCGGCCAGCAGCGCCAGCTTGCCCAGGCTCAGCTCAATCTTCTTGTTCCACACCTGGTGCTCGCGCTCCAGTCCCAGGCTCAGCAGCGTGCTGGCCGCGCTGTCCACGTCCTTCTCCCGCTCGACGTCGTTGATCCACGAGATCTTGGCCAGCTCCGGCTTGGCCCGCAGGAACCGCGTCGCGTAGCCCCACGAGTCGCCCGGGAAGTCCAGCACCGCCTTGATGCCGTCGTCGCGCAGCAGGATCTCGTATACCGCAAACGCAAACGCCTCGCCGTACTCGTCAAAGTACTCGGCGATCCGCTGCTCCTTGGCCGCCGCCTCGCTGCGCTTCTCGTTGGCCCGCATCGTGCCCGCGTCCACCGTCGCCGCATCGTTGCGCAGCTTGCGCACCTCCTCCACCATGATGCCCGCCAGCGCGTTGATCGACCGGTGCTTCTTGGCCACCTGGATCGCGTCCTCCCACAGCCCGTAGTTCTTGAGCCGGAACACCTTGGCGTACCGGTCCTCGGCGTACGCCTTGGAGCACCGCTCGCCGTACTCGCGCTCCGACCGCACGTCGCGCGTCTGCGACCACCGGTAGTGCTCCAGCAGCGCCAGCAGGTACCGGTCCGTCAGGTCCGGCAGCGACTCGCGGATCGACTCGATCAGCCCCGGGTCCGGCGCCGCCGCCGACGCCACCTTGTTCGGGTAGAACTGGTCGAGCCAGTTGCAGCACAGGTCCACCAGCCGCTTCGCGTTGTTCGTGATAAAGTACGTCGACGTCCAGGGCTCCGGCAGGCCCTTGTAGTCCTCCACCAGAATCCCAAACTCGAGCTCCTCGTCCGCCAGCCCGTAGAACGAGAGCTTGTCCTGCCGGTACGCCATCGCCCCCTTGAGCGCCCGGTGGTTGACCTCGACGCCCTCGTACAGCAGCCGCGTCACGCCGCGGTCGTCCAGCAGCTGGTCCTTGTACACGTACTTGATCACCTCGTACGCCCACGCAATGAACAGGTCCATGCGCCACACGTCGTTGACGAAAAAGTACCGCACGCTGTCCACCTCGCCGGCCTCGCGGTTCGGGTTCTTCTTCTCGTCCTCGTGGATGTACTCGACAATCTCCGACACAATTGTCTTGCGGTCGGGTGTCTTGCCCTCCGCCCGGTCCGCAAGGAACTGCTCGTGCAGCAGCCACATGTTGGTGGCCGTCGCCATCTTCTCCGCATCCGACAGCAGCCGCCACCGAACCCGCCGGCTCAGGTTGACCCGCATCGCGTTCAGGTGCGACATCAGCCGGTCGAGGAAGCCCGCACGCGTGCGCAGGTTGCTCTCCAGCGACGCCGGCACCTTGGGCGTGAACGTCGTTTTGGACCCCAGGATGTCCCGGCTGAGCTCCATGGCCGCCTCCTCAATCTCCTCGATGGAAAATGGCGACTCGCGCTGGCCCTCGAACACGAGCGGGTTGTCGTCCTTGATGCCATAAAACACCGCCTGCTCGAGCTTGCTCTTGGCCGTCACCTCGGGCGGCTGCTCGCCAACAAAGCGCTCCACGTCCACCGTGGCCACGCGCACAACACCGACGCCGCGCACAATCAGGACCGCGGCCGGGTTCTTAGACTTGTGGCGGTGCGCCCGGCTGCCCACGACGCCCGCCACCGCATCGGCCTCGGAGGGAAGAGAGCTGACCGGCTCCTCGACACCGGAGCCCACAATCTCCGACACACCGTCGCTGCGCAGATCAATGATATCCTCATACGTAGGCGGCAGGTGACTGGCCTCGCCGTGCAGTTGAGAATCCGGGGTCTCGGGCGGCTGTGCCAGCGACGCAATCACAACAGCGCGATCAAACACGACAAACGCCACAACGGCGGGCTTCGGCAGGTACACGCGCGGCCGCAGCCCCGTCGTCTGGTGCTGTTTGCTGACGGGCGACGCCAGCGAGTTGAGAAGCCGCACCATGCCCACCACTGTGCTCTCGGGCGAGACGAGCAGCTCGATCAGGTAGTAGGGCTTGCGCCGCTTGCTAGGCAGCGAAACAAGCACCAGCAGCTGATGTATTGAGTCGCCGTCCGACTCGATCACGTTGCTGAACCGGACGGCCTCGGTGTACTTGCGCTCGACGCCCTTGGGCACAAATGTGAAATCGACAATCTCGAGCGTCTCGCCCTCCGCGCCGCTGATGCCAAAGTCCAGCTGCCGGATGGCGCGGATGATGGACTCGCGCGCATCCGACTCGAAGAGCGCATCATGGCTGCCGCCACGGTGAACGCGCCAGCCACTGAACTTGCCCTTGGCCGTTGCAGCGATGACCGACCGCTCGCCCACCCTCACGTGGGGGCCGGCGCGAACGGCGACAACATCCTCGCGGTGTGCCGGGCTCTTCAGGGCGTGACGAATGCTTCCAAAGAAGCCGCCAGAGGACAGCCCACCGCTGACCGTGCGCAGAAACTGCACGGAAATGGCAGGCCGGCCGTGGCTGTCACGCACGCTCATGTAGGCAAGGCGCCCGCTGCTCGTGAGCAGGATGAAGCCTGCGGGCTCGGCATTGGTGATCTCCGTGATCTGTTCGCCTGAGAACAGGCCGTGCACAACGTCTTCAACGCCGCTCCGCTGTTGTCTGAGGAAGTCGAGGGTAGCGGCGCTCGAGATGGACTCCCAGTAGCTGACCTTGCCCGTCGTAGGAACAATGACAACAAGGCCGGGCTCGTCGGAAGACGCTGCCGGCGCCACAATAGCGCCGAGGGGAAGCGGGTCGGAGACGTGTCGCGACGGAGAGGGCAGGGCAAAGGTGAAGGTCTCGGGAGAGGGGCTGTTCGCAGAGTATGGCCAGACGATGGCGTGGGTGTGTGAGAGCGAGACGGCGTAGCCGCTGGACGAGTAGACGGTGCCGTGCTGGCGACCTGCTTGTGCGTTAGTAGGGAGGAACGAGGGCGCGGCGAGACGTGAGACGCGAGACGCGAGAGAGCTCCAACTCAGAAATCAGACTTACTTCCTGGATCGGTCCGTAGCCGGTCGGGCAGTGCGGGCAGCTTGCTGACAACATACGCGCTGTTGCTGGACTAGAGGGTTCGCACAATGTCAGTACAGAGTCGGCGGCAGACAAAAAGGGGATGCACGCGGTGAAAGAGAAAAAAGAAAACCTACCAAAACAACACTGCCATCACCCTTGCTGATGCGCTCGCCGGCCTTTGTCTTCTTTGACCGCACACTCAATTCCTTCCTTGAGGCGGGTAATGACACGGTCAGGTTTGTGTTTGGCGTGGCGAGCGTCTCGTTCTCGATGTTGTCGCGCTTGGAACTGAGCCGGGCCACCTTGTCGGACTGCACCTGGACCATCTCGGGCGGCGCGTCGGGATTGAGAAAGGTCTGTTCGGTGAGCGGGCGGCGCTGGCGTTTAGCCTTGGGCTGCTGGGCCAGGCTGTCCGTCGAGACGGGGCGCTGCCGGCGACGAGAGCGCGTCGCCGTGGCCGGGCCTCCTTCATGAGGCGAGAACATGATGATGATGCCGCGGGAGAGGCGCAAGCGGTGTTGGGGTTGTTGGATTAAAAAAAGGGAAATGAAAAGAGGACGATTAAAAGGGTTTAACGGTTGGGCGTTGGCAAAAGCATCGAGAGCAAGGGGCTAATGTCTTTTTTTTTTTTTGTTTTCGTGCCGCAGATCGATGGAAATTGGATGACGAACGAACGCGTCGGATGGGGGGGAGGGAGCGACGCGATGAGAGGATGTCGTGCGTTGTACGGTCGTAGGATGGATGAAGCTGGGATAGGGATGGCGATGGGAAGATGCGCCGGATGCGATGGTCCAAAGGAGGCAGCAACGCGCGGGAAGGAGCAAGCGATGCAAAAACAACAAAGGAAGGCGCCCAGTAACTTGGTTGGGGAAGGTGCGAGGCGGCAGGCGTAGGCAGCCTCACGTGGATCTTCTTTTCTCTCCTTTTTCTCTCTCTCTTTTTTTCTTCGATTGGCGATTGGGCGTCGATGTGTATCGTTTGCGTCTCGTCACGTCGGGTCTGTTTGGTGGTTTCGTTTACTTCGTGGCCGTTTTTTCTCATGCAGCCTGTTATTTTTTTTTTGAACTGGAGCCCCCTTGGTCGTATGCAGCTATTGTGCCAGTAGGGGCCTGTATCCTGGGGCCATTTTAAGGGTTTAGTTTTGTATTTTTGCAATTGTTTTGCGAATTGATTTATCACTTTTCGCTGTCCGCCTTTCGATCGCCCCAACACTGTGCATTGATTGGTCCCTGCGTGCTCTGTTGAGCTTGAATGCGCTGTCCACGACAACACACAGGCCCCACCGTATCTTCCATCGGCTGCTGGCGCTAGACCCTGCTTGGTCAACCACGTGAGATTCTCCACAAGGGACGACATAGGTAAGGTACGGAGTACATGAGCTGTAATTTGGCAGAACGCAGAGGCTGAGAATCTAGAGTACGATTATTGCATATGACCGTCGGCCATTATTGGCTATGCAGTAGAGCGATCGTATGAGACGGCTTGGAAACTCGAAAGGTCTGGCACAACTTGCTGAAGAGCGTATTGGCTATGATTGGAGCTGATTAGAGCCGACCTGGCAGTTTGGGAGAGCCGAGTTTGGCGAGACAGCTTCAAATATGGCCTTTTTGCGGTTGTTTTCTGATTCTACGCGTGCAGGAGGGTGTGGACTACGGGACTTTTGATTGGGATCTCGATTTGGGGTCTTTGCCGTAGGTAGTGTTACTCGTAGACCATTGGGGGTTTCTTGGTGCGTTACAGCCTATGTCGTAAAATATGTAAATGAAGAAAGTGACATCATCTACTTCATGCAATGCTTACATAATCATGATCAACGCTCTTTAAGCCAACCTCACTGACTACAACACAACAATTCATCAATGCTTTGGAAATGACGATTTTGCAAGAGAAAAAAAGCACGAGCTATATTTGACGATGCGGCCTACCATGTAAAAATGGTATAATCATGGGTAGTTTGCGGCACCCACAGCTCTAAAACAGCTCGGAGGTCCATCACCTCGCTCAAGGTCTGCCATGTGCCTCCATTTCAGCAAAGCTCGAGATCAGTTCTCTAGCCGGTCTGGTTATTGAATTGGAGTTTTATGCCCTCTGAGTCTCAGGACACGGCGTGCATTTGCATTCCCGACTTGAGCGCACATCGATTCCATGTGCGGGCCATCAGTGCCATGTCTATGTAGGCCGACGAACTCCCACTAGCTGCCCTGGACGCCATTTGCGTACTTGTTAATGACAGTATCATCATCAGGCGCGGACTGCATCAGTTTGAGGCACCTGTATGGTCGGCCCGTTGGTATCGCGACATAGCTGAACACATCCGGCCGCGGAACCGGAACATGTGTCACCGCGGCCTCTTGACATGCAGAGGCACTGTAGATGAGATATTATAGGCTGCCGATGCTGCTGTCAAAGCTGAGCGATAATGGCCAGCAATAGATCCGAGTCATTTCGTCATATATGTGTATCGTGAGAGCATGGCTGTTGTGTTGACCCAAGTCTTGTCGTGTAGATCTCCCTCTAGAAGCCTGCAATACCTGGGATCCAGGCCTCTCCGATCCTCTGCAAGTCGCTTGCAAATTTGCGACTGGAGATTTTCTTGCCGCCTTGGCCGTTGGGAGGAGAATGCTCGTCTGGGTCGAAGAATGGGTTCTGGAGAAGATGCACATACGCGGCCTGCATAGCCTTGAAGACCTGACACAACGAGTTAGCGCGATGAGGGGAGTCAAGTCGAGTGAAGAGACAACAAAAAACATACCGGCTTGAGTTCAGCTTCCCGCAGCCCGATCGCACCGCCACGACCTCCGGATGCCGAGCTACTGCCTCCGCCGACGCCTGCGCTTCCTGACAGGCCGCCCGCGCCCGCGCTGCCGCCGCGCCGTCCACGCATGTCGACAATGGCAACAAACTTGATGCCCGTGTTTGTTTCGTAGCCGTAGGCAGCTAGCCGGTCGTCGAGCGCGTGCAGGAGCAGGGGGCCGGTTGCGTCGCTGGCACCGGCATAGCCGCTGGCGCCAGCGGCCGCACTACCGCTGGCGATCCCGGACGGTCGCTGGGCGAAGATGTCGAGAGTCCCGCAGAGAAGCAGGGAAAACTGCAGTGGCGTGCGGATGGGCTGAAGACTATTTGACGCGGCATCGTAAGACGGAAAGATGGAGATATGGAGGGGGTTATCCTAAGGAAAAAGGGGGGGGGGAGGAGTCAGCTATGAGTATTGCTGTGGTGCGCGCGTTTTTGCGGCAACATACATTGCGCCCTATGACGCCTAGGCAGGCTATGGAGGGGATTGTGGAAGCCATCGGAGTTGTGATGCGGCGCTCGGGTGTGCGTGTGTCGTGGGGTCCGTCAAGAGGTTGAGAGAGAGAAGCGCGGCGGCGGGTGCTTCACAGCCATCACGGAAGCACAGCGCCGTTGCAGGTGGTAAAAGAGTGGGGTATTGGCGTGTTAAACTGGCCTGTGCTCCAGGCGGTCGTTCACCTAGGGGCCCCCACTGTTCTTGTGCCTGAGTTGTAGCGTGCCGCCTATTACTCGTACATACTAACACGGCAGGAGTCGGCGTGTGAAACCGGTTCTGCCCCGTGGTTGGCTATAAATTTTCGCTTTTAGCGCAAGGCTGGTGAACGTCACTGTCTTTTTGGTAAAAAAAAGCAACTTCAAAGCACACGGTACGACGCAGCCGTATAAGCAACATGGCTCTGTATGCTCCATGACACTTCAGACAGCGCTAGAATAAAAAGAATAAAAAAAATAAAGGGCAGACGCAATGGCGGCCGGCAAAGTGCAGCCAAGGCAGCTCGGCCGGGTCAACGGATCCGTGTCGACGTTTGTCATGGCGACGACGGGCCTGATCTGCCGGACGTTTCTCTGCGGGCTCAACAGTGTCGAGGTTGTTGGGCGGGACAACTTTGTGAAGCTGCTGGACTCTCGCAAAGATGTTGCGGCGCGGAAACGGGGGCTACTGACTTGTGAGTTTTTTTTTTTTTATCTTTTTTTTTCATGGCTGGCGTAAAGCCAACTTGCTAACATGTGGCAGTCAGCAACCACATTTCAGTGTGAGTGTTTTTTGAGAAATACAAATTGTATGTCAATCCGCTAATATGTTGACAGGCTCGACGATCCCATGATCTGGGGCGTGCTGCCGTTCCGGAACGCCAATGACCACCGGCAACTGCGCTGGAGTCTTGGCTCCCACGACATCTGCTATCCCAACAAGTGCGTTCTTGTTCGCTGCATGCCGTTATGCCAGTCTGTGTGCTGACAAACATAGATTGTATGGCCGCTTCTTCTTCACCGGCCAGACCTTGCCCACGCACCGGCTGCGGCACTCTCCCTGGGGTGGTCTGTTCCAGCCTACTCTCACCGAGGCTGTGCGCCTGCTGTCGGCCCAGCCCTCTACTGCCAGCTCCAAGGCCGCAGAGTCCCAAGACAGTCTTTTGACGTCGTCTGAATCGGCTTCATCGGCTTCACCAGCTCCATCAGAGCAGGCATCACTGGTGCCGGCATTCTTCTCCACCAACACCGTCGACTGCTGGCCGTCGCCCTCGTCCTACACCTCCAACCGCCACGCCTGGGTGCACATCTTCCCCGAGGGCATGGTCCACCAGAAAGACGACCGCTCGATGCGGTACTTCAAGTGGGGTGTTGCCCGCCTCATCCTCGAGAGCGAGCCGGCCCCCGACATTGTGCCCATCTTCATCGACGGGCCCGACCGCATCATGCACGAGCAGCGCAAGTTCCCGCGGTTCATCCCACGGATCGGCCAGAAGGTGCGCGTCATGTTTGGCGACACGGTGGCCCCCGAAAAGTTTGAAGACCTGCGCCAGCGCTGGCAGAAGCTGGTGGCCCAGGCCAAGGCCGCCAAGGCCTCCCAGACGGCGGGTGCGGACGGCGAGAAGAAGAAGACGACGGCAGCCATCGACCTCAAGTACGGACCCGAGGCACAGCAAATCCGGAGCGAAACGGCCCTGCGCATGCGCAACGAGATGCTGGCACTGCGGCGCGCGGCCGGCTTCCCCGACGAGGACCCGAGTCTGAAGCTGGCGCTGCCGCAGACATGGGCCAACGAGCCCAACAAGAAGCGCTACCGCAGCCAGGTCGATGACAGCATGGTCTACGAGGAGTAGGTTTTCTACTGCATGGGCAAGTTTCAATATATAAAAGGAAAGATGGGCCTGGACGGCGCTTGGTTCAAATAGACAAAAGGGACGGCTAGACAAAATATGAATGTTTTTTTTGTTTTCATTTTCATCATGGCAGCATTGTCGTCTTAACTTGCAATCAAAGCATCAGAGATATGGCAATGGTCACGTATTCTATTCTGATCTCACTTGGGCATGCTTGTTATCTTTGTCCATTGTCTATTCAACTTTACTTACCCTCCCATCTTCGAATTACTGTCATCTATTGTTGGTTTGCAGTGGCGACTAAATTATCATAATATAAGTACCGAGACAGTTACCATCACCAATGCAATCATGTTGTTGCCCGATATGCAATTATTGTGCCACTTGGGCGTTTGGCATAACAAACTTCTTTATGAAAGACAAATAACAACGAAAGTTGGCTCTTTCGAAGCACCCGTCCCAACAAGTAGCATATCGGCAAGCGACACCTGGAGAATTGCCTCTAGTCGCAGAATAAGACGAGCTTACTTTAACCAGTATTTGCGGCTAGCAAATATGAAATTTGAACCTGAATTTCAGTAGAAAAAAAATAAAAAACCCAAAGCCGTTTGCAAATACAGACGCGGTAACGCCAAACCACGTGATCAAGTACGAGTACACAGCAGGATCGCTCGTTGGGCTCGGCCGCAGTTACCCAAACTGACTCATATTGTCGGGTACTTGCGCGTACTCCGTAGGCATCGTCGTCCTTTCACTATGGCAAAGTCCGTACCTGTCTCGACGCCCGACCCACTCTTCCCCATGCCCCCGAATTCGCGCCTGCCAGTGATTTTTGAGCATGGGCTCCATTTTTTGACCTGTGCTCTTGTCCAAAGCGAATTATATTTTTTCTCCTCACAAACCCAAACCTAAACCTCAACCTCAACCTCGACATCACCATCACCTACATCATCCACTCGCACGCCTACCCGCCACATCAACCCGTCGTCTCGCTGCCCGCTGCTACCGGTCCATCAGACAATCCTTCGTCCTTGCCGCTCTTCAATTTATTTCTTCTACCAACCGCAATCGGCCTGAGAGTGCCCCTCCTCTATCCACATCGCCTCCCGTTTGCCTCTTTTCCTCTTCTCTGCCCCTCCTCACTCTCGCTCTCCGCCGCCTAAATCTACTCCGTATATAAGAGCACTCTGCGGCTCTGCCCCATCTCCAGTCGTACGCGCCCAGTTTAGACTCTTCTTACACTCCTTCAACCTCTTTCTCTTCTTGTCGATAAAGCTCCGACCATCCCACACGTCAACCCCAGCAGTCCATCGACCCCGGACTATCGATCTCGCTCCATCACCCATCGCTCCCGTCTGTCGACAAACACGCCTTCGCGCGCATCCGACAGAAGCTCCTCTCCTCAATCAATTTTAATCTTCACAACACGTGTACAAAATGTCTACGAACGGCACAAGCCAGTCCGAGTACGTCACCCCTCCCCGCGCGACATTGCGCCATGCGCGTATCTGTTGATTTGCATAATGCATAACTACACACAAATACAAAAGTCGCATCATACTAACATCTTTCTAGCATGTCCAAGGACGAGGTCGGCTGGTTGTTTGTCCAGCAATACTACACCACCCTCAGCAAAACTCCCCACCGTCTGCACGTAAGTATATATATGGAATGCGCGCGTGTTCTCTGTCATTTTTGTGTAGCCATGGCCTATGTACTAACATGCTCTCCCTCATAGCTGTTCTACAGCAAAAAGTCCCAGTTCGTTTCCGGCAATGAGGCCGAAGTCGCTGATGTCTCCGTCGGCCGCCCGGACATCCAGGAGCGCATCGCCAAGCTCGACTTTGAGGACTGCAAAGTCCGCGTCTCCAACGTCGACACCCAGGCGTCCCTCGACCAGATCCTCATCCAGGTCATCGGTGAGCTGTCCAACAAGTCCGAGGACTCGCGCAAATTCGTCCAGACCTTTGTTCTTGCCCAGCAGCCCTCTGGCTACTTTGTCCTGAACGACATCTTCCGGTACATCAAGGACGAGGATGACGAGCCTGCCGAGGAGGAGGCTGTTGCCGCTGCAGAGACCAAGGAGGCCCCCGAGGCCGCCCCCGCTGAGGAGGAGGCCAAGCCTGAGGCTGCTGCCAAGCCTGAGCTCGACACTGCTGTCGTCAGCGAGAAGCTCGAGGAGGCCGCCAAGGAGGCCCCGGCTGCTGCTGCCCCGGCTGCTGCCTCTGCTGCCCCGGCCGCCCCTGCTGTTCCCGCTGTTCCCGCCATCCCCGCGGTTGCCACCCCCGCTGAGCCTGCTGCTCCCAAGGCCGCTGAGCCTACCCCTGCTGCCCCGACCCCGGCCTCGGCGCCCGAGCCCGAGAAGGTCGCCGAGGAGGTCGCCGAGGAGGCCGTGAAGCAGGTCGAGGAGCCCAAGGAGCCCGCCCCTACCCCCGCTGCTGCCGCTCCCACTCCTGCTCCCGCTGCGGCCCCCGCTACGACTCCTGCTGCCGCTGCCGCTCCCGCTGCCGCTGCCGCCCCGGTTGCCCCTGTGCGGGCTGAGCCTGAGAAGCCCAAGGGCCCCCCCAAGCCCATGACCTGGGCTAGCCGCATCGCCGCCGCTGCCGGCCCTGCTGTCAAGCCTGTTGTTCCCAAGACCGTTGTTCCCGCTGTTGCTCCTGCTGCCAAGGCCGCTACCCCGGCCGCCGCTCCCGCTGCTGCGGCTGCTGCTCCGAAGGCCGAGACCGCTGCCCCGGCCGCCAAGGAGGCTGGTAGCGAGTGGCAGACGGCCGGCAACGACTCGAAGCGCCAGAGCCGCCCCCAGCCGCCGTCGGCCCCTGCCCAGGACAAGGACTCCGCCCTCGGCTACATCAAGTATGTGACGGAGAACGTGGACGAGGCCAGCCTGCGTTCGCACCTCGAGAAGTTTGGCCAGGTTGTGTACTTTGATATCAACCGTACCAAGAACTGCGCCTTTATTGAGTTTGCTTCTCCTGCTGGCTACCAGGCTGCTGCCGCCGCCAACCCGCACACGGTCAACGGCGAGAACATTATGGTTGAGCCGCGCCGCCCCAAGGCCGGCGCCTACGGTGGCGCCAACTACAGCACGCCCCGCGGCAACTCGCACGCGGCAGGCCGCTCCCGCGGTGGCTTCGAGGGCCGCAACGGCAGCCAGAGCGGCGGCCGTGGCGGTTTCGGCGGCCAGAACCGTGGCCGTGGCGGCGCTGGCGGCGCTCCCCGCGGCCGTGGCGGTGCCCAGAACGTGGCTGTTTAGAATACAGCCTACGTCTGGAACTAATAAGAGATGCGAGGTCGCCAAGTTTTGCGATCTTGTGACTCTTTCCCACCCAACATACATACCCAGTCACTCAATATGTGCACTGGTCGGCAAAGACGCATGCATGCATACAACAAAACACTCAGCAACAACGACAAATCCTACGACGACGCATACGACGACGACGTTTTCACTCAGACCCTCCTATATACCAACCCCCACCAACTCCCTCAACAAACCATTCTTCCTCTCTCACTGCATTGTCTATTATACATAGCGTTGCTGAACCAATGAAATGAAAGCGAGAGCATCACAGACATTGGACTTTGGCATGTTTTCTTCGGAATGTTTTCACCGGCGGACAAAAAAATGGCGAGCAGAAAAAAAGTAGGCGCAAGAGACAGTTTCTGCATTTTGCCTGTTTGCCTTTTGCTTTTTCTCTTTGTCTCTCTCTGCTGCTTGCTCATTCGCATATGTTTTTTCTCTTCATCGCGCCCTTCATTACTATTCTCCATCTGTCTTCTCTTTTCACCAGGCCTTTGAAACAAAAAAAAGTTCGGGTTCGACTTTGGCGGAAGGAGTTTTTGTGTCTTATTGTCTTTTGTCTTTGTGTCTTTGTGTCTTTGTGTCTTCTCCTTTTCTTCTTCTTTTCTTCTAATGTTATAATACTCCCCCTCCCTCTATTTTTTCTTTTTTTCTTTTTTTCTTTTCCACCCCTTGTGTTTTTATCATCATATTCAAGCCAAGCCCCAACCGTGGCGGCCGATCAGATCAGAGGCACGCCGTCCCCCGTGGCTCTGATCAACACCTCATCAATTTCTCATTTGTTTTTCTTGTTCTTGTTCTTCTTCTTCTATTCATCCTAGTGCAGCGAAGCAATGGGCGGACTCGTTCTTCCGCCTGGTCTCTGGTGACCTGTGGTACGATTTGATGCGATGTGTTCCTATGGCCCGATTGCGGCCCTGAACAAACAAAGACGAGACACGAGTGTATGTTTCCCTGGGAAGAGGAGGGACATGGGATGCGGACGAGCACTCTGCTATATTATGCTATAGTGCAATACAAATAAAAAAATATAAACATGTTTGACAATATCTTTGCGGGCATAGGGTGTTGGTGTTGTTGGAGGGAGTGCTTAGTCATCAGGTCAGAGTGAGTAGAGAGTGCTGCAACGTCAAGCTTACGCGGAAAGAATGACGATACAGTTCAAGTATGGAGATAGTTACTTGGCGGACGAGTGCGAGTAGTGTTGGTCTTTTCACGCATTCCATCACCGACCAGGCTGCGTGACGTGCGGCGGCCCTCACAAGACCGCCCTGCGGGATGGCGCCCCTGCCCTATCAATACCCTACGGCTGGATAAGGAAGGTCGCTTCTCTGAGATGCTGGGGGAGGGGCATTTGTGGCCAGGGGGGTGGTATCTCGCTATGTGTATTTGGTCGTATGACGTACATGCAGCGAGTTGTCTCTGACAGACGATAGTTACGTACAGACATTGGCCAATGTTCATTCCCTCAATCCCTCAATAAAAGCAGAAAATAAAACACGCATCAGTGGCTTCCAAAGAGACCATGCAGCTTCGCCTGGCGCATGCCGTGGCCCGTACGACTCATCCCGTTGTCCCCTGAAGTCATGCCCCCCCCCCTTTATTAGGACGTGGACTGACTTCCGGGGGGCTGTGCTTCTGCAATGGACGCGGGGTCCAAGCATGGCGAGTACGAGTACGAGTGGTGAACTGTACTCGTACTCCAAACTCCGTACGTCGTAGGCCAATGCCCTCGGTCGGCTGCTGCTCGTTACCCAATGGACTAGAGCAGCTCGCTTAGCCCAAAGGAGCAGTTCGCATGTACTCCGTACGGAGTACGGAGTATGCTTTTTAAGCATTGGCTTACCTGCCCCGGAACCCCCCTTGTTGGCTGATTAGGAAGGCGCCAAGTGACAAATGCAATGCATGGCTAGTCGAGTTGGCTTTGCACAGCTCCGTTTTACGGAGGTTTCACCGGCACCTAAGCACCGCAAGCAACGACGAGGACAGGCTTGAGTAATAAGCATAATCACAAACGAGGAGATATTTTGATCTACAGAGTACCTAGTAAAGTCCCTGCATATGTTAGTATTGTTCTCGTGGACCGGAAGGATGCAGAGACGGCTGGGATGCAGCCACTACGAGTACGTATTCGTACTCCTACTCTCCTAACCCAACGGACTAGACCGCCGGACTGTTGGCCCGATGCGAGTACGACGCACGGGGTACGCATACGAGTACAATGTATGTGCGCATGCGTGTGTGCGTGTTGCGAGTGAGAGTGCAAGTAGGTGTGAGAGTACTCGTGCAGTTTTCGCTGCCCGACCTACCGCACACTCGGCCGGATGTCGCCAGCAGTTGAGCATCTTTGCGCATTCACCCACGTTGTACTCGTTACAAGTACTCGTACTTTTAGCCTGGCCATGGCTGCATTACTGTCAGGTACAAAAAATTAACCGTCTCTTGTCAACGCACCAACGATTAGTCAGACATCGCGAAATCCGATGCCCGACCGCTAACATGACCGCTAACACGACCGCTCTTTCCACTTCCCCCATCCTCTCGCTCTTACCCTAAATCCCTCGTCGCGACTCGCCTTTCCCTCTCCGTTCTCCGCTTTCTCAGCCGCCTCACCTGTTTGTACTTCCGTACTCGTACTTCGTACTCCGTACTCCGTAGGTCACACTTGCCTGCGCTGGCTTTCTGCTGTCAAGCACGCCTGTCCCCACACGCCTGATTGGTGACTTCATTCCTCTTTTTTTTTACTGCGTTGTTTGTTCGCTCCTTCTTGTCTTGGCATTTCTCGTGTCGATCTACCGCCGCTCCGGCAGGAGAGTCCCCCCCCTCCTTCTCTCCTTACGTCGTACTCGTACGTCGTTCCCGCAAAAGCCGTGGTCATGGCGAAATCGGGAATAATAACGAGTCCCATATGCTCGTGCGTCCCATCGTTACTTCTCCTCACAGCCACACAGCCACCTTGTTTGCACTAGTCTTTTCTGTTTATTTTTTTATTTTTTTTTATTTTTTTTGACATCGTTTTTATTTTGACGTCCTCGAAATTCCTTTCCTCATCTGTACTTTTTTTCTTTGCGATCGACCGTAGATCTTGTACTGTTTCGTCCCCTTTTTTATGCTTTTTTTTCTTGTTGGTGTCCTGTTTGCATTGCCTCTGCTTTTACGAGTAGCGGGCTTACACCGTTTTCTTAGCCGGTCCCGCGTGATTCGTCCCCTCCCGCCGTGCCTTCAACCGGATTTCCTTGTTCCTTTTTTCTTTGTTTTGCCGCCCAGCTCTTTGTTACTCGTATTTCTTTTCCGCATTTATTCTCTAAACTGTTTGTTATCCTCATTTCTTTTTATTTTGACAGGTAGCCTCGTGCTGGTTACCGACACACCGGCAATTGTTTTGACGTTACCTTTCGGGACGGCCGGGGAAGAGAGTTGAGGAGGAGAAGGGATTTATTTTATTTTATTTGGATAGGATTTCACACGGCATCCTTTTAGGAGGAACGCGTACAACCACCACAATGGCAATGGCAGCGGACCCTGTGCCTCTCGACATGGACACACTGTCACCCATGTCGACGGTGTCGTCGTATCACCGACTGGGGGCGGAGCCGCTGTCACGGCGGTCGTCGGCCTCGTCGGCGCCGTCGGTTGCGTTGCGACCGTCTCTGACACGCCGGAGCTCGCTCGAAGAAGACTATTTCTACCGCGAGGTCTTTACGGCCGAGAGGAGTCCCAACGAACCGCCGCCGTCGTACGAGACGACAATCAAGAAGATCCGGCGCAGAGAACGCGCGGCAGCAGCGGCAGCAGCGGCCTCTGACCGCAAAATGGCCGACCGCAAAGCGCCCGATGTGACGAGGGACAGCAAGTCGTCGTCTTCCAAGGGCAAGGGCAAGGCCATTGTTATGGACTCGCACGCCAGCCAGATCCAGTCCTACGAGCCCAGCGAGGACGTGCTGCCGCCGTACTCGTGCGACATCCACATCGAGGGCGTCTTCCAGAAGAAGATGGAGATCCAAAACACCACCAAGCGAGCCGAGGACCGCCGCTGGAACACCGAGTACATTGTGCTGCATGGCACGGCGCTCGAGGTGTACGAGTGCCGCAAGGACCGCAGCTGGGCCGGGCGCACGGCCAAGACGGGCCCCGGGGTGTCGCCGGACCGGCCGCCGTGGATGCGCAAGGCGGCGCTGGAGAAGAGGTACAGTCTGCTGTACGCCGACGTGGGCATTGCGGCGGATTATGTCAAGTAAGTTGGGTTTGAGAGTGTTCTTTTTGGTGTCATCTCACATGCTGACAAAGTAGACGCCGTTATGTGATTCGCATCCGCGCCGAGACGGACCAGTTCCTGATTTCGTGCGTCGAGCTCGAGACGTTTGTGCAATGGCTCGATGCGCTGTTTGCTGCCATCAGCATTGCCGCGCCCATTGACGAGCGCGACTTTCCCCGTGACCAGAGCATCCCGCGTGTGCAGCGCATCCGCTGGTTCGGCGGCCGTGCCCGGGAGGAGCAAGGAACTGTCGAGGGCCCCGGGCCGGAGGACGGGCGGGCGGGCGCGCTCGAGCAGGGTGAGCAGGGCGAGCGTGTGAACAATGAGTCCCTGTCTCGCACCGTGTCACCCGTGCGTGTTCGGTCACAGCCCGTGCAGCCCGTGCAGTCTGAATCGTCGCGAGCTGCCGAAGAAGCCGCTGCCGCCGCCGCTGCCGCCATCCTGGCTGAAGAGGTCTCTCCAGCGGCTTTATCGTCGTCTTTGGCATCGTCGTCGTCATCGTCCTCCCCCTCCGCCGTGACCGTGGCCGGCCCGTCGACACACACACACACAACCCTGCAGCACGTCAGCGCCCAGCAGCTGGCTGCGGCCCGTGCAATGCAGACGCCCCAGGTTGCGCCGTCTGTCAAGAGCGGCAAGAGCAGTCTCCGTGTCCGCCAGGGCGCCCGTTTTTCACTGCGTTCAATCGCGTCACGCCTGGCACACAAAAATCAGCAAAAAGCCACTGCCTCGAAGAACAGCAAGCGCACTGGCAGCGGCAGTGGCACTGGCAGTGGTAGCAACAACGGCAACAACAACAACAACAGCAGCAACGTCGGCCCGGCGCAAGCCGTTGCTGGCATCGGCGGCCGCAGCGGCATCTCGTCCGCCACCAACCACGCCTTTGTCGATGCGGCCACGGGCAAGTGGCAGCCCAGCCACCGGTGGACCAAGACGCACGACATGGTCTACGCCAAGCTGTGCTACGCGACGCTGCTCTTCCGCAGCCCGCGCAAGTCCAACTACATTATCGTGCGCGGCAAGCGGTGGCTGGTGGACTGGAAGACGGGCAACATGGCGCGCGTGAGTCCGCCGTGGTACGGCGAGATTGAGTGCCAGCCGGGTCCGTGGCAGATTATGCGCACCGAGAACGCGCGGATTTGATTTGATGTCTGTTTTGACGTCTATTTTGACGTCTGCATCGCCATCATCCTACTATGCATTCTGATTTTGTCGTCCGACCACAAAAAACAGATCAGTGTAGCTGTCTTTTCAGCTTACACTTTTCTTGTACATTTTCCCACCCAACGTAAATACTTGTTTTCTCTTTCATCCTGTTCGTCCAGCATCTCCTGTACATATCTGCAATAAGAAAGCCCGAAGCTGCTCGTTCTATATCAAGATAATCATCTGCATGGTGAAAAACAAAAATGGTATAATAATCCTATATACTCTCGTATGCCTCTGCTGGGTAAGTAGCAAAACAACGTCCAACGCCAACGCCAACACCAACGCCAACCAAGTCGTGTAAAAAGCATAGCCAGACCTCCAAAAACAAAACGCCCTCCCTCTGCACCTAGGCATTCCCGCTCATCTCCGCCTCGGCCGCTCTCGTCTCGCGCGCCAGCTCCGTCAACAGTTGGCCGGTCCCTGTTTCCTCTCCTTCTCCCTCCTCCTTCTCCCCCCCTTCACTCCCCCCATCCAGCAGCGCCGCCGCCCGCGCCGCGTCCGCCAGCGCCCGCTCCAGCACCGCCACCAGCTGCTCCGCCTCCGCCTGCTGCGCCGCCAGCCGCGCAAACCGCGCCGCGTTGTCCGCCTGCGCCGCCGCCAGCCGCGCCTCCAGCTGCTGCCGCTGCGCGCGCCGCTGCGGCCGCAGGTGCGCCGCCAGCACCGTGTCGGGCGGCAGCGTGTGGGGTGGGGGGGGGGGACTTGTGTTATCCCCGGCCGTTTCCCGCCTTTTGCGCGCATCCGCTGCCAACCCTTCGAGCTCATTTAACCGCCGCACGACGTCGCGGTTGCGCAGAATGACACTAAATTCCGTCGCGCAGAGCTCGCGCAGGCGCTCGACCATGGCGCGGTGGACGGCCTGCAGGGTGACGGGGTTGCGGGCGGCGGCGGTCGGGTAGCAGGCGGCAAAGTTGGGCCAGCTGATCTTGCTGAGCGTGTGGTGCAGGCTCGACGCGAAGAGGTCCTGCAGGCGGCTGGCGCGGGGGCCGGCTGGCGGGGGTGGCGGTTGTGTCTGTGACTGTGACTGTGCTTGTGACTGTGACTGTGACTGTACTTGTGGCTGTGAAGAAGCACTGGCCTGCGCCGCGCCGTTGGGGTGCTGTGCAGCCGCAGCCGCAGCCGGAGCATCGGGCATGGCCTCGTCGACGCCGGCTGTGGTGGTCGCCGTGTCGCCGTTGGCAGACGCGGCCACCGTTGCGTCGTTTGTAGCCATGTTGGTATATGAACAACTCTGAGAAGAACAATTAAAATTATATATAGGTTGCGTGGCAATAAAACATCGCCAAAGTTCAAGTGGTTCGCGAGATGGACGCGTCCGTTATCGATAGCGCGCTCATTATGTAATCACGCCGCATCTGCTCACCACTCTTCATCCAGCTCTAAATCCACATCACTTTAACTTCAAGCAAATCAAACAATCTATTGCATAAGTCATAGTCATAATCATAGCCGTCAGGCCGCTGGAACTGGACGTACAGTTCACAACATTACCGCCATTTTATAAGACAGAAATGAAGACAGAACAAGACGCGCCATTTTGACAAAGATGCTGAAAACAAAACATAAGAAACAAAAAGGAAAACAAAAAACAGAAACAAAAACAAAAAACTAAAAGAAATGACAAAGTCATAATGTGTAAATGCTAAGACGCCGGCATATAGACGAAAGAGACAACAGCCTCCCCAGACAAACAAATCAAATCAACAGCAGCCTACTCAGTGGTAGTCGACCGATGGCCGTCTCCCAATGTCGCTTCTCTCCAGCCGCCGCCTTCTTCTGCGCTCGGCCGCCGCGTTGGATGCCGACGAATCCGGCGGCCGGGAACTGTCTACCGTGCCAGGCTCCGGGCTCAACTGACTCCATGTCCCGTGCGTTTCCCGGCTCTCCAAACTCGTCATCGTCTGCCCGGCTGCCGGGATGCTGCCGGCCGGTCCGGACGCCACCGGGCCGCCCGAGTAGTACGCCGAGTCCTTGGGCCGCCGGCCACCGGCAAACGGCGGGTTGGGCGGGTTGAGCGTGCCAGTGCTCGAGTTCACCGTGGACGGGTAGGGCGCCGGCTGCTGCTGCTGTATTGACCCCGACTTGCGCTCTGTATGCTCCGACGGCCGCACACTCGAGTCGCGCCGGTACCGCCGGTTGCTGGGCGACTCCGTGCCCGACAGGCTGCTGACCGAGTCGGCGCCCGCGTTGTGTCGCCGTGGCTGGCTGCTGCTGCGTGCGGACCGGTCGCGTTGCGCCGCCGCCTCGGACTCTGTGTACCGCCGCAGCGTGATGTTGCCGCCGCGGTCGTCGTGCACCTTGAGCTTGACCGTGGCCGACGGGTGGTTCGACGGCGGCGGGTACGTGGACGACCGGCCATCCTCGGACGGGCGCCGGCTGCTGCTGCGGCCCCCGGTTGCCGTACCCTCTGTCTCGGACCGACGGTGTGACGTGGATGGCCGGGTCGTAGGCGCATGGATCGTGTCGCTGTCCGACAACGGTGGCATGTCCGGCATCGCAATGGGCTCGACATCGGGCCGCGACCGCAGTATGGACGACCGCGACTGGCGGTTGTTGGCGCCGGGTGTCATGGGGATGCTGCTGTGCGACGGGCCGCCTGCGGACGGCGGCACATTGGAACGGCCGGGTGTCGGCAGCGGCTCGAGGACGGAGTCGGACATGTCCGTGGTGGTTTGCGTGATTTCCGAAGGGACCGACGGAGGTGGGCGTGGCCGGCGTTCGCGCCGCACAGGCGAGCCATGGCCGTCGCCCGTGTACCGTGGGCCGTGGTCGCCGGCGCGGCGGTCGTCGTCCTCGCGCCGTCTGCGCTCCACGTCGTCCGGCTCGGTGCGGCGGCTGAACCGGTTGGCAATCCAGCCCAGGCCTATGCCGCCCAAGATGCCCTTGCCGGCCGGCACAGCCCGGCTGCTCGCAGGAGGCGTGCGCCGGGACGGGCTGCGGTACGAGGAGTAGTCGGATCCGTTGATCGTGTGTTCCTGCATCGAGTGCGTGCGCTGGTGCGATGGTCGCGGCGTGACGGGTCCGTCGCTCCGGTACGAGTCCCGGTACGATGGCCCGACAGACGAAGCAGCTCCTGGGCCCGCCGAATGTGCCTTGCTGTGTGCGTGTCGGCCGCCGGGCGTTGGAGACTCTGGCATGTCGGTGCGTGAATCCTCGGTAAAGTACGTCACTTCACTCAGGGGTGCTGTGTGGCGACGCGGCGGCGGGCGCGAAAGACGGCCGGGCGGCGGGCGGCTCGGTGTATCCGTAGCGACGGCAGAGTACTCCTCGTCCCGGTTCTTCTTCTTGCGGCCCGACATGAAGCTCGTCAACAGAGCACCGGCGCCAGCAGCCGCGCCAGCAGCAAACATCTTGTCCATGAAGCCGCCGCCGGACCGCTTACGGTTGGCCGTCTCCTTCTCATCCACGAAGCTGTCCGACTCGTGCCGCGACGACTGCAAGTCGCCGCGGCTGTAGTAGCTGCGACCGTGGCTGCGGCTGCGGCTTCTGCTGGACACGCGCGACCGGCTGTCACGCCGACTGTGCGATCGCGACCGGGACCGCGACCGCTCCTTGTTCTTCTTCCGACCATGCAGCAGAGCCCAGGCTCCGGCGCCGGCTGCCAACGGGCCGAGCCAGCGCATTGCGCCGCCGCCCGACGACTTGGTCGGCGCCTCCGAGTGGTCCTCCACAAAGACATCGCGGTCGCGGCGGCCTTCGTGGAGGAAGCTGAGCACAAAGTAGACAAAGAGCAGCAGGGCCATCCATACAGAGTACAGAATGAAGAGTACCTTGGGCGAGCCGTACAGCGTGAGACCCAGCGGCACCTGCACAATGCCAAGCAGCGCAATCGTGCGGCCAGCCCACCGGTGCAGGGTCAGACGCAGCGAGTGGCGGCCGGCAAGGTGGCGCACAAGGCGGCCGCCAATGATCTGGACGAGGACCAGTGTGTAGATGGCAATGCCGATGCCGTGGTGCGGGTTCGTCAGGCTGCGGTTGGGGCCGACGGCAAACCAGCCGGTGATGAGCACGACGGTGGAGAGGAGGCCGGCGACAATGTTGAGATACGTGTGGTAGCGCATGGCATAGCCCGAGCGGCGGTTGTAGAAGCGCGCAATCATGGCACTGATGGGGATGATGAACAGGAATGTGATGACGGCGACGACGCCGTGGCCTTTGATCAGGGAGTGGTACTGCGGAATGGAGGAAAAGCGGTTGCCCATGCCTGTGGAGTTAGCCTAGCTGTCTGTTGATTGCGGCTGTCCTGTTATCCTGTTGGAACATACCGTTGTAGCGCATGGTGTCAAAGTTGAGGCCGACGAGGTTCGGCAGCAGAAAGTCATTTTTGGTAAAGTCCCAGGTGCCGTCACCGACATTGAGGGTGTCCGACGTGTAGGAGCTGGACCCCGCCGGGGCAAGCTGGTCGGCCGGCGCCATTTCGGCGGCGGCGGGTTGGAAACGAGGACGGACTGCCGAGGAATGCTGTGCGGACAGATTGAAGTCGAAACTGATGTCAAAAAAAGAAAGGCGACACAGAGTCCGGGGAAGGCGGTGGAGAGGGCGCCGAGGAATGCGGTTTGTCTAGTCCGGTTGTCGCACTACCAGCAAGGGTCGAGCCGATGGAATGAGTCTAAACTCGATGGTCGATGCGCAAGAGGAGCAGTGACAGGAATGCAGCAGACTCTGTCGATGACCCTTGATGCTGTGATTTTTTGGTGGCAGTCCAATGGGGAAGGCCTCGCGGCATGCAGGCGGTGGGCGGGGGTCTCTTGCAGGCGCACGGTGCGGTGTGAGATGCACAGCAAGATGCCGGTCGGATGCGTGATGGCCGATGATGCCTGGTTGAGCCCGAGAAGAAAGACGGACGGCGAGGTGATCAACGGGAGATGTAGCTGGCAAGTCGGAAGTCGCTGGAGATTGCCCAAATAAGGAGGATGAATGGATGGAGTACGTAAGTAAACAGAGAGTGGGTGTAAATACGGGGTGGATTAAAAGTAAATGCGAAAATAAATGGAGAAATGGCAGGCAGCCAACGAAAAGAAGCATGGAAAATCGTCGCAAGATCGCATCTCCACGCACTGAAAATCATGCGAGACTGAGCAAAGAGATACAGCTGCGAGTATTACTCGTAGTACAAGATGGGCAAAAGAAAGCAGCGGTCTCATGCACGATTGATTGGTTTGTTGACGCCCGGGTGGCCAGCTCACTGCATCTGTTGCTTGCAGGCGTGGAAACTTACACGGTGCGCCGTTGGGGGGGTGACGGTAGCGTGCCCCATATTACGTGTGGCTGAGTAAGCATAGCCATGTGACTGATCACGCTTTTCCTGCGCCAGATCCTGAGGTCCTGCGGCGTGAGCACATGCTGCCTGTGATCCACCAAATGCTGGTGATGTATCATACCATCTGACGTGTACGAAGGAAATACTCACACGATGACCTGGCTTTATGCAGTGCATGTTTCGAATCGCCCAACGTACATTAGCAAGCAGTGCCCGAGAAGCCGAAGACTGACAAAAACGAGGGAGAAACTCTATTTAAGCAACTGTGAGTAGACAAAATTGAAAGCAAAAGGCATTCTCAATCGCGCCTGCCGTCTGTAGAACATAGGAATGCAAATGTAACATCAACGAGCTACGTATTAGTACTCCGTACTCGTAGTAATGTACTCAAGGAAAGAGCGGCCGGTAATTAGCGGTCGTGCCTGACGGCCCAAACATCAACAAACTAACGACTGCCGCCTACTGAAAGCGCGCTAGAACAGCTGTACACCTCCTCTTTCACCCCACAAAATCCCCGTCCAGCAGCTGAAGCCGAGGCAAGAGCGATCGCCGAAACCAGCACCTACCTTCTTTTTTTACTGGGTCCGCGTCGAGTTGGCGTGTCTCTCCTTCCTTCTCCTCGCTCGTACGGTGCCCATCCCCTTTCACCCAACGTCAGCCAACGGACGGGAGCCAGGAACGACGTCGGCCTCCCATCTGACCTCGTGCCTCTTCGTGTCATCACGTCGTATTAAACGAAACGCACACCCGCCCCCTTCTCTCGCGATACTGTCGATTCTGCTCGACATCCACAAGCATGCAGGCTTGATGTCAACAACCCTTCGCGTCCACGCCTCCACCGCCCTGTGCGGTCAACCCAGCAGCTGAACAAGAAAGAAAGAAAAAGAAGAAAAATACGATTTCGAAGCTCGAAACTGAAAGTGTCAAAACTGAAGCCGGAGATCATTGAGGCCGTCACTCGTGTGACGACATTCAATTGACATCGGCTTCGCTTTCAAATCCCTCCCTCAACTCTCTCAACCACCTTCTGCCAAATGGCCTTCCGCAACACCTACTCCGGCGGTGGCAAACCGGCTTTCGCCGGCGGCCCCAACCGCGGCGCCGCTCCGCCGTCGCTGTCGTCATCCATGACGTCTTTTTCCGGATCCATGTCCATGCACAACGGCTACTCGGGCCGCCCGACCAACGCTGCCAACAACATCTCCAAGACATACCGCCAGGCATCGACCCTGTTCCTGACGCGTCGGCTGCCGGAAGCCCTGACCACCATCCAGCCGCTGATTGCACCGCCCGTGCACGAAGATGACGAGATCGTGAGCGTGACCAGCGATAAGACCGTGTCGCCCGCCGTGGCCGCCGAGCCCGCCCCTGTGTCCTCGGCGTCCCGGACCACGCGGGTCAAGGTGTGGAGTCTGTACCTGACCATCCTGAACGCCATCGTCGAGCTCGAGGCCGACGAGGGCAAGGAAGCGTTTGGCACACAAGACTGGCGGGTGCTGTGCACCAAAGTGCGTGACGGCGAGATCTGGGAAGAGGTTGTCCAGAACGGCTACCACGGCAAGGAGGGCGACGTGGACGCCGATGTCGTGATCAACCTGTAGGTTTTCCTCCCATTATATATATTGATACAGGTTCACCGTTTGTCATGTGTCATACTGACCGCCTCTTTACCCACAGGGCCACGCTATTGCTGGCACATGCCAAGTCCCAGGCCCTCAACCAGAGACGCCTCGAGAGCTACCTCTCCTACACGCAAATAACACCGAACCTAGACTTGTCCGGCCGGTTTGACGCGTCGTCGTCACGCCGGTCCTTTTCCCGGCAACGGTCTCCCGGGCCTCGACAATCGGGCGGCACCGACACGCCGCGGGATCTCAACGCGCGGGTCAAGATCCTGGAGCTGTACACGCTGCATGTGCTGCTTCGCAACGACCAGTGGGACTATGCACGCGAGTTTATCGCAGCCAGCCCCATCCTGGACGAGGAGCGGCGCGAGGCCTTTTTGCAGGCGCTGCAGAGCCTGTACGACGAGCAGCAGGCGGCCGAGCAGCGCGAGCAGGAAGAGAAGCAGAGACAGGCCGAGCAGGCGCAGCACGAAGTAGAGGATGCGCGGCGGATCCGGGCCGAGGTCGAGGAGCACGAGCGGAGACGAATAGAGGAGGAGCGGCAGCGGCGCGACGGCGGTGCCGGCAGCAGCCGCTACAGCGAGGTGAGCATCGACGAGAGCGAGGCCGAGTATGTCGGCGACGGTGCCAGCTCGGCACACCAGCGGCGGCCCAAGGCACCGTCGAGTGTGGCGGGCAGCACGTCGACCCGCGGCGGCAATGCACGCTCGCGGGCCTCCAAGACATCACGGGCGTCGGCGTCGGCGTCGGCGTCGGCGTCGGCGTCGGCGGCAGCTTCAAATATTCCTGCGCCGCCCGGCTCAACAACGTCGGGCAAGTCAACACGCTCGGCGGCCGCCGCAGCAGCCGGCAAGCCAAAAGCCGGCAAGGGCAACAAGGGCCGGGCGGTTGTGGCGCCGCCGACGATCGGCTCGCGCACGGCCGTGCTGTTCTCGAACCTGCGCGGCGTGCTGGAGCAGATGGGCGTGATCTTCGGCACGACGCCGATGGCGCTGCTGCGCACGCTGATGTTCATGCTGGCGCTGCTGTTCATGCTCGGCCGCCGGGCCAACCGGGAGCGGCTGTCGCAGATCTCGGCCACCATATGGAACAAGGTCAAGGCGACAGCGGGCATGGGTGTCAAAGTCAGCTACATCTAAATTGTGATAGTACGAGGGTGGAGTTTTTTTCTTTTTCGTTTCTTTTCTTTTCTGTTTCTTCTGTCTTTTCCAGGCGTACGAATGATCTCTCTTTCTTTGTCATATTTCCTTATGATTTTGTATTCTTTTCTTTCCTCCTCTTCTTTTTTATCTCCTTTCCAATTGGATAGCATTTTCAATGACAGCCGACTGCTGCGAGTCCAATGGCAAGCGACGACCAGACACGAGCTGGACTGTATTACGGCACAGCACGCAACCATGAGCAGTCTTGTCGATATTTAATAAAATATATCTTATATTTCTGGCCAGCTGTCCTGATCCAGATGTTGTTATTGTACAATATGCCGCCAAATACAACAGGGAATGTATTCGTCTTCAGTCCCTGATGGGTATCAAAGCAGAGCACGAGTCTTTTTGTGCTTCTCATTATAATTAACTAATTCAAAATCTAAGCAGCAGATACAGATAAACAGATGCTAACCGCTAGATGCAGTGAGTGCAGTGAGTGCAGTGTAGATGCAGATGCACCGCCAATACGGCCCAGCCAGCCCGACCCGACCCGGCCGATTAGTATTGCTGCGCCCGATTTGTTTTTTTTTGGTAAAATAACTAGATGGTCAGTATATGAATATAATATTAATTTAGATAGAGGGAGGAGAGGGGGGCCTACATCTGTCCTCGAACTGCCCAGATTGATGATCTTGGGACAGCCGTCGCGGTCCTTTTCCAGGCGCGTGCACTCGAAGCAGTAAAAGGCGTCCGAGATGCCCTCGCCGCCGCACACGACGCACTTGTTCTGGTAGTTGCCGAAGCTGCACTCGTCGCAGATGCGCACGAGCGTGGTCGGCCGCACGTACGAGTCGCACACGGGGCATTTGCCGTCGCACTTGTCGCAGAGGCGGCCGATGGCGATGCCGGGCTGCTTGCGGCACATGACGAGGTCGGGGTGATGGCGAGACATTGTGGGGGTGTATTGGTAGGAGTGAAATGCTGAGTCGTGGAGGGTGCCGAGGTCGAGGTGAAGTGAACGTGATGTCAATCGTCCGTCGTGGGTGAAAATAGCAGCCAGCCTTGCACCTGTAGCTTGTTTTGCCACTGGCCAGTGGTCTGGCGGCTTCTGCGCCTTCCCCCCCAGCCGCCCAGTCGCCCAATCCACTGCAGGCAAAGCACGTCCCCTGCACCCATCTTTTAGCGCGCCGCCACCCACCCCGTAACAAAAGCAGCAATCGCAACGCGGCCAATTCCTCAGCCTTGCGCATCGCATTTGTCGCCCCAGAGCCGCCACTACAACACATTACAAAAAAGCTAGCACCATTATTGGAATATCGCACAGCCTACGACGATGCCGCTCTAGCTAGTGTGAGCGGTTCTACCTTATCTGTATCTATATTCTCCGTCTCGCGCGACGACGCAAAAACAAGACAGAAACAACAACAACAACAACACTCGAGACCCAAGATGACTGCAGCCTCAGGGTGAATAAGTCTTCCTGCGCGTGTCTTCCCAGGGTCAATCATACTAATGCAGCTTTTCTCCTCCTCCAGGGACCCCACCGCTGATGCGCCAGATCGACCACACGACGACATGCCGCTCTCGCCTCGAGCGGCGGCGGAGAAGGATCTCTCTTCCTCTGCACGTGCTAGAGCCACGCTGAAGATGGAAGCGGCGCACCTCAACTACGACGATGACAACAACGACAACGGCTTCTACGACGAGCGACGGAAAGCGCCGCCTACGCCCCGACGCCCCTCGCATGCAAACACACGCCGCAACAGGAGTCGAAGCCGGAGTCGAGACCGGAGTCGCAGTCGCAGTCGTAGTCGCAGTCGCAGTCGGAGCTACAGAAGAAGCCGCAGCCCTGGTCGAAGCCCCCGACGCCATCGCTACCGCCCAGCCCGCAGTCGCAGTCGCAGCCGCAGCTATAGCCGCAGTAGGAGCCGCACGCGCCGCCACGAACGAAGCCCACGGGGCAGGAGAGAAGGCAATGCGCGGTGGGGCCAACGGTCTGGCGGCCGCCACGGTGGCTACGACTATGACCAGGCACGGAGCCCCCCTTACCCGAGCCGACGTCACTCTGGCGGCGGCGGCGGCGGCAGAAACTTCCCGGAGCCCGTGTCGCGGGACGTTGTCCGGGTCAAGCCAGACATCACCGCCGAAGAGAGAAAGCGTGGTCAGCGGCTGTTTGGCGGCCTGCTGGCCAACCTGGGCGGCGGTGCTGCCAAGCCGCGGTCTGCCGCGAGACTGGGTGCGGCAGGCCAGCGAGCGGGCGGGCGGGCAGCAGCAACAGTAACAGCAACAGCAGACGAGGCACGGCCGTCAGAGCAAGAGCGCGCCCAGACAGAAAAAGACAAGAGCAAGACAGCTGATCGCCTTGCCAAGCTGGACCGCATCCGCAAGATTGAGCAAGTGCGGTTCGACGAGGAGACAGTACGTTGCGTCGTTTTTTCCTCTTTTTTTTTTTATTTTGCTGGACCTATGACTTACAATGCACTAGATGATCAGCCTTCTAGCCAACGAGCTAGCACTGGCAAGAAGCCTCTGGACAAAGAGCCTGCCTCATGTAGTATGTTATTTGTGCCTCTGCTCCTTTTCTGTTGTCAGAGAAACCATACTGACCGCGAATATAGTACTATCGCCCGCGGGTTCTTACTGCAGAGCAGGAAGAGACCATTGCGAACCAGATACGCGACGCCGAGCATCGTGCAGAGCAGATGCGTCGTGACTTTGAAAGAGAGAAGCAGGCCAGGCTTGCTGCACTGGGCGTGCGGTACACTCCCAAATACCACATGGCCACCGAAGAACTGCAAGTTCAGCAGGGTGGCAAACCCCTAGCCGAGGCAAAGACAGACCCTGATGCTATGGTCGACGATGCTCCTGCAGAAGAGCAAGTGGACGGTCAACCGGGTTTGCCATTGGGAATTGCACAGATGGACGGCCAGCAGGACGACCCGAAACACCAGCAAGACGATCCGCCAGACCACTCACAACAGCATCAGCAGCATCAGCAGCAGCCTCTTGACGACAAGCTCCAAGACGAAGCGGCACATGACGACGCCCATCCGTATGCTGGCCATCATGAAGATCATGAAGATCATGAAGAGAGAGACAAGGACATTATGGTTGAGACCGAAGAAGACACGGTGATCTATTGAGGCACTGCACTTCAGTCTTTTTTTTTTAAGGATAGAGGCGACATCCGAGATCTGTCACACCAAGTCCTGATACGACTTATCTGGAGCTGCCGAATGGCTCTGCAAAGCAGGGAACGGATATGGGGGTGGCAAACAACCCACGGCAGACGATGGGACGTGACGAGACTCGCATCATGCGGAGGAGGGGTTGCTGGGGGTGTGCCACTACCGCCTCGTTGGTTGCGTAGGTGGCGTCGGTCAAGTTGGATATCTCAGGCCTACTAGATCGACTATGAGTACTCGCGTATCGCGCGAGTCAAGACGACAAAGATCAAGTTATGACACAGAGAATGACACAAACATCGCGCTATCTGGGTGTCAAGGCATCCAGTAAACAGAACACCCCACTGCCAAGTCGAGCAAGAGAACAGCAAATAGAAAAGTACCAATAAGAAGCATCAACAACCGCTGGGTCCCGGTGATGTGCAGAGACTGGCCGGCTGCTGTGGTTGGTCGCCGTGATGGCGTGGCGGGCTGCTCCGGCCGACGTTTTTGACAGGCTGGATAAGTCAGCATGCGAGCGTACTTTTTTAGGGCTGTACGAGTGTAGGCACGCGCCTCAGCCGCAAGATAATACGATACAGGGCGTTGCCAGCGATAAGACGAATGGTCCGTCCCGTGCGTTGCGCCTGGCCGCCATCTGCACCATCGGGTCTCGACTTCCTGAATAGGATGTCGTTTGGGGAAGGCACGCGCGCTGCACCGTGCTTCCTTCCGTCCTGGTACTCCGTACGTGTACATGTTAGATGGCGATCACGCGCATACTTTTGCGTTCCTTCTCGTTTATTACTCGTACTCGTACGAGCACTGTACAGAGTAATGGTTCTTCATTTCCCAGGTCTCAGTGCTTCCGCGACTGCCTAATTCCAGACGTATCACCTCTCTGCGCCTTCCGTCGGATCTTAATCGGTGGTGGGGGCACAAGGGCCCCCCCCAGACTAGGCGGGTTATCAGCCAACCAAACAGCCCGCCCTGCTGTGGCTGCCGCCGATACTCCGTAGACGGCCTCCACTCACACAAGGCCCTCGTAACCTCTCTCTCGCTCTCCCTTCCCAATCACTTTCCCTTTCGTCATCGACTCCCACGGCAGATCTCGACGGTGCTGTCCGATCACCACACGCCATCGTGGTTTGTGTTTCTTGTATCTTGTATCTTTTTTTCATCTGTGTTTTTATGAGCGCTTCGCTTGTTTGTCACATTTCGATTCTTTTCACGTCTCGCCCTGCCTCCCGGACACGCTGGCATGCAGTCACAACATCATCACGACCTCTCCGATAACCTCTCCTCGTCGTGGCCATAAGAGAGCAGCCCATCTGCTGTCTCTTTTTTTGGTCAAGTTCGAGTGATCGCCTTTCTCTATAGACACGCCCTTGGGCTATCTAGCTATCTACCGACCTCAGCCCCCCCCCCCCCCCCCCCCCCTCGCTCTACCTTTCTCCACCCTCCGATAAGACCATCAACCCACGACCTACCCAATCTATATTGATCAGTCCGACGCCGCTTGTCTCGCAACAAGCCCCGGGGGCATGCAACTCTCTTCGATCATGGACCAGATTCGCAAGATGCTCTACTACAAGAAGAACAAGGACGACCAGGGCCGGGCCGTCGACGCCGACTACGCGCCCATCGTCGACGAGCGCATGCCGCTGGCGCTCGAGGACGAGGACAGCAACGGCTATGCCGCGTCGTCGTACCAGGAGGGCGAGTGCGAGGAGGAGGTGCCGTTTTCGTGGTTCGAGTACAGCATCTTTGCGCTGATCGGCGTGGCCATGCTGTGGGCGTGGAACATGTTCATGGCCGCCGCGCCCTACTTCCAGACGCGCTTTGCGTCGGACCCGTGGATTCTCGCCAACTTCCAGCCCACCATGACGTCCGCCTCGACCTGCACGAACCTCCTCGCCATGCTCATCCTGACCAAGATCCAGTACACGGCCTCCTACCCCTTCCGCATCAACACCGCCCTCGCCATGAACGTCGTCATCTTCTCGCTGCTGACGGCGTCGGCGTTTTTCTTTTTGCACGCGTCCCCGCTCGTCTACCTCGTCTTCCTCGTGACCATGGTGGCCGGCTCGGCATGGGCCTGCGGCCTGATCCAGAACGGCGCCTTTGCGTACGCTGCGTCCTTTGGCCGGCCCGAGTACACACAGGCCATCATGGCCGGACAGGGCGTTGCCGGCGTGCTGCCGCCGCTGGCCCAGATTATCACGGTGCTGGTCTTTCCCGTGTCGGCCCCCGATGATGCCGACACCGGTGCCGGTGCTGGTGCTGGTGCCGACGCGACGACGCGCAACTACGATGCCGTGGCCGAGGCGGCGACGTCGGCCTTTTTCTACTTTTCCACGGCCGTTGTCATCTCCGTGTGTGCGCTCGTGGCCTTCCAGCCGCTGATGCGGCGCCACGACCGCATCGTGGAGGTGCGCATGGCGCAGGCCATGTCGGAGAGCCTGGCGTCGATTGAGGAGGCGGAGCGCGCGGCCCGCAAGGTGGTGGGCCTCAAGACGCTCTTCTTCAAGCTGCACTGGCTGGCCCTGGCCATCTTCTTCTGCTTCCTCATCACCATGTTCTTCCCGGTGCTGACCCCCAAGGTGCTGTCGGTCACGACGGGGGGCTCCTCGTCCATGCTGCTGCAGCCGGCGGCCTTTATACCGCTGGCCTTTTTCTTCTGGAACCTGGGCGACCTGCTGGGCCGCATGTCGACGATCCTGCCGGCGCCGCGCGTGCTGCACGAGCGGCCCGTGCTGCTGTTTGCGTTTGCCCTGGCCCGGCTGCTGTTCCTGCCGCTGTACTCGCTGTGCAACCTGGGCGGCCGCGGCGCCGTGGTCGACAGCGACGCGTTCTACCTGCTGCTGGTGCAGCTGCCGTACGGGCTGACGAGCGGGTGGCTGAGCTCGACGGCGATGATTGCGTCGGGCGACTGGGTCGAGGACGGCGAGCGCGAGGTGGCGGGCGGGTTCATGGGCATGTGCCTGGTGGCGGGGCTGGCGTGCGGCAGTTTTTTGAGTTTTTCCGTGAGCCAGATATAGTTTTTTTTTAAGATGCTACTGTTTTGTTTTGATTTTTGTTTTGATTTTTTTTTCTCTGTTCTATGTTTTCATATTGTGCTATATTGGGTCTGCTCTCGCATAGAGGTTTTACGAATTACTTGCGTTATATTCTATTTTTGATTTCTTTCATCTGTTCATCTCGGCATGATATAAGCGGTGATATTTCTTCTATTTCTATCCCACATACACTGTCTGCATGACGTACAGTTTGCTTGTTATGTATTCTACGGAGTATTTTCCGATCATCTGCATTAGATGCCATACTCTAATCTCCCTTCACTACGTCGCCTGCATGCCAAACACGACCCCCTTCTCTTCTCCCAAATACCGTACTACCCAACCGGTGGCGGTGGTCATGAGCTCATTATTCCTCCGACCTTCTGTCACACTGACAAGTCGGTGTGTCGCCCGTCGCACGCTGCTTTCGGCCTTTTAGGTCGTGTGACGTGTTGTATTTTATACGGGTACCAGTTTGGGCGTACATATGTCTCGACATCAATACGAGTACTCGGAAACACATCGAGGTCTGCACATGCATGGTGGTACCGCAGACCGGTGTGTGGTGTCGAGGTACACGAGACGAAATGCAGATAGTATAGATAGTATAGATAGTATCGATGCTATAGACCGTGATGACCAACCCAGACCAATGCTCCAACGCCGCCATTCACTAAGCCAACCCGGATCCCATGCAGCCCAACACTCAATATAAAGCAGAAAAAAAATGAGACGACAAGGCGTGACAGACGGCATGCATGATGATGATGTGTGTAAGATGCCCAACCAGCTCTATTTCCGCGACCAACCCAGGCCGCCATATCCCGTGCCATGCAAAGGTCTCCATGATGGAACCAAGCCAATCATAGGAGAAGAAGAAGTAAAAGAAATAGAAGAAATAGAAGAGAAAAGGGGGAAAATAGGAGGAAGAAGGAGAAGTAAAAAAAAGGAAAAAAAAAAGAAAAAAGAAGAAGAAATAAAAAAAAGAAAAACATTAAAAACATGCCCATTGTTGTACAAAAACAGTGACGGGTAGATGCAGGCAAAAGGCTAAATTCAAACAAAAATGCAGCATGTGACCAAGAAAAGGGGGCAGCAATAAGGGGCAGCAATGCAGGCCACTACGCCCTGCACCGTTCGAGCCAGCAGTTGGTCTGCTGCCGCGGCTGTTCCGTGCACAGGTAGAAGCCGCCGTCCAGCAGCGCTCGCTCCTGTGCCTGCCAGCGCGCCAGTTTCAGGCGGCCGTCCTTGCGGTCCAGGTCACCAAGCTTGGCAGAGATGGTCACGCCCTCCCCTCGCTCCGAGCTCGTAATCCGCAGGAAGCACGTGCAGTCGCGCAGCGTCATGGCGGTCTGCAGACGATCGAGCGGCGTGGCATCGCCCGCCAGGTCCACCGACAGTGCGCCGTGTGGATCAAACTCTGCCTGGATGGCAGCCATGCGGCGGAACAATGACGTCGTGCGCAGCCAGCGCACAATTGCTGACCGGTTTTTGAGCAGCGTGGCGGAGACCGACGGCGCCAGCGACGAATGACCAGGCGCCGACGAGGGCGACGACGCGGCCGAGCCCAGGTGCTGATGGATGTAGTCCCACAGGGCTGTGTCCAGGTCCGCCTCCTCTGCCGCCGTCTTGGGTGGGTCTGCCACCAGCACCATTGGGCACGGCTTGATCTTGTGCGCCTTCCCAAGACCTGGGCCGCTGCTGCCTTTGGTGCGACGGCTGTCGCTACCGTTGGGAGTGCATGGCATGGCCGCCGCCGCAGAGAGAGCACACGTGCGGCAGCGACGAGCCCCTGCAGGGGCACTGGGTGACTGGACGAGCCACTTGGGCTTGCACTGGATGGTGGTCGTGGTGGTGCTCGTCGACGGGTGGAGTGACTTTTTGCAGGCCAATGTCATGTCCTCAACAAGCAATGCCACGTCGACATCGGCTGAAACGCGCGAACCGACCCAATCCGGACGCCGGCGCCCGCTGCGGTCCAAGTCGGCCAAGAGGTCGTTCAAGGCGGATTGGACGTTTTTAGAGATGATGCCCTGGACCAGGTGCTGGCCCACGAGCCATTCGGTGCCGATGAGAGGGCGCAGGACGGAAGAATAAAAGGCGTGGTGGTCGAGACACGTGCTTGGGCCGACGCCAGGGCCGGCTTTTGGAATGCGGAGAAGATGCGTAGACAGGGATCCTGCGTCTGAGTCATTATTGTTGGGGCTGCTGGACACCTTGGCGCTGCTGGGTTTCAGAGCTGCGTCTTTCTTCGCGGGCGTCACGCAAAAGACTGCATTGGCTGATCCCTCGCCAATGTAGGAGCAGGTGACAGCCGAAGGCAGAGAGGTGACAAGTGGCGGCGTAGGCGGCAAAGTAAAGGGTTGCGCCTCAAGCGAGGAGCGCGATTGTGGTGACAAGGTTATGGCGGCGATGGCAGCGGTAGCGGCAGCTTTGTAACGGGCATTGAGGGTGTCGGCACCGACCGCATTGGATTTGGCGGCCATAAGAAGGCTTATGAGAATGGGGAAGAAGTAAAGACAAAGAGATGAGATGACAACGGGACAGGAAGATAGAGAGAGAGGGAGAGAGGGAGAGAGGGAGAGAGAAGGAGAGAAGATGAGAGCTGTTGAAGATGGAGAGGAAGGGAAGAGATGGAGATTATATGTGGAAAAAGAGATGACACGAGACAAAGAAAAGCCGACGAGAGACGGGAGGAAGAGGTAAAAAAAAAAGAGATAAAAAACAGAAACAAAGATGTAAAACAAATCAAGAGAAAGAAAAGAAAATAAAAAAGGAAAAGAGAGGAGAGGGGGGGGGGGTGAGGCGAGGCTGTCAAGGGACGTCAATGAGGTGGGGAGGGTAGAAAACAATGACGAAAATACAGGGCAGGTTCAGAAAAGGGTCTAGTGCGACAATAGCCGCCCTATGAGGGCCCAGTCGTGGTATGAGGAGGCTAAAAGCAGCTAAGGCTGCAGCGACGGTGAGAGAGGCGCGAAAGGGGAGCAAGTGCTATGCTAAACTGCACCAGTGCAAGCTAGAGAGCGGGGAGTGGAAGAGGGAGAAAGACTAGACTACTCCGTCGAGGTGAGAGGAGAGTGAAAAAGGGGAGAGGGAAAATAATAGAAGAGGAGCGAGGAGGAGAAGAGGAGAGTAGGAGAGTAGGAAAGAAGGAGAGAAGGAGAGGAGAAAAGGGGACATGTACGAGTACCAGTATTCGGAAGGCATGACGAGCCAATATGGAGCTATCGTAACATGGCAGGTGCAGCCCCAGAAGTAGCTGAGAAAGGAAAGGCCGACTCGCGGGGGTGGACGTGAGAGTCGGGGGGGACAATGGAAAGAGCAACGAACAGCCCGGAAGGAACGAACGGTAAAGCGAGAGAAAAAGTGGCAAAAACACCAAAACAGACACGGAAACAAGACAAGGAGAGAGACAGTTGCCGTTTTGGGAAAGAGCAAATATCGATAAGACAATGCGTCCTCGAATACGGGCCAGTCGTCTGGCGTCTCACGCCGTGCATGTATTGGTCCGATCCATCTTGCAGCGGTCGGTCTGATAATATGTTCGATTCTAGAAGAGCGCAAAGCTGGACGCTGGAAGCTGGAAGCTGGAAGCTGTGCGAGTCGAAGTCCCTTGATCCCATCTCGTGGCCAACTGAAAGACGCATGCCAAGGAAAGTGCGACCGAGCAGCGAACGACGGCGTCGGCTGTTCTACCCAGGAACAGCAGGAGGATTCATCAGGGAGAGAGCAGCGGCAACTTGATGCACGTACTCGTAGAACACTGGGACAAACCAGGAAGGGACGATGGTACTCGTAATAAGCGACATTGCAGAGAGGCAAGTGATGTCAGATGCACAAAGTGGCAGGCAGCAGCAGGCAGGCTTACAATAAGAAGATATGGCAGGAGCAATGAACCAAACAGCACAAAAAGGCAAGTCCAGCCCGGGTGTACTCGTATCTTGCGCTGCTGACTGTCTTACATAAGACCCTCAATGTCTCAGACGAAGCTATTTTGAGAGTGTCATGACTTTTGAGTGAGACCTACGACAGCATACAAGTATTTTCATGAACAGAAATCTCCCCTCTCTCTCCCTCCCCCCCCCAGCCCGCGACTTACAGCTTCCGCTGCAGATGGAATAATTCTTCACAGCATCCGCAGATAGAAATACTATTCGTACGCGGCTGTGGGCCCCCCAGCTTCTCTCATGCAAGGCCATCTCGTCATTGGGTCCTTCCCTTTTTCCTACTGGCTGCGCATTCGGCAAAAGCTGCAGCATTGGTGCAGGGGCTAGGGAGGCCGACTCGCACGGGCGAATTGCAAGGCCACCTGCCGGACACAGTTTTTGGGGCCTGGCCCGCTGATGCAACCAATGGATGTGGAGGCATGCAAGCGACCTGCTACCTTATTTGAGGGAGGCAAAGGAGGAGAGGAGAGAGGAGACACGCAAAGATGAGAAGAGACGAAAACGACAAAGTGACGTAGTGACGTAGTGACGAAGAGATGAAGAATACGAGTGCAAGCTCATCAGGGCCCATCAAGCGCACAAAAAGTCGGAGAAATCAAACAAAGGTCGTAGTCGTACGGGGGGATAAAGCCCTCGTGATGACCCGCAAATGACGGACTTGCCGGCCGCCTGCTGCTCGTACAAAGTCCCTTGTTCCTTGCTGGCTTGACAGGTGAGCAGATGTATTTTTTTTCAAAGGCCGTTCTCAGGATGTACGGAGTACGGAGTACTTGTTGTATCGTACTCCGCTCCCGTAGTCGCGCTGCCACCTCTCACTCGCCGGCCCGGTCTGCGGCGCTCGCAGCATCTTGCATCTCACGCCTGCTACTGCCCGCTACTGCCCTGGCAAAGGCAAGATCTTCCTTGTTGCGACTCCATGTCTGCCCACCTTGCCCAGCACCACGACTACGACTACGACTACCCCGTACGAGTATGTCTCCGTGCTCCGTACTCCGTGCTCACCTGCACGACAGCCATCGACACATCGTGCATCTGACTTGCCCCAAAGCAGGCAAACCTGATGTGCACAGCTCCGTCTTTGTACATACGGAGGTCATGCCAGATCCTATGTCCCCGCAGATGACAGGGAGGCAATATCGTACGGAGTACTCCGTAGGGGAAGCATATGTCATATGCCATATGCCATATGTCTACGCCATACTCGTTCCTACTCACTCACGTACGTCGTGCTCACTCGTATGGCCGCCCGTCTGCCCCTCCTTGCGTCGTCTCCGCTCGGCCTCGGAGCAAGCCCGCTAGGGCCCCACTCCCCGAAAAGGCGGTGACCGTGCCCAGTTCGGATCGTGATCAGAGCCGGTCTTCTCGCTCCTTCTCCCATTCCCCCGTTTTCTCTGCACAGCCTGCATCTGCCTGGGCCTGACCTGACCCCTCCTCAGGTTTCATCTGACAGGAACAGTCGTTGACGTCGCTACTCGTACCTGTCGATTTTTTCTACATTTCTGCTCCGTACGTTGCTCCGTTCATGCGTATCGTGCTCCGTACGCAGAACCCGTCGGATCGCCTCCATGACATAAGAAGACAAGATCAATGCCCAGGATATCGGCAGTCGATGCAGCAAAGCGTAAAAACATCCGAGTAAAAAAAATCAAGAAAACTCCAGGAAACCCCCACCAAAAATTGAAGAAGAAAAAAAAAAAGAAGAAGAAGAAAAAACTTTGTCGGCTGACTGGCCATCCTCGGTCTCGGGACCCAGGCGTCCCATCATCCATCGTGAGTCGTGAGCTGTCTCCCCACCCCTCGTCATGGTCCCTTCCGCCGTGTGGCCTCCGTCCTCTCCACTTCCGCCATGCCCTGCATGCACTATGCGGCGAATATCCAATTTTTTTGTCGCACTAATAATGCGTCCGCTGCTGTGCTGGTCGTCTCTCGTCGCCTCACGGCCTCTCGCTGGCGAGCTGGCGAGCTGGCGCAGCCGGTGCCATCCGCTTGGCCCCTCCCCCCTTGGCTGAGTCACCGACCAGGCGACGTGTACGATACGAGCACGGGCGAGCATGTGCATCGTGCGCCGTGCGCCGTGCGCCGTGACTGGGCGTCTTTTTTTTGCTGCTTGGGCTGCATTACATCTAATATCCTTTTCCCTTGCTATCCCATCGTCATCCCTTGATCCATGCTTCTTGGGACGGAAGCGGAGGCGGTGAGTGGTCACGTGCCAGACATAAAGACCGACTGGGGCAGCGGTTTCGCGACGGGTGCGAGGTTGTGGTGGTGGCGGTGGTGGCGGAGGAAAGTGGAGCACGCGTGGGAATTTACGGGACGAAACAATACAATAACAGTCTCTCTCAATACCTGCGGTCCCACGGCCGTTGGCGAAGCAAGGTAAAAAAAGAAACAAGAAAAAAAACTGTTTTAGAAACAATCTGCCCACCAGGGAAATTAGAATTAGAAGCAGTCCAGAGGGGCGATCCGTCCAAACAACGCGTCGCTATTGGGCAGCTGGGAGAGCTTCCAGCAATACCACATGCAAGTTTTCCTACTCCGTAGGTAATATCTCTTGTTTATTATTGTATTAATTTTAACTCCTATTGCAAGCGCAGGGTTTCGCGGTTTTGGCAAAGCCCCTCCCCCGGCCTGCCCTCTACAAGTAATCCCTCACGCCATTCAGCATCATCGCTCCTTCCTGGCACGCTGCAACGGACAGTCGAAGACCCCGTTGCGCCAGTGTCTCAGTCGCTCCTTCCCTTGCATCTGCCTCGCTCCCACTGGCTCACTGGCTCACTGGCTCTCCTCCTCCCCCCCTCCGCCTTCCGGGCCTATCCGCCTCCACCTTTCGCCTTCCTTTCCTCGGCCGGATCTCCACTAATATACACAACTTTTTTCACTCTCTCGAGCACCTTCCCTCCCCCTCGGGCTTTTTGCTTTTCCTTCCATTTGCGTTCGTGCGTGCCGGGGTTGCTCTTTCTATTTCCAGTCTGCCCCCCCTATCGTCTCCTTCCCTGTTCGTGCATTTGTGCATTCTTCCTTCCTCCATCATCTGTCGCCTCTGTCGCACCTGCCGTCTTCACTCAGCGCAAAGTGCAACTCGCCGCATTCCCGCCATCGAATAGAAACCCCCCCCCTTTACCATCAACATCAACTTTTGTGATATATCCCGAAGACGACAACATAACTGGCAATAGTATACTGAACACTTGTTTTTCATCCGCGACGCTTCAACACCAACCGCGCTTTCACCCGTGACCAGCTTCGACAACCCATCAAGCGCTTTCAACATCAGGCACGCGACCAATCAACACGGAAGCCAACGACGACAGCTCCGACGTCAACCGACGTCACCGAGACGGCCTCGGACCTTGATCGGCGCTCTCTCTGACCTCACATCCGGCCTGCATTTTCGCCCCGCGCTCATACGATGGGAGCACGTGCATAAACGTTGCCGCGTCTGCGACCAGCCCGGAGGACGGACACCATTGACGAACACGAGTACGACGTTCTTTTTCTGCGATCATCTGCTCTGCTCTCTGTTTTCTTGTCAACTGTTTCTTCTCTTCCTGCTTCCTGCGCTTCCTCTTTGCTTCCTGCCACATCCATAACACGCCTATCCCTCCCGCCATGGCGTTCAACTTCAACTGGTCGCCCCTCGCGGCCGACGAGAGCTTCTACGAGCGTGCGCGTGACCTCCTCACGACGGCCCTCAACAAGTCGCCCAAGCCGCCCATCATCGTCGACGACATTATTGTCACCGAGTTCAACCTGGGCTCTGTGCCCCCAGACCTGGAAATCCTCGAAATCGGCGATATCGCTGCCGACCGGTTCCGCGGCATCTTCAAGATGTGCTACACAGGCGATGCCTTTCTCACACTAAAAACACGCGTCCAGGTGGGTTTAACTGCTTTTGCTCGCTCATTCTTTCCTTTCCCACATGCACTCTACTATTCTGCCCCTCCTTTTCCCCTGCCCTCCTCCTCTCCCCCCCTCATGGCTTCCACGCAGAAGCATAGTGACGCATCCGAGTGGGCCGTTCAGCGGTGAAGATCACTGTTAGTCACTGTCGCTGGTAGTAGTGCTTCTCAAGCTTGTCGGCGTTTTTTTTTGGTGTACGCACGACAGCAGTCTGTTATGCATCCAGCTACTGCACTCTATCTGTTATGGGATATGATTACTCGCCTGTCTCTCAAGTCGTGCAGCCCTTGCCTTTTCCCCTGCACCCAGTTCTCTCCTGTTCCACGCCTTTCTTTCCGTCCACAGACCCTCGGCACTTATATTTCTACTTTGCATGAATCGCAATATGCGATCTTGCATTGGGCAGGGATTTGCTGGGATCACGTTGTCGCGCTGTCGTTGTCTTTCAAAGTCTCTTACTTCCTCCCGTCGAACCCGCTTCCAATGTCATGCCATTTCTTCCCCGCATACGTCAATATCGCATGTTATATGGTTTGCTGACCTCCCGACCTTTGATAGGCCAATCCCATGAACACGTACCTTTCCTCCAAACCAGCCTTTACGTCGCCAGCACCACTAGCCGCCGCGTCGGGCCTCACCATCCCACTCCAAATCACCCTATCAGAAATCAAACTGTCCGCTTTTATCATTGTTGTCTTTTCAAAACAAAAGGGTCTCACGCTTGTGTTTCGCAATGACCCTCTCGAGTCCCTCAAGGTCTCGTCGACCTTTGACTCCATCCAGTTTGTTAGGGACTACCTGCAGCGGACCATCGAGGGCAAGCTGCGGGATCTTATGATGGACGAGCTTCCGGCCATCATCCACCGCTTGTCACTGCAGCTCTGGTCGCCGGACCAGGTACCGAAACCGGACGACGCCGCAACGGCCGGTGCCGAAGACGATGACGGCGAGTTGCGCGTGAACCCGCTGGCCGACGCCCCCTCGGACGCGGTTGACGCGAATGGCAACCCGGTCGATGCTGGCGAGATTCCATCATTATCAACGACTGGGAGCCCCGAGGCACAGTCACTGTTCTCGCAGAAGAACCTCCTGCGCCTGGCCGCACTCACGAACTCCCACCACACATTATCACTATTCACCCCCGGCATCCGGGAGGTCGTGTTTCGCGCATGGGCCGGCCCCTCTGACCGCCAGGACACACCTTCAGGGGCTGCCAACGGGAGCCCGCCCTTTGCCACGCCCTCGCTGTCGCGGGCCAACTCGTTTATGGCTGCGGCAACGAGCACGACTGCGTCGACAACCACATACACGTTCTCCGATACCGGCAGCCAGGTGCACGGCCACTTGCCGGCGCGGCCGTCTATGGTCAGCCTGGGCTCGGCCACCACTGGTCTGTCTCTGGGCGCCAACAGCAGCCGGCACTCGAAAGCCTATGCCAACGGCCGCAAGAAGAAGACGCGCGTGGTGAACATGCGCAAGAGCAGCAACAGCAGCGCCGGCAGCAAGGAGGGCGTGGCCGGCAGTGCCCCGGTCAGCGAGTCCAGCGACACGGCATCCGACAGCATCTCCGTGCAGGGCCCGCTGTCGGAGCCCCTCATGCCCGCGTCGATCCCCGAAGAGGACGAGGGCCAGACCGGCCTGGAGCAGCCGGTTGCGGCGGCGTCCATGGCCAACATCGACGCCGCACTGGCGGCTGCCAACGCCGCGGCGCACAACAACAACAGCCGTGCGCACTTTAGGGAAAGCAAGGCAGCGGCGGCGGCGGCAGCAGCAGCAGCAGATGGAGCCAACTTTTCTTTCCCGATAGCGTCGCAGCCCCGGCGGCCGGAAGTCAGCCGGTCGGGCCGGGCCGTTGGCGGGATCTTTGAGCCGCTGGCCAATGACAAGGCGCCGTTCACAGCGACGACGTCGACGTCGTACTCGTTCCTTGACGCGAAGCCTGCGGCGATGCGCACACCCCTGGCAGGATCGACGCCGGCGGCAGCTGCGGCAACGTGCCCGACAGACGCGGCGACGGCAACACCGGTCATGGAGAAAGACTGGATTATGAAAATGGCGAGCGAGATTGCCCGTCGCGTTTATGACGAGAACCGCAAGAACCCGGTGTTCTGGGATGACCGGGAGGACGCCCCTCCCGCGTACGAGGCCATGAGATAACCCGTGCTTTCCCTGCTTTCTTTTTCGTCTGATCTTTTTTTTTCTTTCTTTTTTTTTTCTTTCTTTTGCTTCTCTGCTTCGCTTCTACCCACCGTGATGATTTTGACATGTCTTACGAGTTGTTTTTTTGTATTTTTTGTATTGCACTTGCAACCTGGCTAGGACCACACTGCCTGTTCCTTTGTCTTTTTTTGTCTTTTTTTTGTCTTTTTTCCTTGTTGTCTTTCTGGGTCTGGCTTTCTGTTTTGTGGTTTTCTCATGGGCCTTGTACTTCTCCCCTTTGCATATAGTGACGATTTTATGAATAGAATCAAACAAAAGTTGAATAAACAAGACTGAAGACAGTGACTAATAATAGAGCAACGCTATTAGACGGTAGATACAAAAACCCATACTCCATGACTAAGCCTTTTCTGCTTTTCTGTGTACTCGTACTCATACAACACCTACGCCACGGCAGTCGGCCGCAGCTGCCGGCGCGGGCCGCGGTGGCTGGCCTGCCAGGCGTCCTCAAAGCACGTGCGGCGCGGGATCAGCTGCTCGGGGGCAATGCCCAGGCGGCGCACCATGCTAAAGGCGCCGGTGCCAATGGTCATGGTCTGGCCCATGATGATGCACTCGCTGACGCCCTCGATGCGGTCAATCTTCATGCCGGCGGCGGCGTCAAACAGGTGGTCGGGCGTCTTTTCAAAGGACGCGAGGTGCAGCACGCTGTCGCGCATCTTGGACATGCCGAAGCGCGTTATGCCCAGGACCTCGCCCTTGTAGGTCATGACGTCGGCCAGCAGCTCCATGTGGCGCGGGTCGATGCCCATGTCGCCCATGACCTTGCCGATCTCGACGGCAATGGACGTGCGCGCGGCCTCGATGCCCAGCACGTCGCGGCACTCGAGGATGCTGTTGGTGGTGGTGCGCGTGCCGATGACGCCCTCGGTGATCATGCAGTCGCGCAGGCCGTAGCCCTCGACAAAGACCGTGTTCTCGTTCTGCTCCGACGTCTGGATGATGGCGCGCGTCGCGTCCGCGTAGCCCGAGATGGGCACCGTCGGCAGCATGCGCCGCAGGTAGTTGACGCGCAGCAGCAGGTCGGCCGTCTCCTCGCCGCCCGTGGTGGATTTGCCCGCTGTGCCGTTGCCGGATGCAACGGCGGAGGCCACGGCCAGCGCCGCCGCCGGCGTCGTCGCCGTGCCCGCGAGACCCGCCGTGTTGCGGATGCGCACGGCGCGCTTCTGCGCGGCCACGTCCACGTAGTCGTTGGGCACGACCAGCGTGATGGTGTCGCGGCTGTAGTCCAGCTCAATCGTCTTCTCGTCGACCTTCATCTTCTTCTGCCGGCAGATGGCCTGCGCAATGTCGCCCAGCCCAATCTCCAGGTGCATGTCCATCAGCGCCTGGCGGTCGATCTTGAGCACGACGCGCCCCGCGTACGTGCCCCATTCGTCCTCAATGTACTGCAAGATGTCCGAGATGTACGTCTTCTCGATGCGGCCCTTGACGATGCGCGCCGCCTCAATCTGCCGCGTGTTCTGCAGCGGGCACTTGATCACCGGCGTGCTGATCTTCTTGGACGCGTTGATGATCTCCTTGATGCGCGGCACACCCTGCGTCAGACTCATGCCCGCCACACCGGCGAAATGGAACGTCTTGAGCGTCATCTGCGTGCCCGGCTCGCCAATCGACTGCGCGCCCACCGCACCCACCGCGTGGCCCGGCTCCACGTGCGCCAGCCGGTACTTGTCGATGCACAGGTTGAGGAAGCACTCGAGCGTGCGCCGCGACACTTTGGCCACGCGCTCCACGCGCCGCAGCTGCGCCGGGTCCGCGTGCGCGTCGCCGCCCTCGCTGTCGCTGCCGCGCTGCAGCCCCGCCAGCGCCCGCGCGTTGGCCAGCTTGTTGGCCCGCTTGCGCACGTACTCGGCCACCGTCTCGATGAACATGCGCGCGCCCTCCTGCAGGTCCAGGTGCCGGTCCGTCGGGTCGTCGTACGCCAGCACCGCGTCCGTCACCAGGTCGCGCCGCGCGTTCTTGGCCCGCTCGCGGTCCAGGATCGCCTCGCACACCGCCATCACCTCGTCCGGCAGCAGCGTCGGGTCCTTGTTGTCAAACGTGATGCTCTCGGCGTGCGTCCACGTGCGGTCAAAGTGCACCGGCACCGCCGACCCTTCCATGTTGACCGGGTCCAGCCGGTCCGCCCCGAACTGGAACTGCACAATGCCGCCCGACGACGTGCGCACCGTGTTGTCGTACTGCGTCGACAGGTCCTCCAGGCACTTCATCAGCCGCCGCGACATGTACCCCGTCTCGGCCGTCTTGACCGCCGTGTCCACCAGGCCCTCGCGGCCCGAGATCGCGTGGAACAGGAACTCGGTCGGCACCAGCCCCGAGTAGAAGCTGTTCTTGACAAAGCCCTTGGACGCCGGCTGCCGCGTGTTCTTCTGGAAGTGCGGCAGACTGCGGTCCATGAACCCGTCCGGCACGCGCTCGCCGCCAATGATCTGCTGCCCCACGCACGCCACCATCTGCGCCACGTTGATGGCCGAGCCCTTGGACCCCGAGCTTGCCATCGTCAGCGGCGCGTTGTGCCGGCTCAGCGTCTCCTGGCACTTCTCGCCCGCCTGCTGCCGCACTTTACTCAGGATGCCCGAGATGGCGTTCTCCAGCGTCTGCTCCGGGTTGCAGCCGGGCGCCTTTTCCAGGTTGCCCGCCTTGAACGTCTCGATCAGCGCGTCGCACTTGCGGTTGGCCTCCGTCACCAGGTCCTCCTTCTTCTCGTTGAGCTCCTCCGTCGGGTACACGTCGAACACGCCGATGGAGAAGCCGCAGTTGCCCAGGAACCGCGCGCACAGCTTCGACAACCGGTTCATGGCCACGACGGCCGCGTCCGGCCCAAAGTCGCGCAGGATCACGTAAAAGATCGAGTCCTTCTTGCCCGTGCCCACCGTCGACTTGTCCATGCGGCCGCACATGACCTCCGAGTTGCGCACCACCAGCCACCCGTCGTTGGGGCACATGTCCGGGCACTGGCCCGGGCGCGGCTGGTAGTCGCGGCACTTGGCGTCCAGGTTGACCAGCACCGGCGTCTGCTTGTTGGGGCGCATCAGCATGCTAAACACCTGCTTGCCCGTCCACAGCGCCTGCGGCTTGACAATCGCCGGCGGCGGCATGTCCAGCGGCACCGTCGCCTCCGTCATGTGCATGCACACGTACGCAAACGCCTGCCGCGTGAAGAACACGTCCTTGCTGCTGATCAGGTACGCCGCCGTGATAAAGTCCTGGTTGGCCGCGATGATCGGCTCGCCGTTCTTGGGCGTGATCAGGTTGTGCTTGACGTTCATCAGCGTCGTCGCCTCCGCCCGCGCCTCCTCCGTCTGCGGCACGTGCAGGTTCATCTCGTCGCCGTCGAAATCCGCATTGTACGGCCCGCACACGCACTCGTTGAGCCGGAACGTGCGCCAGTGCCGCACCTTGACCAGGTGCGACATGATGCTGAGCTTGTGCAGCGACGGCTGCCGGTTGAACAGCACAATGTCGCCGTCCTCCAGGTGCCGGTCCACCTTGTCGCCGTACGACAGGTCGCGCGCCACCTGCCGCCGGTCCGCGTACTTGAGGTCGATCTTGTACCCGCCGTCTGCCTTTTTGTGCACCCCCATGGCGCCCGGCCACTCCGCCGGCCCGTTCAGGATGAGCCGCCGCAGCTTCTCAATGTTGACGTGGTTCGCCACCTCGGGGTACGTCAGGTTCTTGGCCACCAGCATGGGCACCGCCACCTCGTCGATGCTCAGGTTCGGGTCGGGCGAGATGACCGTGCGGCCCGAAAAGTCCACGCGCTTGCCCGACAGGTTGCCGCGGAACCGGCCCTGCTTGCCCTTGAGCCGCTGGCAGAAGCCGCGGATGGTCTTGCCGAAGCCCGGCTGCGACAGCCCGGGCACCTCGCTGTTGACGTACATGGCCACCTGCTGCTGCAGGTACTCCCAGAGCTCCATGACCGTGGCCACGGCCGTGCCCTTGGCCAGCGCGCCGCGGATGAGGCCGCTCAGGTGCACAATCTCGGCGAGCTTCGTCGTCAGGTCGTCTTCCGTGCTGGAGCTGTCCTGCACGACCGAGGGCCGGATGCAGATGGGCGGCGCCGGCAGGTACTGCCAGATGAACATCTCGGGGCGGCCCTCGGACGGGTCGAGGCCCAGCAGCTCGCAGTCGGACGGGCTGACCTTTTTGAACAGGTTGAGCACGCGCAGCGGGTTGAGGTCCTCGAGCGCCTTGCGGATGTGCTTTTCCAGGTCGGGGATGGCCTTTTTGGCCGTGGCAAACGACTGGTCAAACTCGAGCTTGCCCTTGGGCATCTGCTTCTTGTTCGACGTCGAGCGGTTGTAGGCCGAGAAGCGGTCGTGCGCGAGCTTCAGGGTGCCGAGCTTGCGAATGACGCCGTTGATGCCGCCGCAGTAGGGGCACACCTTGCATTTCCTACAGGCTTCGTTGATGCGCTTCGAGATGCCGGTGCGCCGCAGGTTGTCGATGCCGGGGCGCCGCAGCTCTTTGAGGAACGAGCGCCGATCGGCTTCAACGAGGAGGACATGGCCGCAGTCCTAATTGTTCAGTATTAGACCAAGGTAATTGAATATAGAAAAAAAAAGAAAAAAAAACACACCTTGCAGATATTCTGCAGAATCATCTGAATAAACCGGAGGTAGCCAATGTGGAAGACGGGCAGCGGGAGCCGGATGTGTCCGAAATGGCCGGTGCAGAGCTGGAGCGGCTGCAAGCAGGTGGCGCATTTTCCGGACTTGCTAGACGTACCCTACGCGAACCATGTGTTAGCAGACGACGGACCAAGCCACGCAACGCTGACAGCATACAGCATATACGCACCAGTCTTGGGTCCAGAGGACCGTGTTTGTAGGGTGCACGGTTGTTTTCAATGTCGTAGAGCATCTGGTCCGAGACCTCCAAGACGGCCTGGTTGACAATGTCCTGGTTGGACCTGGCCGCGTTGGTTAGCACAGCACAAAGCCAGATTCACCATCATGAAAAAACGACGCGCCCAACGTACTGGATGCCAAACTTGATGCCCTTGAAGCGCTTGGGCAGCTGGTCGACCATCTGCTCCTTGACGGGGCCATGAGGCCGTGCGGCGCTCATCGTGGCGGCGGCGGCGGGGTGGGTTGGGGATTGCAAACGATTGATTGAAGACGGGCACCGGTAGTGTGACGGGGAGTGGCGCCTCGGTTGGTCTCTTGTTCTACCGCATGTCGTGACGTAGGCTGTGATGGTAAGGGCGTGGTGATCGTCGTTGCGCGAGTTGAAGTTTTTGGGATGTTGGATTCTCGTGATGATCTTTTTTTTTGTTAGTCATGGTGCCTGTGGGTCCGACCAGTGGAGCGCGCCTGCGTTCCTGCCGTCCCATCCTCCTCCGCCTTCCTTATCGGGCCGGTACAGTGTGTAGACAGTGTATATACAGTGTCACAGACCAATGCCGTCATAGCTGCCACGCAGAGCTCTAGACAGCATGGCACGGCGTACGAGTAAGCACAACGACCAGCGTTTGTTGAGGCCAGCTTTTGTGCGCCCTCTGCACGTCTGGGATCAAAACATTGTGATTGTGTGCCCAAGCTGTTGAAAGATATCACGTCCATCATTTCTGTTCGTCAAGGATCGAAATAAAAAAAAAGAACAAGCCAGAAATCGACGGTAAAAAAAAACCGCCTCGACATCACCAGGCGAGAGAATACGACGTCGGCCAAAGTGGACAATCATCGGCAGCAGGTCGCGAATACGAAGAAGACGCGGAGTGGGCGGATGCACGCCGCGAAGAGACGCAAGTGAAATCACAAACCATACCCGCCAGCTGACCGCCCCCCCAAGGTCGGTGTGCTGCGACGTACCCCACGTTGGCGCCTGTGGCATCCAGACACCTCTTCCTTGCATCTGCCGGGCCGCGTATGCGCCCTCGCTACCACTACCACTACCGCTACCACTACCACTGCCACTACCATCAGTGCCGTCGCCGCCCGGACACTGCCATTGGCCACAGCGCCGACTACAACATGGCCCCTCCTGCTGCAGGGGACAAGAAGCCCGAGCGGACGACGACGACGACGCTGCTCAGCTCAATGAACCCATGGGGCGCGCGGAGTCCGGCGTCGGGATCGGCTGCGACGGGGGACGCGGCTGCGGCATCGGGTGCGGCATCAGGTGCGGTATCGGGTGCGGCGTCGGGATCGGCAGCGACAACTCTCCCTTCGGCGGCGCCCGGCGTGTCGACGACGACACCAGACCACAGCACGAGCTCATACTACGGCCGCAGCTTCAAGCGGTATCCGCCAGGATGTCCGCCGCTCAAGGTGCAGTGGTTTCATGCCGTTGACGTCCCCAAACGAAAGGCCAAATGGATCGACGACAGCAACAACAACAAGAAGAAGCAGCAGCAGCAGCAGCAGCAGCAACCGCAAGACGCCAAGCCGCCGCCACCGCCCAAAAAGTACAGCGCGTTCTCGGCTGAGGACAACCGGTCCATCGAGGCGGCATACCAGAAGGAGCTCGAGGGCTTTGAGGACCGGGGCACGACGCTGCCCAGCTCGCGGGCCCGGGGCAAGTCGGCGTCGTCGGCGTCGGACCCGGCCGGCGAGAACAGCGACCTGTCCGACGCTGCCGCCAGGGCCACGAGTAGTAGTCGCCACAAGGGGTCCGGGGTCAAGGTGCCCGTCAACGAGGATTTTCTGTTTGATGTTGACATTGAGCACCGCGAGCTGGCACCCGTGTACTGGCTGGGCCCCGTGTACGACGTGCGGCGCGGCAGCTGGTTCTACCAGGAGGGCTCGACGCTGCGGGCGTGCGAGGAGAACCTGGCGGCGCAGCTGGAGGAGGGCTACCTCAAGACCAAGCCGTGGCTCTATGTTGCGCGCGACAAGCCAGGAGGCGGAGACGCAGCGGTGTCCGAAAGTAGTCCACCCGGCCCCGGTTCCGGCTCCAGCTCCGGCTCCGGTTCCGATGCGACTGCATCAGCAGCAGCAGCAGCAGCACCTTTGCCTCCATCATCCAAGAGCAGCGATGCAGTATCCAACAACAACAAGACAAAGACAGCAAGCACGGCGGCTGCGCCGGCGTTCCATCCCGAGTCGCACCGCCTCTTTGGGCAGTACATGAACCACGTGGCCACGTACCAAGACGCGACGACGGCGTTCCTGTCGACGGACAGCATGCTGTCGTGGGTGACGTCGACAATGTACCAAAAGTTTTCGGGCGGCGGCTACATGAGCGGCGTCAAGGTGGTCCGGGGCTACTCGGAGCCCAAGAAGACCAAGGACGACAAGGACAAGGACAAGGACAAGGACAAGGACAAGGGCGAAAAGGCAAAAGAAGCTGCTGCCGGCGAGACCCAACCGGTGGATGAGGCCGATGAGAAAAAGGTCAAGCGGCGATCCGCGCCGGCCACAACCAAGTCGTCGGGGCTGGAAGGGCGGTCGAGCTGGGACGATCGTGATGACAGCGACGGCCTGCATGACGGCGCATCCACGGAGATTGAGCGGCGCGGCAACCAGCTGCAGCGGCAGTTGTCGTCGCTGATGAGTGGCGGCGGCAGCAGCAGCAGCAGGACAGAGGGCCGCGACGCGGCGGTGGAGGAGGAGGAGATCCGGCAGCGCGAGGAAAAGGAGATCCAGGACGACTACAAGGCGGTCAAGGGCGAGACGCAGGGCCGCGAGATCGAGCACCTGGTGCTGGTGACGCACGGCATCGGGCAGCTGCTGGGCCTGCGGATGGAGAGCCTCAACTTCATCCACGACGTCAACATGCTGCGCAAGACGCTCAAGTCGGTCTACGCGGCGTCGCCGGGCCTGCGCGCCCTCAACGACGAGCTGCCCGACGGGCCCGGCAACTGCCGCATCCAGGTGCTGCCGGTGTGCTGGCGGCATCTGCTGCACTTCCCGCGGCGCGCCAAGAAAAAGGAGGAGCAGGACCTCAGCGTGATCGACACGGAGGACGACGAGGACGACGAGTACCCGTCGCTCGGGGACATTACCATTGAGGGCATGGCCTTTGCGCGGTCGCTGATCTCGGACCTGGCGCTCGACGTGCTGCTGTACCAGAGCGCGTACCGCGAGCAGATTGCCGAGATTGTGCTCAAGGAGTCGAACCGCATCTACCAGCTTTTTTTGGACCGCAACCCCAAGTTCCAGGGCACGGTGCACGTCATTGGCCACTCGCTGGGGTCGGCCATCATGTTTGATATTCTGTGTCGACAACGCGAGACGGCCAGCGGCGGTGGTGGCGGCAGCAGCGGTGGCAGCGGTGGCGGTGATGGCGATGGCGACGGCGACATTGCTTTGCACCACGGCCGCAGCCATCATCACCACAACAACAACAACAGCAACAGCAACAAACACCTCAGCTTCAACTTTGACGTCGCCAACTTTTACTGCCTCGGGTCGCCCATCGGCCTCTTCCAGATGCTCAAGGGCAACACCATTGCCGCGCGCCGCCCGCGTTCGCGTCCGCCGTCGGACGTCGACTTTGCCTCCGCTGCCACCGCCGCCGCCGCCGCTGCCGCCGCCGCCGACGACTCGTACGACTCGTTCCTGGGTGCTCCCTTCACAACAGCAACAGCGGCAGCACCAACGACCGACCACCGCATCTCGCCCATCACCGGGCTGCCCATCACCGTGTCGGCGCCCAAGGTCGGCCAGCTGTTCAACATCTTCCACCCGTCGGACCCCATCAGCTACCGCATGGAGCCCCTGATCTCGCCGGCCATGAAGACGCTCAAGCCCCAACCCCTGCCCTACACCAAGAAGGGCATCTTTGGCAGCGTCGCGCCGCAGGGCCTGACGGGCATCGGCGCCAAGGTCGGCCAGAGCGTGTCGGGGCTGTGGTCGAGCCTGTCGGCCGGGATCGCGTCCAACCTGCTCAACCGCAGCCTGGGCCTGAGCCAGGAGGACGTGGCCAAGCTGGAGCAGCAGAGCATGTCGAGTGGGGGTGGATCCGGAACCAACTCCGGAACCAGCTCCGGCTCCGGTTCCGGTTCCGGCTCCGGCAACCACTCGGGCCCCGGCGCGCACCACCACACCCCCCCGACAGTGTCGGCCAACCCCATGAACGAAGAAGTCGAGACGCTCTTCTCGCACTTTGAGAAACGGCGCGCCGACATGGCCCGCGAGGACGCCGCCAAGGGCGATGCCAGCAACAAGGCGCGGGCGGCCAGCTGGCTGCGCGAAGAGGCCAAGTCGCAGCGTATGCGGCGCGAGGAGGCCAAGGTGCGCGCGCTCAACCGCAACGGCCGCGTCGACTACTGCATCCAGGAGAGCGTGCTGGACTTTAACCCCATCAACACGATTGCCTCGCACATGGCGTACTGGGCGGACGAGGACGTGAGCCATTTCATCATGGCGCAGCTGTTTACGGGGAAGAAGTGAATTTTTTTTCTTCTTCTTTTTGTTATTTTCTGTTATTTATGATAGACTTGGAATACACGGATAGACCACTTTTGAAAAAGTAAAAAAAAAAAAAAAAAAAAAAAAAAAAAAAAAAAAAAATGTAGGCACCCCCAGGCGGCCCACCCAAAGAGATCTCCCGATCCGAC